>CM053027.1:609951291-610143791 GCA_028564925.1 Lithobates sylvaticus | reverse complement strand
GGAGGGAATAAACAAGGCAGTTTAAATAGCCAAAAGGGGCTGGCTGTAGGCTGGACTAATGAGGCAGGTAATGGTAGCCAGGTGAGTCACTGTGAAAACTATGAGTGGATGGTAATTAACTGACAGCTGAGCAGCCTTGAGCACTGAGAAGAGAGCTACTAAAAGCCCAGCCCTGACAGATAGGCTGTATATATGTGTATTTAAATATTCATATAATTGTTTGTTGTAAGAGTTCTGTTACTGGATGGCTGGCTACCTGTATGGCTGGCGTCAGTCTCCATCTATGTTGTACACAAAGTATTCCCTTTACCATTTTTTGTACTTTGACCAAAATAATTTTTATTATGTAGAATGCCACATACCCCTTTGTTACACTGTTATTTTCCCCTATCCCCATTCCCTCTTTATTATGGGATTCTTCGCTCTTGGTAACTGAAAGGAAATAGTAGGTATTCTGGATGGCCACCCTTCTTGTAGGTACACCAACAGGGCCCTTAAGATATCTGGAGACACTGAATGAAACGAGAAGCAGGTTGTGCATTCGTAAAATGTCTAGGTTCGAATACAGCTTATATATGGTTCAACTTACCAATAGAAAGAGGGGAGGGGGGAGTGGTTAGTAAATGATGTATTGATATAAAATATATGGTTACAAGTCAGTGATCCCTAAAATACATTTATCATGAGGTTACAGGAGTCAACAGATCATCTGGTTATGAGTCATAAGTCATGCATCCTGTCTAGGTATAGGTATAGATATAAGTATAGGAGAGCCGATCAGCTGCTCTCCTGACAGGGGGGTCTGTGCTGATTGTTTATCAGCGCAGCCCCCCCTCGGATGCCCGTCCAGGACCACCAGGATGCCACCAGGACCACCAGGGATGGCCACTGAAAGGATAGTCCTGTTTCAGCCCCTCTTTCTTGTGCTCGAGCTAGACTTTGTTGATCAATGGAAAAACTCTCTGACCGGTCGGGTAATCAAGACACCATACACAGTGTGTGGATAATCAAGAATACAGCGGTTTATTTCCGCCTTTACAGAATATATGCAATAATCAAAAAAGGGGTTGCATAGGGGGAACGCCCCATGAACAACCAATCACATTCAAGCATTTTGTTATACAATCAATATTGATCCGCAAGATATTCATAATATTTATGCCTTCAGACTCAACGTTACAATTCGAAGAATGTTCCCCGCAATATATGTCCTTGACAATGTTCTCAGCATTTTTTGTAAACTTTCACACGCTAGCGTGAGAAAGGACAAAACTAGCGTGAGAAAAACATCTTCTACAGAAAAACATCTTTGTACAATATTATTAAATCTTAAAGGGTAACTCTACATTTCCTTACAATCCCTCCTTTGATCATGGGAGACTCATGTCTCCCCTTGATCACTCACTGTACCACTTATGTTCTGTGTAGAACATGGTCATGGCTGTTTCAGACCCATCAACTGTTTTTATTTTTTATTTTGCTACCTTACTTATCAGACAGAACACCAATTTGATTGTCACATAGATGGCTTTTTTTCTTGCCTTTGTTTAATTACTTCTTGTTCAAACAACACTTTTCTAAGTTCCTCATTAAGTAATCCTACGTCTATTGCTGTGGTATTCATCCATGAATCCATTAACATCCCAAATTCATCTACCTTTGTGAGGGCATTGTACGTGCCCATCCCACCTAAGGATGCAAAGACTTTGTCCCACCAAGTGGTTACTTCCCTCTTATGCCTGCCAAATTCAAGGTGATTATGGACACGGGAGTGTCCACCCCTGTGGTCCCCATTAGAGGGATAATTTCCACAAGAGTACACCATGCTGAAGTTTTTCTGTCTATAGGGTAAGGGACGGTCGTGTGGCACCATAGCCCACAACAGACCATCCATCCTTGGGGAACATGATGGGCTTGAACCACTTTGGGGTGGCTCAGCCTTGACCACTTGACCTTGACCACTAAACACATCCAATCCCCCAAAGAGGTAATGCTATCCTCACTCTGTCCCATCCAGGGGCTGTCCATGTGTGTGCTGTTTATCCATTCAGGAAACCTGTGGATTATTGAGTCCCCTGACACATTTACTTATGTCATATAGGGACATGTTACCTACCCTTTCATCAGGGTCTGGAATATCAAACTGGACCACCAGGTATGCCACCCTAGACCACCAGGGAAATGCCAATCAGTGCCCAGGCAACTTCCAATCAGTGTTCTTGAAAAATGCCTGCCAGTGTCAGTGAAATCCAGTGCCAGCCATCAGTGCCCATCAGTGCCACCTATCAGTGCCCAGCAGTGCCATCTATCAGTACCATCCATAAGCACCCATCAGTGCAGCCTTTCAGTGCCCATCAGTGTCGCCTATCAGTGCCCATCAGTGCCCACGAGTGCCACCTATGAGTGCCCATCAGTGCCCCCTATCAATGGCCATCAGTGCCGCATATCAGTGCCACCTATCAATGCTGCCTATCAGTGCCCATCAGTGCCACCTTATCGGTGCCATCTCATTGGTGCCACCTCATTGGTGCCGCCTTATGAGTGCCCATCAGTGCAGCTTATCAGTGGCCATCAGTGAAGGAGAAAACGTACTTATTTACAAAATTTTATAACAAAAACAAAGAAAAACGTTTTTTTTCAAAAATGTTGGTCTTTTTTATTCGTTTAGCAAAAAAAAAAACTGCAGAGGTGATCAAATACCACCAAAAGAAAGTTCTATTTGTGGGAACAAAATAATAAAAATGTAGTTTGTGTAGCATGACCGCGCAATTGTCATTTAAAAAGTGACAGCACTGAAAGCTGAAAATTGGCCTGGGCAGGAAGGTGCAAAACTGCCCGGTATTGAAGTGGTTAAAGAGAAATAATGATCAACTCTCAAGGAAGGTACCCTGTGAGGCTCAGAAATGTTGGTTTCTTATAATTTGTGTGACTCTGTCTTCATGATAAATACGTCAAACACATTTATGTGGAGTGCTGGTGACTTTGTATCTCCGTATCTGGTTCTGAAACAGCATAATCCGTAGCAATCAATTTTAACCCCATACCAATTATTTAAAGGTCAAGTACTGTGAGGAGTAAAGCTTCCATAAGGACTTTAACAGCAGTCTACCAGTTGCTTTTCACATGTCACACTGTGCCTCTTCCTTCCCTAGTAAGCTAGCAACTGATTACAGCAATAAAAAGTGTACACAATCTATGTGTTTTCTTTAGCTACTCCATGTTCTCCACATATACACCACCAAACTTCCAGTATCTGGTTAGTCAGTCTTGATATGCTTAAGCCTTCCCATACATGGATTGAAATTGGGCCAGTTCGGCAGGGACTGGCCAAATTTCAATCCACGTGGGGCAATTGTGATTGAACAGAAGTCGATCTATTAACTTCTATTCACCCGCCCTGTTGGATTTTAGCTGCTTGATCAGCCCTGCAGGCTATCTAAGTATTCTGATGGTGGAGGGGGGGTCTCCCCGCTGTCAGAATACAAAGACACAGCGGGAGGATTCCTTCATCCATCTCGAATGGTGTGGATGGGGGAATTGGGTCAGTTTTTTTCTTCAACCCACTGGCACATCCCTTTTGCCAGGTCGCCGGTTTTCCCTCTTCGGACCACTTTTGGTAGGTCCTCCTGACCACTGAAAACCGGGGACATTACACAAAAGCTGCAGTTCTGGAGTTGCTCTAACCCAGTCGTCTAGCCATTACAATGTGGCACTTCTCAAGGTCACTCGCTTAACCGTCAGAATACAAAGACACAGTGGGAGAATTCCCTCATCCATCTTGAATAGTGTGGATGTGGGAATCGGGTCAGTTTTTTCTTCGGGTCATGTCACACTGTGCCTCTTCCTTCTCCTAGTAAGTTAGCAACTGATTATAGTTATAGCAAAAAAAAGTGTCCACAAGCTATGTGTTTTCTTTAGCTACTCCATGTTCTCCACATATCCACCATCAAACTTCCAGTATCTGGTTAGTCAGTCTTGATATGCTTAAGCCTTCTCATACATGGATTGAAATTAGGCAGGTTCAGCAGGGACTGGCCAAATTTCAATACATGTATGGCAATTGTGATTGAACAGAAGTCGATCTATTAACTTCTGTTCAGCTGCCCTGGTGTGGGGGGGGGGGGGGGGGGGGGGGGGGGATCTCCCTGCTTTTCAGAATGCAAAGAAACAGTGGGAGGATTGCCTCATCCATCTCGAATGGTGTGGATGGGGGAATTGGGTCAGTTTTTTTTTTCAACCCACTGGCACATCCCTGTTGCCAGGTCACCGGTTTTCCCTCTTCGGACCACTTTTGGTAGGTTCTCCTGACCACTGAAAACCGGGGACATTGCACAAGAGCTGCAGTTCTGGAGTTGCTCTGACCCAGTCGTCTAGCCATTACAATGTGGCCCTTCTCAAGGTCACTCGCTTACCCGTCAGAATACAAAGACACAGTGGGAGAATTCCCTCATCCATCTCGAATGGTGTGGATGGGGGAATTGGGTCAGTTTTTTTCTTCAACCCACTGGCACTTCCCATTTTCCCTCTTCGGACCACTTTTGGTAGGTCCTCCTGACCACTGAAAACAAAGACACAGTGGGAGAATTCCCTCATCCATCTTGAATGGTGTGGATGTGGGAATCGGGTCAGTTTTTTCTTCGGGTCATGTCACACTGTGCCTCTTCCTTTTCCTAGTAAGCTAGCAACTGATTATAGTTATAGCAAAAAAAAAGTGTCCACAAGCTATGTGTTTTCTTTAGCTACTCCATGTTCTCCACATATCCACCACCAAACTTCCAGTATCTGGTTAGTCAGTCTTGATATGCTTAAGCCTTCTCATACATGGATTGAAATTAGGCAGGTTCGGCAGGGACTGGCCAAATTTCAATACATGTATGGCAATTGTGATTGAACAGAAGTCGATCTATTAACTTCTGTTCAGCCACCCTGGTGTGGGGGGGGGGGGGTCTCCCCGCTTTTCAGAATACAAAGACACAGTGGGAGGATTGCCTCATCCACCTCGAATGGTGTGGATGGGGGAATTGGGTCAGTTTTTTTCTTCAACCCACTGGCACATCCCTGTTGCCAGGGTTGCTGGTTTTCCCTCTTCGGACCACTTTTGGTAGGTCCTCCTGACCACTGAAAACCGGGGACATTCCACAAGAGCTGCAGTTCTGGAGTTGCTCTGACCCAGTTATCTAGCCATTACAATGTGGCACTTCTCAAGGTCACTCGATTACCCTTTAGAATACAAAGACACAGTGGGAGAATTCCCTCATCCATCTTGAATGGTGTGGATGGGGGAATTGGGTCGTTTTTTTTTTTTTCCTTTAACCCGCTGGCAGCTCCCTGTTGCCAGTTCTCCAGTTTTCCTTTCTTGGGCCACTTTTGGTAGGTCCTGACCACTGCAAACCAGGGACATCCCACAAGAGCTGCAGTGCTGGAGTTGCTCCGACCCAGTCATCTAGCCATTACAATTTGGCAGTTTTCAAGGTCACTTGCCTGTTTTTTCGGCATTCTACAGATCAGCGCGTTTCCTTGCTGCCTAAAATATGCAACCCACTTTTAAATGCTATTGTAACAAAATAATCAACGTTATTCACTTTTATTTAATTTTATGACTGATTGGTGTACATAACAAAATAAAAAAAAGATGGTATTCCTTTTAAAAGAAGTTCAGTTTTTCTCCCATTTTTCAATAAACCCGAAAAAGATCAATGCTCTTTTTCCCAGAGACCAGCTAAAGGCACTTTGAAAAAAAAGAAACATCCTGTGTTAAAAATAAAATGTAGGGTTAAGTCTGAATAGACTGGAGCATCCAGAAGCTAACCCCTGACAATCTGAATGCAGCGGGCAGGTGGCGGACGATCCATCAATCACTGGTTACTCTATAAGTGGCACGCTGAACTTTAAATGCCCAACAGGTCAGCCAACATCTAAAATAAACCTTCTGAACTGCGTCCGGCTGAGCTTTTGTGACAAACACAGCATCCTTTGAAAAGATCTCCTTCATTTGGCTGCCATACCAGGACTAGCGGATCTACCTTGCTCGGGCAAATTATTGTGCCCACTCATCCATGTGACAAGACAATGCGACCTGTACAGCAATATATAAAGTAAATGCCTTTTTGTTGAATCTCCACGGGTCACGATAAAGCGGCAATGATTTCAATGGTTGACCCAGAGTATTGGAAATAGAGGAAGACGTATTATGATGGTCTCCAAGGGGCTTCTGGACTTAGTAGAATGGGGCAATTATGTATATTAGCAGCTGTTCTGGGGGAAGTTATGGGCACATGCAATTAGATAAAGTGTTATTAGGTTTTTTTTTATGTAACCTTTTCCATAGTTTTTTTATTTTCTGCTAAATTAACCTTTTGTTGTGTAAACTGCATTTAGAACTCTGTGTTTTGCCAATGAGTAGAGACTGGGACTTATTTAGGAGCCAAAGGTGTGTTAATCTTGTATTCCACTCATCTATTTTTTTATTTTATTTTGTCCCTGGTTCATCAAGCTGAAATATCATTAAAGGGTGGATAAGGCAGGCTGGAGAAGTGGTTTCTAAACCAATTTTGTTGCATTACACTTTAGCATGTCTTATTTGCACTCCTTAAACTGAGCTCCATGGTGAAATCAAACATTAACTGACATATATATAATAATAATAATAATAATTATATATATATATATATTATATATATATATATATATATATATATATATATATATATATATATATATATATATATATATATATATATATATATATATATATATATATATATATATATATATATATATATATATATATATATTATATATATATATATATATATATATATATATATATATATATATTATTATATTATATATTGTGTGAATTTAGACTCCTGGTGCCCAACCTGCCCAACCTGCAGCCCGAGGGCCTTGGCCCCTTAGGAGTCTGTAGTGGGAACACTGATTGGAGTAATAGCATTTATCCCATGTAACATGTTCCCAGTTTTGTATTGTCTTCTGCAACCAAAAATGTATCCTGTCCACACTCTCTGACCCTAGTTTCCTCTATTAGGTTTGCTTCTTTTGACAGTCCTCTCAAGCATTATATATATATTGGACATGATGTGAAAACCCTTTGATGATGTCAGGGGCGCATTTGAGGCCCCCTTTAGCTCAAAGGTGAACAACCCCTGATTTAGATGATTGCCTGTAGTTCAGCTTTAAAGAGGAAGTAAACCCTCTTTTACAACTTTAGCTTACAGGTAAGCCTATATTAAGGCTTACCTGTAGCTAACAGGGATATCTCCTAAACCTGCACGGTTTAGGAGATATACCTGTATTTGCATGTGCCGTCGTCATGCGGCACATGCGCACTAGCGACAACTGAAGCAACGGCGCTATATGCCGATGCTTCCGTTGTTATATGCCGCTCTCGTGCACATGCACGTGACGTCATCGCGGCTCCGGCAAATCACAGCGCCGGAGCCGCGATACCCGGAAGTCACTCCGGGAGAAGATGTCGGCGGTCGGAGGGGGAGAAGAGGACCGATGCCGAGGCTTCGATCTCAGGTAAGTGATACATAATTAGCTAGTATGCTATGCATACTAGCTAATTATGCCTTTGTCTTGCAGGGTTTTTTTTTTTTTTTTCGTTTTTGTTAAGAGGGTTTACTTCCTCTTTAAAGATTAGCTTTGCTCATTTTTATATGAAAAATATTTGAAAAGTATTTGTAGCTGCAGTCTTTTAATATACAGACGCTTACCAGCCCAGGGATCCAATGTCCAGACCAGTTCTTCGTCAGTCTTGGGGTCCCCCAGCACTGCCATCTTGGATGCAAGAAGCCAGTTGGGAGTTCCTGGTGTTTCACAGCTGGCTCCCCACTGCGCATGTGCGAGATGTGCTGCAGTTTCCAAATGGTCCTGCAGCCTCCTGGGTCCTGTGACGTGTCCCAGGAAGTTCTGGGTGGGGGAGGGCTAACTCTCTGACAGAAATAGTTACCTGCTCCAAAAAGAGGAAAAAACGTTCCAAAACAGGCAGGAGGAGGAAGATCGTTGGAACATCACATTTTAGATGAAGTTCTGCTTTAAAATTGAAGTATATGGTATATATAAAAAAAAAAAAAAACTATACTCACCTAGGTGGATGCAGCAATAATCCAATGCTGCATCTTTCCCCCGCTGGGTCTGCAGTGAGAACGGAGTGATCAAAGACCGCTGATTGCTCAGTTCTCCCCTCTGCTCTGAGCAGAGAGCCACGACTGTTAATCCCCCGCTCTCTGCTCTGGCCCTCCAGCGCTCACTGGAGTGATGGGCTGGGGAGGGGAGGGAGCAGCTGGCTCAGCCTACCAGCGGCACAGCGGTACAGACATCTGGGTGGATCCTGACTGTAGAGTCGGGGGCTTTTCCTAGCCTGGAGCGGCTGAGTGATGTCAACCGACAAGGGGCTTTAGCTCCCTGTCCCCTAAAAATGTATCACTGGAGTGCAGAACGAACTGCACTTCTGTGATCTAAAGGGGAAGTAGCGCCAAAAAAGCTTTGGCCATATTTCTCCTTTAAGTAGCCCTTACCTGGACTTTTTTTTCCTTCTCAACAAAAGTGGATTTCACTTACAGTACACGGACAGATAAAAATAGTATTTCGAGTAACTACCTTTCAACAGCACCATTTCTGTACCTTTAATTGATCCATTTTCTGGATGATCCAGTGTCTGCGGTGGGTGGCCCTTACTGCAGCACAGAGTGCCGCTCATATTATCATGTCTAAGCATCTTTCTGTGATGCAGTACTGTAAGCTTGGGAAGACATGATGATGATGCCCTCTAGGGGGTGTGTCCATGACATCTTGAGCTCACAGGAAGTGAGCTGAATGATGCCGCCCGTCATTAAACCTAGAGCAGTGGTTCTCAACCTTCCTAGTGCAGTGACCCCTTGGTAAAATTTCCCAAGTTGCTGGGACCCCTAACAGTAAAATTATTTTCGTAGCGTGGGTTGTCAGCACCCAAGGCAAGACAAGTAATTTGCGCCCCTAACCCAATGATGTTTAGCGCTCCCCGAGTCCCTTCCACTCGTACAGTATTAAAACCCCTTATGGTACATTGTGGATGTACCACTCTTTCTCTTTGTTCTCTTTTCTTCCCCTTTTATCTCTCTCTATCCTAATTTCTTGTTTTTTTCCTCCATCCCTCTCTCTAGCCCTCTTTCTTGTTCTTTCTCTTATTCTTTCTCTCTTCCCTTTTTCTTTGTTCCTCCCCTCTTTTCCTCTCCCTTCCATGCAGTGTTGCCAACCTACCAGATTGAAATTTACTGACACGACACCCAAAAATTTACTGGCACCGCCAAGTTTTTACTTGCTTTTCCAAAAGTGACAAAATTATAGTTTTAAGTGCAAATCTCAGTATTTAGGCTACAAACAAGTATAATATGCATTTTGCAATGTGATTTAAGGTACATATTAAGGCAAAAAAGCAAAAAAAGCAAAAAAAGGGCAAGGAATTAGAATGGGCAGGCACACACACACACATGAAATTGCCTCTAATGCCCCACGGTCGGAAATTCCGACAACAAAATCTGTCGGATTTTTTCCAACGGATTTTGTCCGACACTGGTGTTGCATACACACGGTCGGACAAAGTTGTCGGAAAATCCGATTATTCTGAACGTGGTGACGTTCGTTGCGTACGACGGGAGTACGTAGAGGCTAGTAGCCAATAGGTTTGGTCTCCTAATTTGATCTGAGCATGCGCGGCACTTTGTCCGTCGGAATTCTCTACACACGATCGGAAAAATCCGATCGGATTTTGTTGTCGGAAAATTTGAGAGCAGGATCTCAAATTTTTTCCGTCGGATATATCCGACTGAAAAAGTCTGATGGAGCCTACACATGGTCGGATTTTCCGACAACATGGTCCGATAGGACATTTTCCGTCGGAAATTCCGACCGTGTGTACGGGGCATAACAGTGACACTAAACGCAGTGTGCAGCAACACAGATGATGATGACACCTCACCAACACGTTACGTCCCCTCCTGAGTCACAGTGACAGTCTCTCTCATGCCAGATGGTCCCTTCAGTCCACTGCAGTCCAAACAGCACTGACAGTCCCTCTCCCAACTTGCCTTGCTCCCGTCCCGCAGACCCACACATAAGGCTTCAGCCACTCAGCTCACTTGCACCATGACTTCACACTATATGGCACCACCTCCGCCAGACCCACCCCCGCCGGCACCGCCCGAACACACTGTAGCAGGCACTCGGACCATCTCGGCCAAGCGTCACAGCCATATTTTTTACTGGCAACCTTTTCCTGTTACTGGCATTTACTGGCAGGAGAAAAGGGCAATTTTTTTACTGGCTGCCAGTAAAAATACTGACGGTTGGCAACACTGCTTCCATGTATTTTTATTCCTTCTCTTACTCCTTTGTGGTGTGGGAATGGGATTAGTGGCAGTGCTGGTGGGGGTATGGGATCAGTGGTGGTAGTGCTGGTGGAAGTTCTAATCAGCCAACTTAGGTGCTCTTGATCAAGGTCATCTGCTGATCTGAGAACTAGTGGGGACTTTTAATGGCAACTATAATCACAGGCAGTGTTACACACTATCTCCGACTTCACTGTGTCTCAGACTTTGTGGTGTCTCGTAGCAGTGACACCTAGACCGAAATCATGAGATAGGGTCTCCTGCAGCCCTTCCCACTTCACATACATAACCAGTCAGCTGACCGTGAACTGAATGTGCGGCTGCGAAGAGGCTGAATGGCCGTTGGCTCCAGAAACAGCCCAGCTGGGCGGCCACGAAAAAGCTGGGAGAGCAGTGCGGGCTTCAGGAACAGCCCAGGATTTAGTGACCCCTGGCAAATATTCATTCGATCCCCAGGTTGAGAACCACTCACCTAGAGAGTAGCGCTATCTAGTGAAAGCTGCTCTTATTTTTTGTGCTTTTTTTTTTTTTAATGAGTGCAAGGAGTTTTATTTGTACTTTTTGTTTAGCCTAGTGGAATAGCACACTGTGTATGATGGCACAAGATTGAAGGTAAGTATTGCAGCTAAAGATGTTTTTATGTTGTTTTTTTTTTTTAAAATAGGGGCAGAGATATTTATGTTTCATTTATTTTTCTTTAGCATTGGATTGTGTTAAAATAGTCTTCCTTTTAAATGAAACCAATAGTGGTTATGAGTTTTATTTTACATTTTTAAAGAGGAAGTAAAGCCTCCTTGGAAAAAAAAAAAAAAAAAAAAAAAAAAACGTAACCTGCAAGGCAAAGGCATAATGAGCTAGTATGCATAGCATACTAGCTCATTATGAATAACTTACCTGAGAACGAAGCCCCCGAAGCGACCCTCGTCCATGTCCTCCACCGCTGCCATCACTCCCGGAGTGACTTCCGGGTCTCGCTGCTCCAGCGCTGTCATTCGCTGGAGTCGCGATGATGTCTCTCCCGCGCATGCGCACGAGAGCGGCATATCACCGCGATCTCTGGCATGCTCAGTGCGCCTGTCTACGGCGCATGTGCCGTAGATAGCGGTGCCTTTTCTTTTCTAAATATCTCCTAAACCATGTAGGTTTAGGAGATATTTATTGGACCTACAGGTAAGCCTTAATCTAGGCTTACCTGTAGGTCAAAGTGGTTTGTAAGGGTTTACAACCACTTTAGGTTTTGTAAACAAATACTCTATATCAGTATTTTTTTTTTTTTTTTTTTTTTTTTTTACTTGTATCAGATCTGTATTTCACAAATAGACATTTCATACAAGTTCTTCTGGGTGTGCAGTGCACGATGGGCTTCAGGGTGTGCAGATCACGCTGGGCTTCAAGGTGTGCAGATCAAGGTGGGCTTCAGGGTGTGCAGATCACGCTGGGCTTCAGGGTGTGCAGATCACGCTGGACTTCAGGGTGTGCAGATCATGCTGGGCTTCATGGTGTGCAGTGCACGGTGGGCTTCAGGGTGTGCAGATCACGCTGGACTTCAGGGTGTGCAGATCACGCTGGACTTCAGGGTGTGCAGTGCACAGTGGGCTTCAGGGTGTGCAGATCAAGGTGGGCTTCAGGGTGTGCAGATCATGCTGGGCTTCATGGTGTGCAGTGCACGGTGGGCTTCAGGGTGTGCAGATCAAGGTGGGCTTCAGGGTGTGCAGATCACGCTGGACTTCAGGGTGTGCAGATCACGCTGGACTTCAGGGTGTGCAGTGCACAGTGGGCTTCAGGGTGTGCAGATCATGCTGGACTTCAGGGTGTGCAGATCACGCTGGACTTCAGGGTGTGCAGATCACGCTGGACTTCAGGGTGTGCAGATCACGCTGGACTTCAGGGTGTGCAGATCACGCTGGACTTCAGGGTGTGCAGATCCCGCTGGGCTTCAGGGTGTGCAGATCATGCTGGGCTTCAGGGTGTGCAGATCACGGTGGACTTCAGGTCGTGCAGTGCACGCTGGACTTCAGGGTGTGCAGAGCACAGTGGGCTTCAGGGTGTGCAGATCAAGGTGAGCTTCAGGGTGTGCAGATCACGCTGGACTTCAGGGTGTGCAGATCACGCTGGACTTCAGGGTGTGCAGATCAAGGTGGGCTTCAGGGTGTGCAGATCACGCTGGACTTCAGGGTGTGCAGATCAAGGTGGGCTTCAGGGTGTGCAGATCACGCTGGACTTCAGGGTGTGCAGATCACGCTGGACTTCAGGGTGTGCAGATCATGCTGGGCTTCATGGTGTGCAGTGCACGGTGGGCTTCAGGGTGTGCAGTGCACGGTGGGCTTCAGGGTGTGCAGTGCACGCTGGACTTCAGGGTGTGCAGAGCACAGTGGGCTTCAGGGTGTGCAGATCAAGGTGAGCTTCAGGGTGTGCAGATCAAGGTGGGCTTCAGGGTGTGCAGATCACGCTGGGCTTCAGGGTGTGCAGATCAAGGTGGGCTTCAGGGTGTGCAGATCACGCTGGGCTTCAGGGTGTGCAGATCACGCTGGGCTTCAGGGTGTGCAGTGCACGGTGGGCTTCAGGGTGTGCAGTGCATGGTGGGCTTTAGGGTGTGCAGTGCACGGTGGGCTTCAGGGTGTGCAGATCAAGGTGGGCTTCAGGGTGTGCAGATCACGCTGGGCTTCAGGGTGTGCAGATCATGCTGGGCTTCATGTGTGCAGTGCACGGTGGGCTTCAGGGTGTGCAGTGCACGGTGGGCTTCAGGGTGTGCAGTGCACGGTGGGCTTCAGGGTGTGCAGTGCACAGTGGGCTTCAGGGTGTGCAGTGCACAGTGGGCTTCAGGGTGTGCAGTGCACGGTGGGCTTCAGGGTGTGCAGTGCACAGTGGGCTTCAGGGTGTGCAGTGCACAGTGGGCTTCAGGGTGTGCAGTGCACGGTGGGCTTCAGGTCGTGCAGATCATGCTGGGCTTCAGGGTGTGCAGATCATGCTGGGCTTCAGGGTGTGCAGATCACGCTGGGCTTCAGGGTGTGCAGTGCATTAGTAGAAAGAACGCTGATGTGGTATCTAAATGACGGCTAGTCATAGCCGGTCTCCAGATCCTGCTGCCGTGGCTAGCTTTCCACGATGGAAAAAATCATGCTGAGGGATAGTGACTACCTGTCATTCTCCCCACAGATTAGTTTCCTGAAACTGAAGAAAATGGAGTATTGATTTGGACAGTTCTAGAAAGCGCATTTTGGTGCCAACTGCCAAGTATAATAAAGTAATTTTGCAACCGGAGAAAAGAAAAAAAAAAATCATCACGTTTACAATAGTCGAGCAGCCTCCCCCAAAAATGAAGGCTCAATGGATATGCGGAATAGCAAGGGTAGGGCGAGTTCTGAGATGGGAAAGAAGGGGACTGATAAATACTTATTCCTGTTTGGGGCAGAACATTTTTTTAGACATTGGAGCTGAATTACTAAAGACGTAGGGCATGTTCACTTTGTAAAGCAAATTTTCCCTTTGTTTATGAAAGTAAAGTAAATTTAATTTCCCTTTACATTGAATATCTAATCACGTTGGGCAAGGCAAACGATATAAAAAGAAAAAGGATTTTTGAATGAAGTCAACGCAGCTTCACCTCTTTAACTTATGTAAGTAAGAATTCACTTTGCAATGTAAATATGTTCTACCTATTTAGTAAATCAACCCTAGGGTTTGGTGCCATAAATTTGCAAGTGTATGTGAGTCCTAGTAAGGGCAATATTTAGGATTTTCGTGTAACCATGTTTTGAGGATGGGTAAGAAGTAGCAGTACCTGGGCTAACAAGGAGGTTTAGGGCAGTGTCTGTGAAGTGGTAAATCTTTAGTGCCTTCACCCAGAAGAGCCTTTAGAAAATGAGGGGGACACCTTCCAAGGAACACCATAGGTACATTAACCTAAACTTTATGTAGACAAAGAAGTGCAGGTCCAGACTTGAATGCAGTTTAACTGTTTAATCATGAACTTGATAAAAGCTAGGACAAGAGGAGGTCGGACAAAACACACGGTCGGACAAAGCTGTCGGAAAATCTGATCATTCTGACCGTGGTGACGTTCGTTGCGTACGACGTAACTATGTAGAGGCTAGTAGCCAATAGCTTTGGTCTCATAATATGATCTGAGCATGCGTGGCACTTTGTCCGTCGGAATTCTCTACACGCGATCAGAAAAAGTCCGATCGGATGTTGTTGTCGGAAAATTTGAGAGCAGGATCTCAAATTTTTTCCGTCGGAGATTCGATCAAATACCACCAAAAGAAAGCTCTATTTGTGGGAAAAAAAGGACGCCAATTTTGTTTGGGAGCCACGTCGCACAACCGCGCAATTGTCAGTTAAAGCGACGCAGTGCCGAATCGCAAAAAGGGGCCTGGTCCTTTGGCTGCCAATTGGTCCGGGGCTGAAGTGGTTAAGGAAGCAAGGTACTCAGGATAAGGGGGGGAAACATTTTTTTTCCATGGTTGCCCACTTTAAACAAATGCCCCCCCCTGTTGTTAGGAAAACGTTTTGTTGATGACAAAATCCAAGTTGTACCAATCTAGCAGAATTTCCTTCCAATCGACCGACCACTAAACTTCATATTGTGAGGCTGTTCAGAGTCTTAAGATAGATATATCCAGCCCCGCTTCTGATCACAGACCTTGCTACTCCCCCGCTGTGCGTTCATGTGAAATTGATTGGTGATTTAGTAACACTTTGAACAGGGCTTCCTAAACTCATCCTCCAGTAAAAATTTAAGCATGGCCAGAGAATCCAGCCGGCTTTGAACAGCAGACGTGATAAATTTACTCTGAAAAAACTTTTTCCACAGTTTAAGAGATACAAAAGTTCCCATAATTCTGCTCCATTCCTCTTCGCCTTTGCTGCACTTCATTTTCCCGAACGAGAGGGTGTTTAACCACTTCAGCCCCGGACCAATTTGCAGCCAAAGGACCAGGCTACTTTTTGCGATTCGGCACTGCGTCGCTTTAACTGACAATTGCGCAGTCGCGCAACGTGGCCCCCAAACAAAATTGGCGTCCTTTTTTTCCCACAGATAGAGCTTTCTTTTGGTGGTATTTGATCGCCCCTGCGGTTTTTATTTTTTGCGCTATAAACAAAAATAGAGCGACAATTTTGAAAAAAATGCAATATTTTTTACTTCTTGCTATAATAAATATCCCCAAAAAATATATAAAAAAACATTTTTTTTCCTCAGTTTAGGCCGATACGTATTCTTCTACATATTTTTGTGGTTAAAAAAAATCGCAATTAGCGATTATTGATTTGTTTGCGCAAAAGTTATAGCGTTTACAAAATAGGGGATAGTTTTATAGCATTTTTATTAATATTTTTTTTTTTTTACTAGTAATGGCGGCGATCAGCGATTTTTATTGAGCAAGTGTAGGAAGCGTGGGGAGAGGTTTGTTTACACAGACCTCTCCCCGTTCTTTAGCTCTGTGACCCGATCGCGGGACACCAGCGGCGATCGGGTGCGCTGGTCAAGCGGCCGTGGTCACGGAGCTCCCGACCGGGTCGCGAGCACGCCGCCGCCGCGCGCGCGCGACCCCACGGCTAGGCAATTAAAGGGGACGTATATATACGTGCTTTTGCCTAGCCGTGCCATTCTGTAGACGTATATCTACAGGAGGCGGTCGGGAAGCGGTTAAGCTTCATCTCTCGAAGGTGATTTCTCAATGGGAAAAATAAACAAGATCGACAGTCTTTTTTCTTTAAAGTTTTTACAGTAAATCTGTTGAGTTGCTGAAGTTAAAGGGCCATCAAGAATTGATAGCAGGTACCTGCAGGTTTATGCACATATTAACATTGTTGTGAAGGGTGGAAAGACACTGTAATTGAGGTCAACCATAATAAATAAAAGGATAAACTGAAAAAAACATGAAGATTTGATGTGTGCCTAATCAATACCATGAAAAATGTATATTTTGTCTTAGCCCCCGTACACACGGTCGGAAATTCCGACCACAAAATCCGTCAGATTTTTTCCGACGGATTTTGTCCGACACTGGTGTTGCATACACACGGTCGGACAAAGTTGTCGGAAAATCCGATCATTCCGAACGTGGTGACGTTCGTTGCGTACGACAGAACTACGTAGAGGCTAGTAGCCAATAGCTTTGGTCTCGTAGTTTGATCTGAGCATGCGTGGCACTTTGTCCATCGGAATTCTCTACACACGATCGGAAAAAGTCTGATCGGATTTTGTTGTCGGAAAATTTGAGAGCAGGATCCGATTGAAAAAAGTCAGATGGAGCCCACACACGGGCGGATTTTCCGACAACATGGTCCGATCGGACATTTTCCGTCGGAATTTCCGACCGTGTGTACGGGGCATTAACCTCCCTGGCGGTGTTCCCGAGTCTGGCTCGGGTTGAGTTTTTTCTACCAGAAGCGGTAACCCCGAGCCAGACTCGGGCTTGCATTGCAGGATACAGGGGGAAGTTACTTACCTTATCCCCTGGATCCTGCGATTTCTCCCCGCTGTGCGTGCGAGCCGTCCGCACGCTCGATTCACACAGTGCCCGAGTGCCGCTGATCTCCGTTCCCTGCGACGTTCCGACGCACGGGAGCGGAGATCGGCGCCAAGTTCAAAAAAGTTAAAAAACACACAACACACATACAGTACTGTAATCTTACAGATTACAGTACTGTATACAAAAAATACGCATCCCCTTTGTCCCTAGTGGTCTGCCCAGTGCCCTGCATGTCATTTTATATAATAAAAGATTTTTTTTCTGCCTGGAAACTGGAGATTGTCCATAGCAACCAAAAAGTGTCCCTTTATGTCAAAAGTGGTTTTAGACCAGCTAGAAAACAGCGATAAAAAAATTAGAATCACAATTTATCATCAAACACTAAATTTAATGGCAGCGACTATTCTGCAACTGAGCAAATTTCAGTGTTTTTGATTTGATTACATTATTGAATCATTTTTATATATATTTTTATTATATTATAATTTATGATTTTGTGTTTCAAACTTTATCATACCCGGGATGTCTACTAGACTCTGGTTTGGACAGATTTAAGTGAGTTATTCATAAGAATTGCATGCCTACAATATAAAAACGCCAAATTTCCATGCAAAATAATTGTACCGCTTTCAGCACAAAATTCCAGACAGAATCATACTGTCAGGGAGGTTAAAGGTGAAGTGCAGAAATAGTAAGAAATAAACATACATACTTCCAGTGCATCCAGAAAGTATTCAAAGCGTTTCACTTTTCCCACAATTTGTTATGTTACAGCCTTATTCTAAAATAGATTAAAAATAATTATTTTCCTCAAAATTCTTCAAACAATACCCCATAATGACAACGTGAAAGAAGTTTGTTTAAAATCTTGGCAAATTTATAAAAAGCCTTTTCTCAATACTTTGTTGAAGCACCTTTGGCAACAATTACAGCCTCAAGTCTCATGGTCTGAGAGTTCTTCAGGTGCCTTGACATTGAGAATGAATTACTTCACAATGTCATAGCTGCAAAGGTCGGTTCGGCCATGTAATGTAAAACTTGTTTAGACTTGTTTAGAATATGTAAACATACACTATATTGCCAACAGTATTATGAACTTTAATGGCATCCCAGTCTTAGTCCGTAGGGTTCAATATTGAGTTGGCCCCTTTGCAGCTATATAACAGCTTCAACTCATCTGGGAAGGCCTTCCGCAAGGTTTAGGAGTGTGTTTATGGGAATGTTTGACCATTCTTCCATAAGCGCATTTGTGAGGTCAGGCACTGATGTTGGGCGAGAAGGCCTGGCTCGCAGTCTCCGCTCTAATTCATCCAAAGGGTGTTTTATTGGGTTGAGGTCAGGACTCTGTGCAGGCCAGTCAAGTTCCTCCACCCCAAACTCGCTCATCCATGTCTTTATGGACCTTGCTTTGTGCACTGGTGAGCAGTCATGTTGGAACAGGAAGGGGCCATCCCCAAACTGTTGCCACAAAGTTGGGAGCATGAAATTGTCCAAAATGTCTTGGTATGCTGATGCCTTAAGAGTTCCCTTCAATGGAACTAAGGGGCCAATCCCAACCCTTGAAAAACAACCCCACGCCATAATCCCCCTCCACCAAAGTATTTGGATCACCAGACAGCCATTAGAATGTCCTCCGGCCATTTGGCATTTTAATTTTCAGCCTGGACTTTTTTTCATACTTGCTCCCCAAAAAACACTTGATAAAGCAGGAATTGACACGTTTTTGTCCATTGACGTTGTGTAAATTATACATTACAAGGACTGCTGTAATAACAGTTTATACTGTTCTTGGAAAGCAACGTGTCTATGTACTGAGTTGCTGTTAACACTTGCGTGATTATTATCTAAGCAGGTGACCTAAAGTGGCATTTAATAACCCGGTAAGGTAATCACGTAACGTCGCAATTAAAAGCACTTCAAGCGGTGGGAAGGAGGGATTTTTTTTCCTATAATCTCTGCATAATAAAACAACGTTTTCTGCTGTGAAATATGATTTTAGGAAGCCCTTAAAGAAAATAATTTAGTTGAGTCATTGCCATGACCTTGCAGTTCTATAAAAAAGTCCCAACCAATAACAAAGAATGAGGGTTCACTGGCAAACTGGAGATTTTTAGCAGTGTGACATTAACCCCCTGTTGATAAATACCTTTTTTTTCCCCCATTTCTTTAAAAGAAACTATAATTGTTTGGGGTCCATTTACATTTTTCCTTTTATTTAAAGTTTAGAAGTTTCCAAGTTGTTGATATATGATTTGGAAAAAGATATCTAATAAATGACAAGGGACTCCCAGAGCACTGTGGTTTTACTCAGGGCTTTTTTTCTCAGAGAATAGGTGCAGGAACACCCCTCTCCCGTGTCACCATTTGTCTCTGCCCCCCTACCCACCTCCAAGCGCTGTCCCTTGTTTCCACCCCATACCTACCTCCCAGAACCATTTCTTTTAGGGAAAACATAAGTATCTTTTTGTTGTGCTATATAATCTTTATGTATACACATACGTGTTTTTCAAGCACTTCATATATCAATTTATTTGTATTGGTTGCGCACTTATTTTTTGTATACGGTATGTATTTGGGTTGAGTATTTAAGCCTTTTATGAGTTGCGGCACCTCTATATATATTCAATAATTAGATTGATGTGTAGGGTAAGCGCAAGATTTGCACAAGTAATCTTTTTACACAAGTAATCTTTATGGAATTTGGTAATTATAACAATAAAGGTAGTGAAATTTATCCTATGCAGCCAGCAACAATAACCCCCTCAGTAAAAGACACCCCCAACCATAACAGATTCCCCCGGCAACAACAAAATACAAAATACAAAATACCACCTCACAATAACAGACCCACCCCAGGAACGATGGACCCCACCAGCAACAATAGATCTCCCGGCAGTGAGCAACAATAGACCCCCTCCTCAACACTAGATCACTTCCAGCCACAATTGACCCACAGCAACATAAGACCCCCCCAGCAACAATAGACCCCTTCCACAACACTAGCTCTCCTCTAGCAACAATAGATTCCCCAGCAGCCAGCATCAATAGACCCTCCAGCAGCCAGCAACAATAGACTCCTCCCTCAACAGCTGATCCGCCCAGCAACAATTGACCCACTAGCAACATGATACCCCCCAGCAACAATAGATCCCCAAGCAGCTGGCATCATTGGACCCTTCAGCATACCCCACTACCCCTTGCCACTGCATACATTCAGTGCTGGAGGTGCCAGAACTGCTTTCCCCCACGTTCCTGCTGAAAAAAAGCCCTGGTTTTACTAAAGAAAGTGCAGCAGAGCAGTAGATGTCTCCTTTTATGCACAATGTCTGTAATTTGATGGAGGCATACAGAAGAGGAGAGGATAAGAGGGAGGAGGAGTCATTTTCCTACCCATTTACTTGCATAGGTAAATTATGGCGAACATGCGTGCTAGCGAATGGGTGCGTGCCCACAGATCGCCGTGTATGCGCCCGACATACACCTACGCCGATTTGCGCAGTCGAGCCAACCTGCCGCAGTATAACTGTGGCTGATGGTCTGCAAGCGGTTAAACAAACTTCTTTAGGTTTGTCATTATGGGGTATTGTTTATAGAATTTCGTAGAATTTCGTAGAAGATAATAAATTTAATCCATTTTGGAATAAGGCTGTAATATAACAATATGTAGAAAAAGTGAAGCGCTGTGAATACTTTCCTGATGCACTGTAAATTTTAACTTGGGCTATTCAGCAGTGTACATTAGACATGTGCTATAGTTTTCGCCCGAATGCATTTTCATCCGAATTTCGGGTATTTTTTTCGTTTTAACAAACGATAACGAACGTGCAGAATCCGAAAACCGAACGATCCAACATAAACAAATGCTTTATTTTCGTTGCAGCAGTTCGATATAGATAGGAGATTCCACATGACGCTGACAATAGTGATCTGTGTCCATCAAACCTGTGGTCGAATGTGCTTAACCTTAGCTCTATTAGTTCAAGATTATTCTACATAGAGAGAAATGATTTGACATAGAGAGAAAAGATTTGTCAAAGAGAGAAAAGATTTGACATAGAGAGAAAAGATTTGACATAGAGAGAAAGGATTCGACATAGAGAGAAAAGATTCGACATTATAGACACAATAGCAAAAAAGGTTGAATGTGCCTAACCTAACTCTATTAGTCCAAGATTATTCTACCTTCGAGAGAAAAGATTTGACATAGAGAGGAAAGATTCGACATAGAGAGAAAAGATTCGACATAGAGAGAAAAGATTCGACATAGAGAGAAAAGATTCAACATAGAGAGAAAAGATTCGACATAGAGAGAAAAGATTCGACATAGAGAGAAAAGATTCGTCATAGAGAGGAAAGATTTGTCATAGAGAGAAAAGATTCGACATAGAGAGAAAAGATTCGACATTATAGAGACAATAGCAAAAAAGGTTGAATGTGCCAAACCTAACTCTATTAATCCAAGATTATTCTACATAGAGAGAAAAGATTTGACATAGAGAGGAAAGATTCGACATAGAGAGAAAAGATTCGACATAGAGAGAAAAGATTCAACATAGAGAGAAAAGATTCGACATAGAGAGAAAAGATTCGACATTATAGAGACAATAGCAAAAAAAGGTTGAATGTAGAGAGAAAAGATTCGACATAGAGAGAAAAGATTCAACATAGAGAGAAAAGATTCAACATAGAGAGAAAAGATTCGACATAGAGAGAAAAGATTTGACATAGAGAGAAAAGATTCGACATAGAGAGAAAAGATTCAACATAGAGAGAAAAGATTCGACATAGAGAGAAAAGATTCGACATTATAGAGACAATAGCAAAAAAGGTCGAATGTGCCTAACCTAACTCTATTAGTCCAATATTATTCGACATAGAGAGAAAATATTCGACATGAAGATTTGACGAAGCAGTCGCCGCGAGCGGACACTTATGGTCAAATGCTCCGCCCATAAGCTATAGAAGAATTCTAATGTTTGTTGACTAGTAATAATAATTAATAAATATAATTATTACTAGTGTCATACAACATTCGAATTCTACTATAGCTTGTAGGCGGAACATTCGCCTGGAAATGTACGATTGCGGCGTCGTACAGTTTAGCTGCTCCGTCGAATCTTCTTAGAACATTCGACAGACACCATAAGCCTTCAATGACAGATTCGACCTTAACTATGTCGGATTTTCGTACGAATGCATTTTTTAACGAAACAAAATAAATAAAAACGAATTTCGGGAGTAACTAAATAAATACATTTTCCGTACGAAAACGAAATTCCGAAACAAAATAAATAAAAACGAATTTCGGGAGAAACTAAATAAATGTATTTTTCGGACGAAAACAAAATTCCGAAACAAAATATTTCAGTGTGCACGTGTCTAGTGTACACAACAGACTGTTTACAACACAGCCTGATGATGAAATTAAAAAAACAAGAGAGAGTTAAGACTTCCACTTGCTGTTAAAAAAAGCCCTGGTAGAGACAATGCTTAATCCACTTCAATGCTTAATCTACTTGGGCACACTTTTACTGACGCATTTCACTTACATACCAAGGACGGCTGTACACATTGTCATGGTACGTTTTAGACAGCAGGCTATAATACTACCAAACGCGTGCAAGTAAATGGGACGGCACCACAAACGCACTGTCGTATAATATCTATGAGCACTTCACTTTGTAGCCATTTATTCAAAAAGTTTAAAGTCTTTTGATCCAATCTGATCACTGTTAGGCAAAGTTATATGGTGGTTCAAAAAGCAACATTTGCAGCAGACTTCTAAATCCTTGACATGAACATTCTTTCTTGTTTGCTTTGATGTGAAGTGGGCCGTTAAAGATCATGATTTCGCAGCACAATGAAAATACATACCGCCGTCCATTTCTTTGGCAGATTTGATGCACATTCCCGTGTAAAATATTTGCCCTCCAAGGATTGTACTGCTCTCTTGTCATCTGGTGCCTGGGAAGTATACAGCTTTGAGCTCAAAGGAAAAGGTCAGGTGACAATCTGAAATTAACAGCAGTGAAAACAATAACGGGAAAAAAAATGATTTATGTGCAAAAAACAGCTGCAAAGGGAAATAAAATAAATTGTTGTTCTTAACAAGCTATCAGGTATGAGCTGAGACTCTCTTACCTCTATGACAGCTGCAAGCTAGCTGGTCTTTCCTAAAGGTACTATGAGGATGTGTTAGCCAAGGGAGTGTCTCAGCTAATAATTCTGAAGTGCAAGCACCTTGTAGTGTCTGCACATTCCATTACATTTAAAAACAGAGTCCATTTGCCATTATAGTGTCCATGCATTCTAAGCCTTGTCTATACACAGGGCCATGCCTTCTGCTCTGGTCAATGCTAAACCATCTTTCCTGGCACTAAGCCATTGAACAGGATAGTTCCATAGCCCCAGCTGACTATAGGATGTAGGCACTAGATGGCTGAATGGCATAAGGTGGAGCACAGTGTCAGCCCGTCCATTAGGGGCACCCAGGCGCCGGTGCTACCACTAGGCAAATTAGGCAGCTGCCTAGGGCCCCTGACCAACTCACTTCTCTCTGCAGCAAGCAACTAAGTCTCTCTGCAGGCAGCTGCCCCTCTGTTCGCACATAGTGTCAGTGGCGCAGCGGCGGCGGAGGACTGTGTCTGTGTCCCGACTCCCGAATGAATGGAAGCAAACGTTCATTGATGGGCACTGGTGGGCGCTGGTGAGGCTGCAATTGATGGGCGCTGGTGATGCTGCAATTGATGGGCACTGGTGAGGCTGCAATTGATGGGCGCTGGTGAAGCTGCAATTGATGGGTGCTGGTGAGGCTGCAATTGATGGGCGCTGGTGAGGCTGCATTGATGGGCGCTGGTAAGGCTGCAATTGATGGGCGCTGGTGAAGCTGCAATTGATGGGCGCTGGTGAGGCTGCAATTGATGGGCGCTGGTGAGGCTGCATTTGATGGACGCTGGTGAGGGTGCATTTGATGAGCGCTGGTGCTGGTGCATTTGATGGGCGCTGGTGAGGCTGCATTTGATGGGCGCTGGTGAGGATGCATTTGATGGGCGCTGGTGAGGGTGCATTTGACGGGCGCTGGTGAGGGTGCATTTGATGGGGTCGAGTGAGGCTGCATTTGATGGGCGCTGGTGAGGCTGCATTTGATGAGCACTTAAAAAGGTGGGGTATACATTGGCAGGGCACTGCTTCACTTAGATTGGCGCTGCTTGTTCTTCTTTATAATGCCTATTTGACAAAAGTCAATCGTGAGACCAGCTTCTGTCAGACAGGGAGCTGTACACATGAGCTAAAAGTCAACCAACCATTTTTGGACGATTTTTGGCCAGTGTGTTCCAGGGCCTAGTTAACACCTGAGCATGAGAAATGTGAAGTATATTTCCCCAAAGCGCTTCAATGTTCTTCATCAAGTCAGCCATTATATTCAGTAGTGCCTGTCCACACCTGAGCCTCATGTTGCTTGAGGCTTGTTGCTCGAAGCTCCGAAATGTTCCCTTAGAATGTGCACATTTTGCCTTTCTTTCTACTAGTAACTAACTTTCCAAATGGCTAAAACATAAACTCTCAAGCCTGAAAACACCCCAAAAATGCATGTGCAAAACCCCATAAAAAAAATAAAAAAAACACCCCACAAAAGCTTGAAAAAGCTCAATCATGAACCTAGCTTAAAGTGTTCAAAAGGTTATGTACCTGTCTGGATATCAAAATAAGACACCAGCAGAGAGAAAATGATAGACTGAAACATTGTCTTCCCGGACATAGAACAGGGTGAAATAACATTACCTTAGCCTGCCATGCTGGAAAATTCCCTAAAACTCTGCAAGGTTCTAAGGGGTTGACTTACTAAAACTGGAGAGTGCAAAATCTGGTGCAGCTGTGCTTGGTAGCCAATCAGCTTCTAACTTCAGCTTGTTTAACCACTTCAATATCAGGCACTTTCCCCCCTTTCTCCCCAAGCCAATTTTTATCTTTCAGCGCTGTCGCATTTTGAATGACAATTGCGCGGTCATGCTACACTGTATTCAATTTTTTTTTTTATCATTTTGTTCCCACAAATAGAGCTTTCTTTTGGTGGCATTTGATCACGGCTGGGGTTTTTATTTTTTGCGAAACAAATAAAAAAAGACTGAAAATCTCGAAAAAAAAATTTTTTTCTTAATTTTGTTTCTGTTATAAAATTTTGTTAATAAGTAAGTTTTCTCCTTCAATGACTGGCACTGATGTGGCTGCACTGACGGGCACTGATAAGGCGGCACTAATGGGCACTGATGGGCACTGATAGGCGGCACTGATAGGGGGCACTGGTATGCAGAACTGGTATGCAGCACTGATGGGCACTGATAGGCGGCACTGATGGGCACTCATAGGTGGCACTGATAGACGGCACTGATGGGCACTGAAAGGCTGCACTGATTGGTACTGATAGGTGGCATGGATGGGCACTGATGGGTGGCACTGATGGACACTGATGGGTGGCACTGATGGACACTGATGGGTGGCACTGCTGGGCATCACTGATCTGTCAGGAATTCATAATGGGCACTGACTGGCACCATCAGTGGGCATGGGCATTGATTGCCATATATTGGGCACACTGTGGCATCCCTGGTGGCCATGGGGGACATACCTGGCCATCCATGTTTTGGGGGCTTCCCTGGTGGTCCTGGCAGCATCCCTGGTGGTCCAGTGTGGGCATCCGCAGGGGGGCTGCGTTTAAAAAACAATCAGCGCAGACCCGCCCTGTCAGGAGAGCCGCCGATTGGCTCTCCTCTTCTCTCGTCTGTTAGATGTGAGTGAGGAAAAGCCAATAAATGGCTCTCCCTGGTTACATCGCGCTCAGCCATGATTGGACATGGCTGATCACGTGGTAAAGAGCCTCCGTAGCGGTGTGTCAGACTGACATGCCGCCCCACCGACCACCGCAATGCATGCCCCCATGGGCGCGCGCCGTCGGTTATCCTGCTGGACATCATATGACTCCCAGTCAGGATAACTGAACCACCGCCCGGCCATCATTCTGCTATAGGCCTCGGCAGAAAGTGGTTAATTAAGCTCTGAAAAAAGACCTGGTTGGTTTCTGTGCAGAGCTGCACCAGATTTTGCACTCTCTAGTTTTAGTGAATCAACCCCCAAAAGTCTAACACACCTTCTAACTTCTCAGCAGGAACCTGAGATGGTGGCCTCCTTAATGCATATAAATCTTTACGTATTTTACTATTAGGAGCGGCGTCACTTTTGAAAGGCTTTTATAAATATATTAGATGATAGAATAAAATTGTGCCTGAAGCTTATAATTTTATGTAGTAAAACTCTTTGCATACCTCATCGTTTTCTCAGTTGTAAGATGTGCAACCGGCTTGAACTTGCAGCGTCGTATTCCACAAGGGCCACCCGTGGGATAATTGGGGAAGGGGGGTGCGAGCTCACACAGCTTTTAGCGGCCTCATGGGAAATTTACATGGAAATATATAAATAACACTAAAAGAAACTTAAAAAAAGATATCACCTTGGGAAATGAAATCCTTCGGGTGCGTCCACATCTCCTGAATTTAAGACAATAACGGTTTCAAAAGATTGCGAGGAAATGTTGCTAAACGCATGCGCCAAGGGTTGGGGGCAAGCAAGGACAGCCAAAAAAACTAGAACAGTGATAGAATATTTATAGCACATTAGTGTTAATTTTCTTTTTTTGGTAGACAGGCTAGCTTAAGATAGTGTTCTAGATCAGGCATACATCATCTACAGCAGTCTTTCTCAAACTTTTTAGCCTGAGGAACCCTTGAAATAATTTCCAGGCTCTCGGGGAACCCATGCTACAAAGGATCCTGCCTACAGGTCATGATACATTAGTTTGAGAAAAGTTGAGGAAAGTTTTAAATTAAAGTATAAGTATTGTGGAGTAGAATATTTGACACTTAGGGCAGTTGATTTTGTTACCAACCCCCTACAGAATTATTTTCAATTATATTCTTGAAACAAATAATAGGTGCAGAAAAGAAAGGCAGGCCGTATAAATAGTGGTGTCCTCTAACATTAGTGGTCTTTATAGAAGTGAGCTCTTAGTTTCATAGTTGGTAAGGTTGAATAAGGACAATAGTCCATCCAGTTCAACCTGTGTTGGTTTGTGTGTGTTCGTGTCCATAATCAATTCCCATATCCCTGTGTTCACTAATGCCGCGTACACACGACTGGACTTTCCGGCAAACTAGGCCCGGCGGTCATCCCGACGGACTTTCGGCGGAGTCCCGATGGACTTTCACGAAAGAAAGGACTTGCCATACGTCCGAAAGTAAGTTTTTTCTAACGTGGTGATGTAAACGGGACAAAAAAAATAGCCAGTAGCCAATAGCTGCCCTTGCATCGTATTTGGTCTGTTGGACCAGCAGACAGACAAACGTTTTTCCCAATTTTAGTTTGTCGGAATTGAGTCCGTCGGATAGATTTGAAACATGTTCTATTTCTAGGTCCGCCGGAAGTTTGTCCCGAAAAACGAACGGATTAGCCCACACATGAGCGGATTGTTCGACGGACTAATCCCGTCGGACCTAGTTTGCCGAAAAGTCTGGTTGTGTGTACGCGGCTTAAAATGCACGTCCAAGAGTCTTTTAAAACTATCAATATTTCCTGCTGACAGCACCAATTGTGGAAGAGAGTTCAACATCTTTACTGCTCTGACAGGGATAAATCCCCTGCACAGCTTAAGGTTAAACCACTTCTTCTCTAATCATATTGTGTTCCTGTGTCTTCCTACACTCCCTGAGAATGAATAGTTTCCTACCTACGCTGGGCTCACCATTGAGATATTTGTATATCGCTATCATATCTCCTCTCAAGCGTCTCTTCTCCAGGGGAAATACGTTTAGTGCTTGTAGCCATTCCTCATAAGGTCCTCCAGTCCTCTTATTCATTTTGTTGCCCTTCTCTGGACTCTCTCCAATTCCAGCACATCCTTCCAGAACTAGACGGAATACTCCGGATGTGGCCGAACCAGAGTTTTATAATGTGTCAGAACTATCGGTTTATCTCTGGAGTTTTATCTCTTACATTGGTGTTAAGTTGCCCTCTTTGCACTGATGTTCAGTCCATATTTTCTCACTGCTCAAGGAATCCCTAGCAACCTCAGGAGAAACCCTACAGTTCCAAGGAAACCTGGTTGAGGAACACTGGTCTACTGTGTCTATTCTATTCTTCTGAAGCAAAACAGAACACTGGAGTAACATATAGTCAATAAAGCCCAAGTCAAGAACCCCCCTTCTCTGCCTTCATTTGCCCCCACTGAAAAGTGTCCCTACTTTTTACTTAAAAGTTGAAAACCTTTTTTGGCATTCCTCCCTGCAGTATTCTCCTGTCAGCCCTTCCGAGACACCCGGGGCTCACAGGAAATTGGGTGGGTTACGTTGGAATTGAAAGAAGACTGGCACTGGAATAGACAATGCTTGAGTCTTTGTATTGGATCTGATTTTTTTTATTTTATTTAAAATATGGATGAAATTAATTTCTAGTAAAGGAACTGAGCAAATCACAATGTATGGTTACATGAACAGCAAGGATGCAGATTGGCGTGAATGGGTTACAAAACAGAATAAAATTGTTTTTTTTCTTCTTCGTGCACTATGGCCATTTCACAGAGCCTGGATATGGACACGTGGGGCAGGCTACTCCTCTATTGCAGGATTCTTCGCTTTAGTGTGATGGACTTGAGCTGGAGTTCTTTCCCGGATAAGTATGAGATCTTCTCTATGGGAAAGCGGACTGGAAATGAGAAAGGCTACACCTCTATTGCAAAATTCTTAATTTTAGTGTGATGGACTTGAGCTGGAGGTCTTTCATGGCTATGTACAAGATCTCCTCTATTAGAAGGCGGACTGGAAATGTGAAAAGGCTTTCCATAAGTTTATTAGACATGTGCACAACAGAAAAATTAGTTTTGTTTTGTTTCGTTTCTGTTTGTTTCCGTTGATTCGTAACGATTTGTAATTTCGTAAGACGTGGGTTTTTGTATTCGGACTCGTATTCGTTTGTATTCGTACGTATTTTCGTAAGAGTTATTTTTTCGTTGATTCGAAATTCGTATTTTCGTTATATTTCATATTTGGACACGTTCGAGCTATATTTTCATGATTTGAAATGATTCGTATTTCTGTGAGTCTAATTTTCGTTGATTTGAAATTCGTATTTTCGTAGATTTAATTACATTCATACTTTCGTGAGATTGACTGCCTCATTTATTCGTAATTTAGTAACATTGTTTTCATAGATTCGTAATCGGAGCATAATTCGTCATTTTATGTAATGTGTATGCTATTTATATATTTAACCACTTACCCACTGGGCACTTAAACCCCCTTCCTAACCAGACCAATTTTCAGATTCCGGTGCTCTCACACTTTGAATGACAATTACTCAGTCATGCAACACTGTACCCAAATTAATTTTTTGTCCTTTTTTTCACACAAATAGAGATTTCTTTTGGTGGTATTTAATCACCGCTGGGTTTTTTATTTTTTGCGCTATAAATCAAAAAATACAGAAAATTCGGTAAAAAAAAAAATGTCTTTGTTTCTATTATAATTTATTGCAGAGTATTGGCAGAGTATTGGCAGAGTATTGGCGAGTATTGGCAGAGTATTGCAGTGTTACAGTGTTGCACAGTATTGGTAGAGTATTGCACAGTGGTGGCAGAGTATTGCACAGTGGTGGCAGAGTATTGCACATTGCAGGCAGACTGCTGTCACTGTCCGCTGACACAGCGCTGGTCCCATCTCAATCAGCAGAATTATTTCGTATTTTCGTTGTTTTGATTTCCGTTTTCCGAATATTCGTAATTTCGATTTTTCGTTCATTTCGATTTTCGGTATTTTGAATCTTTGTTCAGTATTTTCGTTGTTTCTAATTTAATTATTTTGTATTTTTGTTGTTTTCCATATTCGTTCTTTTCGTATGCTTATGAATTAACGATTATAACCAATTTTAACGAAAAACTAATAACTAAACAAATTGCACATGTCTAGAGTTTATTGTATGGTGATCCTGTCTTTCTCATACTGGAAGCAAACCATGGTGTCTGACCACCTCCTGGAAGGGGAAGAAGCTTTCCCTCTACTCAATTCACCAGACATTGTCCATCAAGTTCAAGATTATCTTGTGCTTGTTTCCAAGGATGTCAAACTGAGGGTTAAAGTGTAGCACATAATTCTTATCCTCTGTTCCCAAGTCTATGGAAAACCGTTAACAGCCTTCCAGAATGAAGCCCTCCAACTTCACGGAGTGACCAGGTTTGAGGCTGAAGTTATACAAGACCCCACCACCATCAGCCATCCTGCTTCCTTATCAAACTTATGACAGATCTGATTTTTTATTTTTATTTTTTAAAGCTGGACTTGGGCTTTAAAGGATCTGTGCAATTTGGAGAAGTTCTCAGGGTAGAAAAAAGACAACGGAAAGTGGTTCCATATCTCTACATAGATTGCTGTGTCTTTCAGGTCGTTTTAGAGCTGGTTGGCTGTAAGGATGTTGGTGATTTCTTATTATGTCCTCCTGAGAAGAGAATGTGGAAGCAGCCTCTGGCTTATGCACTTCCTTTCAGCAATCTAATGATCCGGGACCCCTTTCTGCCTACCTGCTCACAGTGCTGTCAATCAAACTCTTGTTAACAGCAGTAAAGAAAAGACTGAGCAGACAGATGACCTCCCCAGTGTGCTGACGCTCCATTTTTGTCCAATCAGCAAGAGAGATATTCCCAAACACACCCGCTGTAGACTGCTATATGCAGGAAGACTGATGTATCAAATATTTAGTACTAAAAGAAGCACTGGTGAGTTATAAGTACCGTGGGCTGTTTTTCATTTCATGGGTTCACCATCAGCATAGAATAAGGCTAAATCCAATCAATAAAATCTAATAGAAGCTTTAACAAGTTAATGTCATTTCAAAATGAATTTCGAAGTACCTAGGCCGAACTCTTTATATTCATTTCAAGGGTTAATGTTTTAACTAAAGATATTTATTAACAAAGGAAAGACGTCAAAAACGAAATGCAATGCTCATATTTGATTTGAAGACATTTTTTGACCCTCCCTTCCTCATCACAATGTATCTGGTTATCCTCTCCCAAAATTACAGGTGCCCTTTAAACCCCCTAGGAAAATTCCTGATTTGAAATATTGTTTTTATTCATCTTTCTGCGACAGAGAAGGTCACAGTCATTATCCTCCGCCGCTTGCATTCCAAATTTAGAATAATCATGGGCGCTCTCCTCTGCAGTATTTGGTAATTACCTGCTCCAACTATGCATATATTATTAGTAAACTTTCCCCAAAATTCGGCTTAGCGGGCTGGGAGCTACCGCCGCGTGCTGTGGGCTGTTATCGGTTCCCTGTAAAATGCTATTTGATGCGATTTTGTTTTCTAACCCCCCCCTCCACCTCCGCCAAGGTAATAAAATCTGAATCACATCTGTACCCAATTAATCTTCTCTGCCGTAGCTCGGCCCATAGGATCCGTGAATGTGATGCTTCCAAAGGCACTGAGGAAAGGCACTGTTCAAGGGACAGATGACAAGGGCTGGAGGTTTGTGAAAACAGAAATAAAATATATTTCAATTAATATTGTGTACAGGATGGCTGTGTAGATACAGATGTCCTAAACCCCATGTATTGCATTGTATAAATATATAAACTATTCAGAAAAAAATAAAAATAAATATGAAAATTTGCCAGCACTTTCACAAACATAAATCAATCACAAAATATCCAGCCTTGCCTTCAGTCTTGCACAGCTGTGCAGGCTCCTCTCCTGGACTAAACTGGCTTACTCTGACTTCACTGCACACTGTGAGCCTCTTACAATGTGCATTAGAAGCTGCATCAAACCAGATAAAGCAGAAATAATGTGCTGGCTGGATGAAATCCAGCATCATCTAGCACAGTGGTCTCCAAACTGTGGCCCCTGGTGGCTGGATGTGGCCCATTGCTTGCCTTTATCTGACCCTTGGGGCAGCATTCCTCCCATTGACACCAGTGTTGGGGCACTAATCCTCCAACTAATACCAACAACAGGGCGCTATTCCCCCATCTTAAACCAACAACAGAGCACTATTCCTCCAACTAATTCCAACAACGGGGCACTATTTCTCCAACTGATATCAACAATAGGGCACTAATCATCCAACTGATACCAACAACAGGGCACTAATCCTCTAACTGAGACCAACAATGGGGCACTAATCCTCTAACTGAGACCAACAATGGGGCACTAATCCACCAACTGAGACCAACAACGGGGCACTAATCCACCAAGTGAAACCAGCAACAGGCCACTACTCCTCTGAGACCTACAACAGGGGACTAATCCACTCACTGAAACCAACAAGGGGCACTAATCCTCCAACTGAGACCAGCAACAGGGCACTAATCCTTCAACTGAGACCAGCAGCAGGGAACTACTCCTCCAGCAACGGAGGGAATAATCCAGCAACTAATCCAGCACTCCAACCAACAACGGGGTACTATTCCTCCAATTATTACCAACAATGGGGCACTATTCCTCCAACTAAAGCCAATGTTGGGGTATTGTTTACTCCCATTGATGGCAGTACATCTTCACCTCCCACCAGCCAGTTAGGCCCCTTAAAGCCTGAAGGACAGCAAACTAGCCCTTTGTTTAGAACGTTTAGAGACCCCTGATCTAGCCCTTTCTTCCCTAATCACGGAGGCTCAGCATTACAGATGGGTGTTGCCTTATGCCGCGTACATGCGACCGTACTTTCCGGCAGAAAAGGTCCGACAGAATCATTCTGTCGGATATTCCGATCGTGTGTGGGATGATCCGATTGTTTTTCAAAAAAAAATTCCAACGGACCTAGAAATAGAACAGGTTTCAAATCTTTCCGACGGAATCAATTGCTATCGGGAAAACCGTTCGTCTGTATGCTGGTCTGACGGACCAAATACGACGCAAGGGCAGCTATTGGCTATTGAACTTCCTTTTCTAGTCCCGTTGTACGTCATCACATTAAAAAACGAATGGACTTTAGTCCGTTCGTGTGTGGGCAAGTTCATTCGTGACTCCATCGGAACTCCGTTGGAACTCCCTTTTCTGCCGGAAAGTCCAGTCGTGTGTACGTGGCATAAGGTGGTCTGCCTAGGAACACCCACTCCTCCAGATTGACATCTACCCCTAAAGACATTGTCACATGTGCCTCTCTACCTTGTGACCTGCTACAAAGTTACAATGTTGCAGTCTGATCACTAGGGGAGAGAAGACTGGGGAAAAGTTTCTTTCTACCTGCAGCAGACTGATGACATCATCTCAGCCTAGACAAAGTCACTGGACTGGAGCTTAAGAATGGCTTTTTTTTTATTATAAAATGAGGAGCTGTAAAAAATACTGTTGTATTTTGTGACATACCATGAATGAATGAATGCAGACTTGTGAAATAACTGTTTATTTTTGTAACATTGGAAATAAAATAATCAGGAATAGTCAGCATAGTATAAACAGAAAATTCAGTGTTATTACCCGTACCCCACATTAGATAGCAGAGCTCCCAGGTCCTCCATCCACAGTCGCTGGCTGAGTAGAGTAATGTAGAAAAAATTATCCGCATTCCGGTTTTTGCTCTTAAAATTTCTTCATTTTATTGAATAGCCACAGTGAACAAACGCAGATTAGGTCAGTTGACGCATTTCAGCCTATAAGCCCTTAGTCATAATTATGGTTATGATTAAGGCCTTATAGGCTGAAACACGTCAACTGACTTTTAATGTGTTTTTTTTCACTGTGGCTATTCAATAAAATTAAGAAATTTTAAGAGCAAAAAACGGAATGCGGATAATTTTTTCTACAATAGTCAGCATAGCCCAGCTGGTATAAAAGGACCCTTAACATATAGAGATTTAGATTTTGGCTTCATGCGGATACACCTGCAAATGATTAAGTCTAGATTAGGATGTTTTTTTGGATTAGGATGTTTTTGTTTTTTTGAGAACAACATTGCTGTCCTATAGTGGTTGTAAACCCTTCCATAAATATATATATATATATATATACACACACATTAACTTCCCAGTTCCTTTTTTTACACTGCAAAATGTTTTCCTAGAGGACAAAAGTTCAATGCTAATCCAGAGCTTTCACTTTTGGAAATGTCCAGGGGTCAAGTCCTGGGGGGAAAGTGTGGGAACTCCCACCCAAGATCCTCTCGCCCACCAAAAAATAAATAAAAAATACGCTCATATGCACGAACGCTTCAAAAGTGGTATTTTTCATCCAGTTTTCGTATTGTGTGTATGAAGCTTAACTGTTAGTACATAAAAAAAAAAAAAACAATCCTCAATAAACATAAATACGGTAATTCTCTGAATAATCAGCATTCATTCAATTGTGCTTCCATGCAAATGTGAACATCGTGTTCTGATCTTTATTGGGGAATGTTATTTTGTATATAGAGTGTTTATGTGGTGAGTTTACACTTTTCATTGAACAGAGTTTGGATAACACAGGGTTAAACGGAAAGGTCATAAATTAACTGCACATTATCTGGACAGAATGCTTGGAAGATAGTGATGTGTTCCTGCTTAGGAGATGTATGGGGGGCTGCAACACACACTCGCTGCTATTCCAACCCTTCACATATTTCCACATAAACTTCCCTCCTGGCATTAAACTTTGCCAGGTATTGTGCTCAGCTTACCACCCCAAACTGATGTTCCTCCCTCAGCTCACCTCTCTCCCTGCATGTCCTGTCAGCAGAATAGCTTTGCTCCTCCGGTGGGTTCTCTCATCATATGGCACTGAAGATAGAGGAGGGGGGGATTCAGCGGGACACACAGAGCAAGTATGCAGGTGACTGGGGGGGGGGGGGTGAGGAGACAGAAAATCAGGAGGGGCTGGCGGGGAGGAGCGCATCACGAGAGGTCTAACTAAACACAATCTCTTAGCAGCAGGGACCTGATCTACCTGTCAGCTAGCTGTGATTGACAGGTAGATCAAAGCGGAAGCTGTCATGGGGCCCCCTACTGGCAATGCCCGAATGGTCAGGTGTGCGGCACTTACTATTGCGAGCTGTGTCGGCAACTGCTGGTGTAGCACCTGCCACACAGCTCGCATACTTCAAAGTCTTGCAGGACACGGCTGCTAACGGGAACTGAGTTCCTGTTGTGGAAAAAGTACAGGAACTCCATTCCCATGCGTTCCCGCAGGACTTGAGCCCTGGAAATGTCGCTCTAATCGGTTCTACTTTTCCTATTTATTTTTTCACAATCAGAAATACAGGACAGCTTCTCAGGATTCTTACCAAGAGACAACTGGGAGTGAGGATATTGTTTTAAATTTATTTATTATGGTCATGATTAAAATAAGTAAGATGTAAAAAAAATGTATATATACTGTGTGTGTGTGTGTGTGTGTATATATATATATATATATATATATATATATATATATATCCTTTACATTAAATATAAATATATATGATATATATATATATATATATATATATATATATATATATATATATATAAAATTTAATTAAAATAAGATGTGTATATATATATATATATATATATATATATATATATATATATAAATTTAATGTAAAGGATGGATATATATATATATATATATAAATTTAATGTAAAGGATGGATATATATATATATAGAGAGAGAGAGAGAGAGAGAGAGAGAGAGAGAGAGAGAGAGAGAGAGAGAGAGATAGAGAGATCTATATCTCTATCTCTAGATAGATAGAGATAGATAGATAGATAGATAGATAGATAGATAGATAGATAGATAGATAGATAGATAGATAGATAGATAGATAGAATAGAAATAAAAATATATATATATATATATTAAAAAAAATTCAGTCCTGACCATAAAAAATAGCGAAACAAAAAACTGTAGGTACAGATGCACTACGCATTTACTTTTATTACACTGCAAAAAGTTTTTCTAGAAGACAAAAGTTCAGTAATGAGCCAGAGCTTGCACTTTCGAAGATCTCTCTCTCCTGCTAAACAGAACAACTTTTCTTTTTTTTTTTTTCTCCTAATCAGAAATACATGACAGAGTCACAGTTTTTCTTTCCTAAAGACACACACAGGAGTGAAAAATGATTGTACCCGGTATCCCTGCGCTCTTTTCTGAGTAACCTTTTACTGGCAACTTACAATTAGCATTTCACTCTACAGTAGGTTTTTGGCTCATTAAAAAACACCAGTAAAACGTTAGTTTGCGGAGCATTCATCTTCTAATTATTACTGTCCGCTCAGCCGCTGATCCATTTTATATCAGATGCATATTCAATATGTCATGCAACATAAACCTCCAATACTTTGTCTGCAGTTTAACCACTGTGTGACAGAAGGTTCAACAGAGCACTTTCTTTTTTTCCTCTTAGATATTGGATGGAAATTTGTTAAAATAGCAAACTGTAAATTAAAAAGAAGTCCCGGCATTATGACAGTTTTTTTTTTTTTTTTTTTGCTAAATGGGGAATGTGATAAGCTTAAAGTGAATGTAAGAGTAATATTTATTTATTTATTTGTGTATATTTTTATTTATTTATGTATTTATTTATTTGTATATATTTATGTAATTATTTATTTATTTGTATATATATATATTTTTTTCATTTATGTATTTATTTATTTTTTGTTTATTTTTGTATCCCCACTGGGGAAACTCACCTTCTTCATTTTGACTTAGATAGGGAAAGAAATCTTTATTTATTTTTTAGGTTGTTGCAAAAAAAGGTGAGGGTAAATTTTATGGTGAACCAAGGATATGTGTGTGAGCCCCTCAGGTTGTATGGGAATGAAGTCCTATGCTGGCCAGTCTATACTTCAGGCAATGGGAAAGAGTGACTAAGTGTCTATAGAGCCGCACATCATGTCAAGACCTGCTGCATGATAATGAATGGTAGTCTCAGCCTGGACCCCCGCCAGGCCATGCCCCTAACGCGTTTCAGTGAACCGCATTGGGGGCAGGGCCTGGCGGGGGTCCAGGCTGAGACTGCCATTCACTATCATACAGCAGGTCTTGACTTGTTGTGTGGCTCTCGGGACACCTAGTCACTCTCTAAATTTTACGATGGGGGGGTTCCTGTTTCAGTGACAACTGATGTTTTCTCACTTCCTGTTGAACCTTGGAGGCAGGAAGTGAAGGGAGATCACCCTAGTGGGACACAGACAGCAATAAATAAACTGACTAAGTTCCTTTTCTACTTTATCCTGAACCAAAAAATAACCAACCAAATAAAACTTATAATGTTTTAAAAAAAAAAATAAGAAAAAAAAAAATCCATACACTCCAACCAGTGGTTTTGAATGTAGGAGATTTGTCCTACAGAATTTCAACAATGTTTATATGAAGAAACCCTCCTGTATTATCTAAATAACAGCCAGGACTTACTATGTATTACATAACAGGAGAGGCTGTCAAAATGCAGCCGCACGCATATAAAATCACGCCTTACAGATAGTCAGTATATTTATTATTTATTGTAATTATTTCATTCATAAGTGGTCACCTTTGATCTGCGTATGATCTCAGTTAGCTATTATTTTTCATTTCAATTTCTTTTTTTATAAAAAAAATATTTACATTTTCTTTTTTTAATTTAATTTATTTATTTTTTCAATGTTGCATATAAATAAATTATATATAAATATATATATATATATATTGTTCTTTATTGGTCAATATTTTTGCCTAGCTTTGTGCTACAGACATGATTTGAGTGTTTTAAATGGGACAAACATAATAATATAAGAATATACACCATATTACCAAAAGTATTGGGATGCCTGCCTTTACACATGTAGCACCCTCTAGTGTGCTAGAAGGATAGTGCATGTTTTTGTGAGAGTAGGTATATTTCCAGGGTTGGCTGGCAGCCAAGCCTGGGTGTGTTTTGATCTGGGCTGGGAGTGGCTCAGGGTAGTTCTTTGTGACTCACAGGTAGCATCACCAGGACCTCCCACTCCTTTCCAGAATGTTCTGAGGTGGAGAGGGGAGGTGGAGCTGCCTGGGGTGTTCTGAGGAGCCCTGACCAATCCCCAATTTGGATTGGCAGGGGGCAGGCCTCCTTAAATACCTAGGGTCAGCACAGCTGGGGAGGAGTTGGTTGGGTGAAAGATGGTGATGGAGTGTTAGGCTGTTGGGGGCCTTTGAGTGAGCTTCCCAGTCTGGGGGGGGCGGAGCTGTGGTTGGCCTTGGGTCTGGGCTTTGGTGAGGACGGGACCCTCTTACAACCCACAGAGGTGTTCTAAACAGGAGGCACAGGAGGAGCAAGAGAGGACAGCGGGAGAACACTGCCGGGCAAGTCTCCAGGAGTTCCACAGAGGCAGCCAAGAGGGCTGGTGAGTGTTCACACGGTCAGGAGGACTGGGAGGCCCACCTGCAAGGACTGAGATGGAGCGGTCTTGGATGGGTGCAGAGCCAGTTTGGAGGATTGTAGTGGCATGGGCAGTGGAAAGAGGCAGCTGTAGCCAAGCCAGGAGGGATAGCAGTGCCTGAAGAGGTGGTACTGGGCGCAGTAGCTACAGGGACAGTTAGCACTGGGACTATTTGTGCTACACTATAGGGGCCCGTGGTCCCTGCCAGCAAAGTGAATCTGCTTTGGGCCTGGCTGAGCCAGTGTCAGGCCTACTGTGCTAGCGGGTCCAGGAAGTACATGCAAGTGAAGTGCTGGAGAGAGGGAGAGGAGACTTTATATACTGTGAATATATATATTTGGTCCCAACAGTGACTGTCAATTATTTGGGAATCTCATAATTTCCCTATCCCTATCCAAGTTAAATTCCCCTCAATAAAAATACAAAAAAACAAGTGCAAGAACTGTTTCATGCCTGGCTGAGCAGGGTGACAGATGGACCACTACACTCAGCCGCCCCTACGGGGGGGACCGCTACACATGCACATGAACATTAATGGCATCCCAGTCTTAGTCCGTAGGGTTCAATATTGAGTTGGCCCACCCTTTGCAGCTATAACAGCTTCAACTCTTCTGGGAAGGCCAGTCAAGTGCCTCCACCCCAAACTCGCTCATCCATGTCTTTATGGACCTTGCTTCGTGCCCTGGTGCGCAGTAATGTTGGAACAGGAAGGGGCCATCCCCAAACTGTTCCCACAAATTTGGGAGCATAAAATTGTCCAAAATTTCTTGGTATGCTGAGGCCTTACGAGTTCCCTTCACTGGAACTAAGGGGCCAAGCCCAACCCCTGAAAAATAACCCCACACCATAATGCCCCCCTTCCACCAAATGATTAGGACCAGTGCACAAAGCAAAGTCCATAAAGACATGGATGAGCGAGTTTGGGGTGGAGGAACTTGACTGGCCTGCACAACCTGTCCTAACCTCAACCTGATAGAACACCTTTGGGATAAATTAGAGGGGAAACTGCGAGCCAGGCCTTCTAGTCCAACATCAGTGCCTGGTCTCACAAATGTGCTTCTGGAAGAATGGTAACATATTCCCATAGACACACTCCTAAACCTTGTGGACAGCCTTCGCAGAAGAGTTGATGCTGTTATAGCTGCAAAGGGTGGGCCAACTCAATATTAAACCCTACTGACTAAGACTGGGATGCCATTAAAGTTCATGTGCATGTAGAGGCAATCCCATTGTCCCAATACTTTTGACAATATAGCGTATCTTTAGTTGCATATATCGGTTAGTAGTTTTCCTCTAAAGCAGAGCTCTAGTCAGATATAAAAGCCATTAATATTACAACTCTATGTTCATTATTACATCTTTAAATGTATTTTTACATTTAGTTCACAACTAGGCAATCAGTTGTGCTTCAGTACTCATTTGGGATCAATGACCACCGGCGCAACCACCTGGTTATACCGCCCTCTGGGTGCACGTATTAATGTAGCCTTAAGGGTCATCTTTACTACAGTGTAATACCTGTGTGTTACTCAACAGAGCTAGATATGTTGGACGTTGTTGCAGATGTAGAAGACAGCCCAGGAATCTAAACGTCCTCCTGCGTTCGTACTCTTCCTACACAGTCATTTGCTTCAGAAAAGAATCCCTTTAAATCTGTGTCGGAATTTTCCCGTATGCAAATGCTCACAGCAATTCCTTCCTAAATAATTAGGACTTTTTTTTTTTGATTTCTGCTACAGAATGGGATTAAGTTAAACGATTGGATGGATTTCTTGGTCTTGATTAGAACAAATGGAGAAACATGAAAGGGGATAATAAATTGTAGCAATTTATAAGGAAGCCAGAAACAATAAAATTAGATTTATACTACAAAGGAAAAGCATAAAACATCATTGTAAGCTGTGTAATAGGTTTAGATTCTCTACTTTGTAGCGGCAGACGGGGCTAAACAGAAGAGAGAGGCATTCTGCATATAGATGGTGATGGAGACGTTCAATAAGCTGTGATAAAACTCAGGTGCACTGAAGATATTTGACGCTTTTCTTATTCTAGGACTTAACGTGGGGCCAGATGAGCTTTTCCAGTACTGCATTTTTAAAGCCCAATTGTTGTTTCCCCATAAACTATACCAGTGGCCTCCAAACTGCGGCCCGGGAGGGCCGGATGGATCTGACCCATTTCTTGCTTTTGTCCAGCCCTTGGGGCATCCCCCCCCCCCCCACTTTAGCAACAGTGGGGCATAGTTCCTGCCACTGACACTGACAATGGGGCACTAGTCCTCTCACTTAAACCAATGATGGGGCACTAGTCCTCTCACTTAAACCAACGATGAGGCACTATTCCTCCAACTGATACCAATGATGGAGCTCTAATCCTCCCTCTGATACCAACAATAGGGCACTATTCTTCCCACTGACACCAATGATGGAGCACTATTCCTCCCACTGATGCCAATGATGGGGCACTACTTCTCCCACTAACACCAATGATGGAGCACTATTCTTCCCACTGATGCCAATGATGGGGAACTATTCCTTCCATTGACACCAATGATGGAGCACCATTCCTCCCACTGACACCAATGAGGGTGCACTATTCCTTCCATTGACACCAATGATGGGGCGCCATTCCTCCCACTGACACCAACAATAGGACCCTATTCCTCCCACTGACACCAATGATGGAGCACCATTCCTTCTATTGACACCAATGAGGGTGCACTATTCCTTCCTTTGACACCAATGATGGAGCACCATTCCTTCCATTGACATCAATGATGGGGGCACCATTTCTCTTACTGACACCAATGATGGGGTACTATTCCTCCTACTGACAACAATGATGGGGGAAATGTAAGAAGAGAGATTGGGACTTTTAGGGTGCAGAATAAATTGAAATAGTATCAACTATATATAAAAAAAAAAAAATTATTTTAAAGAAAAAAAATTAAAATTGTTAAAACATAAGGTGGGGGGTGGGTGGGGGGGAGGGGGGAGAGGTGGGGTTGTGGGTTAAATTGGATACCACAATTAGAGAAGAAAAGTCGATACAAGATGTGGGGTGTATGTCTCTCGATTATAAATGTAAAAAACAAAAAGTATTTATTTTATTCATTGAAAGGCAAATAAATTAAAGAATAAAAAAGACGGAAATAAATGAGAAGAATAAAAAGAAAAGAATGGAACAAGAGGAAAGGCTACAGTGATGTTAAAATGAGAAGGGACAGAGATGAACGCAAAAGGTGATTCAGGTCTCTCATACAAGTTTTGCTGAAGTGGCCAAAAAAAGAAAAAAAAAAAAAAAACATAACAATTGTCAGGTACAGATCAACAGGATTATATGTATACAGCACTATGAAATGGAGTTTCCAACATGTTTCACCCATATGTCGGGCTTCTTCAGGGAATGCTGTCCAATTAGAGGTACAAGCCTTCTAGGTCTCTTGAAATGTTAATCAAACCGCTAAACAAGGGTCACAGGTGTCTATCTGCGTCTGGAAAATCATGTGTTAAAGGTGACCATGTGGGGCATTCAAGGACCGAAAAACCAAAGTTCTGCAGTGGACTCAACACGGAGGGACAAACGCTGTCTAAACACGCCTATGCTTATTGCTAAGACTAGCGTTTAGCATAAGCATGTATAAGTCCCTGGGTTCCAGCAGCCGATGGAGCACTATTCCTCCCACTGACAACAATGATGGGGCACTATTCCTCTCACTGATGCCAATGATGGGGCACTATTCCTCCCACTGATGCCAACGATGGAGCACTATTACTCCTCCTAATACCAATGATGGGGCATTATTTCTCCTCCTAATACCAATGATGGGACATTGTTTACTTCACTGACACCAAGACATTTTCTAACTCCACTGGCCACAGCTTGGTCCTACTAGAGTTTGAAGGACAATGAACTGGCCCTTTGTTTTGAAAGTTCGGAGACCCCTGAACTATCATTAAAGGATCAACAAAGTAATTATTGTTGTCCTACTTTTTATTTTTTATGTTTTTGTTTTCCCAGCCCTGGCACACAACTCCTATGACTAGTCTTTTTTTTTTACCCCAGAGGAACCCCTAAAATACTTTTAGGACTCTGAGGAACCCTTACTAAAACCAATTTATTGGGCCTCAATGCCAAAAAATGCCCTTACTTCACTGGTCAATAAAAAGAACTCCCACAGTGGTGGCCAAGATGCCCCCCTTACAGACAGATAAAAAGACAATTGGTGTTATGCTTCTGGCTTTGCCAAGTGGAGTTGGTCCTGGAACCACAAATAGAGGGTTGATCACAAACAGTTCAAGGAACTCCTGTTAACCTCTGGAGGAAGCCTAGGGTTCCACAGAACCCTGTTTGAGAATGACTTGGAGTAGGGCCAGATGAGCTTTTCCGGTACTGCATCTTAAAAGCCCAATTGTAGTTCCCCATAAACTATGCAAATAGATCCAAAAAGTTAATAATATTGTCTTACTTCCTATTTTTTTATATTTTTGCTTTTCCAGCCCCAGCACACAACTGCTACGACTAGTCCTTCTCAATTATTTACCCCAGAGGAACTTCGAAAATGATTTCTTGTCTCTGGGAAACCTTACTGAAGCCAATTCATTGGGGGTCAAGTACAAAAATGCCCCTTACATCAATGTCAATAAAAATAATGCCCCTTACAGTGGTGGTCAGGATGCCACCCTTAAAGATAGCTAAAAAGATAATTGGTGGAATGTTACTGGCTTTGCCAAGTGGCGTTGGTCCGGGAACTGTGCAGGTAACATAAAATGGAAGGTTGATCACAAACTGCGCAAAGAACCTCTATCAACCTCTGGAGGAACCCTTGAGTTCCACAGAACTCTGGTTGAGAATGACTGCCTATGACTTTGTAGCAATCTCCTAGGTATGCTGGTAGGTGGTAAGTAAATGTTGTTTTTTTTTTTTCTTTTTGTCTCACTTTAACCAGTGAATTGGCCTTCCATTGCTTTGTGCTGTTCTAGAGTTCACAGGCTATAGATTAGATTACTCCCCCCTGCTTTCTGGTTGTTTCCAGAACATAGGGTGGTGGGAAAGTCAAATAGGTAGCATGAATATTTATTGAGCGCCAGCCAATCCCGGATGGCTGGAGGGGCTGAACTGGCTGAGATTTGAACAGTCTATGGCCGGCCTAAGACAGGAAGTGTGTTACTGGCAGGATTACCAGGTGAAAATATAAGGAAATGTCCTAAAAAAAAAGTATTACAGCCACCACATTTGAGGGCTGGTAAACTGCAATGTATTTTTTTTCGGGTGTAATACTGTTAAAACCCACATTGGTACAGTCCAGATCCTCCTCTTCTCGGGTCCCTCTTTGCTGCTCCTAGCTCCTCCCTCCTTTGAGTGCCCCTCAGCCACCAGCTTGCTACAGGTTGTCACCCAAACCGAGTCAGAGCTCCGAGTATCCATTCAGACACGGAGCCCTGACCTGGCCCCGCCCCCCCTCTCCCCTGATTGGCTGACTTGCTTTGATTGACAGTCGCGGGAGCCAATAGCGCCGCTGCTCTGTCTCAGCCAATCAGGAGGAGTGTACTGAATGGCTGAGGGGATCGTGGACATTGCTGGAGAAGGAGCTCAGGTAGGTAATTGGGGGGGTGCTGGGGAGGCTGCTACACACAGAAGGTTTTTGTGATAAGATAAAAAGCCTTCTGCCTTTACAACTCCTTTAAATAGCCTTCAGGCCTTTTATTAAACAAAATAAGAAATAAATAACAAATACATAACAACATTAACTAAAGATAGATGTCCTGAGCAAGACACTACCTCAGGAACACTTGCCCACAGACCTTACAGGTCTACCACTACCTTGTCCCTCTTATTGGACCACACCCAACCAGAGGACACTATACCAATGATGGTTCCTCACTTGTATCCCACCAACAGATTTTTAACCCCATCCAAGGGGTCCCAACCACCATCTCAATACCTACATACAGTACCTCCAACCTACTTACCTTATCTCAGAGAGGGAAGGAGGGACGTTCCTCTGATGGCTTTCCAACTCTGCCAGTTACTGTCCCACCCCTGCCTTCAGTCTACTCTCGTACGCTCCTCCCCATCACCCCATCTCCACAACCAATCATGTAGACCTACCACATCTCCCTTTGAACAAGTTAACTCTATGCTGTCTGGTTCCCCTTCCAACCTGTCATGCCAGCCCTACGCTTCATTCGTTCCTCATAGCTCCGGGCATTCCTTTCCTATTAGCTTGAAAATGGCCGAAATTAATTTTCAAGGCTTGCCACCTATTGACTTCACTTCTATGGGTTTTGCATAAAACTCACAATTTGCAAGTTGTTTGACGAGTTCAGACCTGAGCAGATTTACTCATCCTTATCCGGAGACATAAAACATTGTGTGATTAAACTCGCCCGCTACCTTGTTAAGCTAAAATATCAGTTTTAAGGTAGAGTTGGCCTTCGATTAAAGTTTTTTTGCTGACAAATGTGCTTAATAGAGAAAAGAAGAAAACAAGTTTTGGGTTTGCATTGTTCCAGGCAAGCAATTACCCGGAGAACGGAGACGAAGCATTCATTCTCCATCTCGTCATTAGCATTTTGTACAATGTCAAGTCGGATATTTAATATCCCAATGGACGGGGGATAATGAACGCATTCAGAAAGCCAAACACCTTTGATGTTCCTGTCCACAAAAAGAGAATTATTCCGGAATAACAATGGCCCATCCTCGCTTACAGTCAATGGGACACGTTGAATTCTTTATTATGGCAGAGGCTCATTCTCGTCACCTCGCTGCAAACGCTCAGCCTGTTTTCCCTCCCGGGTATATTTGGGTTTTTTTTTTTTGGAGCTGAACCCTTGTGGCTCTCCGGCTCCTCATTTGGTAATGATCATTGTTGACAAGCTTCAAAGGGGTTTTGGGGGGGAGGGGGTTGAGTGTGACTCTGCCTTCAGGCCTAGTTGCAGCTTCTCCACTTCATGCTTGTCAATAGAGATTTTGGTTGGCGTTAGGATGCTAATCTGCTTTATCGAAAATTCCCCAAGGCTCGACATCTGCCTTGTTTGTCAATACGGCTGGACTCCAAGGCGGATTTTCTCAGATGGATCTTAGGCTGTTAATAAAATATATATTTAGTCTGGAAATGCTCTATTTGTTGGTAATCTGTTTCTGCAGGTTTTAATTTTTTTATTTTATTTTTTATTTTTTTTTATTTTTTTTTAGAAATACAATATTAACAAACACATGGATTTTAAGCCTAATTTGGGAAAACTAGCTTTATGCAAAACGTAGCTGCTGTCTATTACTATTTAGGCCACATGCACACTGGGCGTTTAGTAGGGGTGCAACGGATCAAAAAACTCAAGGATCGGATCGATCCTCGGATCAGAGTCACGGATCGGATCATTTTTCGGATCAGCAAATAATATTGGCTGGGTAATGCAGGGTATTGGCTGGGTAATGCAGAGTATTGGCTGGGTAATGCAGAGTATTGGCTGGGTAATGCAGAGTTTGTTTACAAGTGATCGCTCCGTCATTTGACGGAGCGATCACATTGTAAACAGTGGCCGGGTGTACCAAGATGGCCGTCGCTCGGGAGCTAGGCCGAAGCCGCGGCCTTTCCTAAGGCCGAGGCCGCGGAGCGCTCCGCGGATCGCGGGGTGTGCCGATCCGAACATGGTGACCCGTTCGGATCACGGATCGGCGACGATCCGTTGCACCCCTAGCGTTTAGCCAGTGTGTGGCCAATGCTGGCGTTTTAACGCACCCAGGAGGCACAGGTGCAGCGTCCAGCTCCCCCCCCCCCCCATGCCCGTCAATGTTGTCTATAGCAGGTTCCAATATACTGCAGCTCCAGTGGCCCTCCCATTTGGGGTTGATTTACTAAAGGCAAATAGACTGCCGATTAATGGGGTGGGCAACTACATGGCAAATGAGGTTCAATGTCGAAAAATGTAAAATAATGCATTTGGGTGGCAAAAATCTGAATGCAATCTATACACTGGGGGGAGAACCTCTGGGGGAATCTAGGATGGAAAAGGACCCGGGGGTCCTAGTAGATGATAGGCTCAGTAATGGCATGTCATCTACAGCAGTGGTCATCAACCCTGTCCTCAGGGCCCACCAACAGGCCAGGTTTGCAAGATAACTGAAATACATCACAGGTGATATCATTTGCTGCTCAGTGATTGCAGTATTCTAGTCTGCATCTCCCCAAGGTAATCCATAAAACCTGGCCTGTTAGTGGGCCCTGATGACAGGTTGATGACCACTGATTTACAGGATGAGCAAACAGAATATTGGCATTAAAATTAGGATTAATCCCAGAGATAAAACGATAATTCTCCCACTTTACAAGATTCTGGTCCGGCCGCACCTGGAGTATGCGGTCCAGTTCGGGACACAAGTCCTCAGGAAGGATGTACTAGAAATGGAGCGAGTACAAAGAAGGGCAACAAAGCTAATAAAGGGTCTGGAGGATATTAGTTATGAGGAAAGGTTGCGAGCACTGAACTTATTCTCTCTGGAGAAGAGACGCTTGAGAGGGGATATGATTTCAATATACAAATACCGTACTGGGGACCCCACAATAGGGATAAAACTTTTTTGCGGAAGGGAGTTTAACAAGACCCGTGGCCACTCATTAAAATGAGAAGAAAAGAGGTTTAACCTTAAACTATGTAGAGGGTTCTTTACTGTAAGAGTGGCAAGGATGTGGAATTCCCTTGCACAGGCGGTGGTCTCAGCGGGTGGCATCAATAGTTTCAAGAAAATTAGATAAGCACCTGAATGATTGCAACATACAGGGATATAATAGGGATATAGTAGGGATGTAATACTGACGTATAATCACACACATAGGTTGGTTTTGATGGACTTGTGTCTTTTTTCAACCTCACCTACTATGTAACTATGTAACTGTGCACTTGCCCTCTGTAGAAGCAGTTGCTCAAGAGCTTGCAAAGAGTACCCCATTATGTGCAAGAAACATTAAAATAAATGCACTTTTGCTTGCACATGATTGGATGATTCAGCAGAGCTTTACTAAGCTCTGGAGCAACTGCACAGTCTTGTTGCCTTTAGTTAATCAACCCCAAAGCATCACAGCTGTGTCATGTGAACAGCCCCCATCCAGCTGTTTTTTCACAGTTTGAGCAGGCGGCCAGGGGGTGGTAAAACTGTAGCTTAGCCACCTGTCCTTACCACCCGTTTGCAAGAGACAATACTGAATGGAGCTTCACATGGTGGCAGAATCCTCCAGAGAAAACAGGACATGCCAAACCCATTCACATGGCTGCACAGGAGTGGCCACTGGCAAGAATTAGCATTTTTTTTGCCAGCAGTTGTAAATGCTGCATGCAAAAATGTGTAGTCACTGTAATACACATCAGCTACATACATAATATGTGTTTGCTTGTTAGCATGTGGGAATTGCATGCTGTTGTAGCCACTTAAGGACTGGAAGAATTTCCCCCTTAATGACCAGGACCTTTTTTGCGATTCGGCACTGCGTCGCTTTAACTGACAATTGCGCGGTCGCATGACGCTGTACCCAAACAAAATTTATGTCTTTTTTCCCCAACAAATAGAGCTTTCCTTTGGTGGCATACCGTGCCGTTCCTTCCGAGCCATAAACAGCGACTCCCACATGCTTGCATGGGAGTGACGTCATCACCAGCTCAGCCAATCAGATAGCCTAAGCCTGCAATCCTGGAAGGAAGACCGGGTGAAGATGGAAGCTCCTTGCATGGTGACAGCGAGCTGCGATTATGACATTATGACTTCTACTGCCCGGGGCCCGTTTTTTTTTTTTTGTGAATGCGGTTTACTACTGTTTTAATGATACTCATGTTGTTTCTGTGCCCCTCATAGCCGCAGGTCAAATCATATCACCGGGTTCCACATACAGGAGGAAATGTCCTTTCACCTGCTAGTGACACCTGTCCCCGCACTATGAGTCATCTTTAAGGATACAGCATTGAGCCCTGATTGTCTCCACCAGCTCTCTTTACTTTACACCTTGCCACCTTCAGCAGGAAGACTAGGAGGGGAGCTATTCCACAAGGTCTCCTACACCATGGTTCCAGGCCAGGTCCTTAGGGCCTGTTCTGTTCCACAGCGGTCCCTAAAATAGGGACCCAACCATATGTGCATCACATGCCAGACCACCCTAACCTGCAGAACCTCCATTACTGGCCACCACCGGTCCCTCTACTGAGCTGGCTGCTTCTCCTTCCTGTTCCTTTACACACTTCACCACCCAGAACTTTAACTTGAAGGTCTACACTTTGTTTGCCCAAATCACATTCATTGTAGGAGCACTGAAAACACTGTTACCAATAAACGCAGTAACATTGACAGAGAAACTCCAGAAATATGACATTACACCATGTTGCCTTCCAACAGTGTCCCTTATTCCCATCTCAGAAAGTTGGGAGGTATGGTAACCCTTTGTAGTACACGGTGTTCGTATTCGTAACGATTCGTATTTTCGTAAGAGTTATTTTTTCGTTGATTCGTTTTTCTGTTAGTTAAATTTTCGTTTATTCGAAATTCGGACGCATTCGTATTTTCGGAGATTTAGTTACATTCGTACTTTCGTTAGATTGATTTATTCGTACTTTCGTAACATTGTTTTCGTAGATTCGTAATCGGAGCATAATTCATAATTTTATGTAATGTGTATGCTATTATTACATTTTAAGAGACACGGAAAATTACGAATCGAAAAAAAAAGTTACGAATGTACAAATTTTTTCGTTTAATCCATTCGAAGCACGTTAAGCAGCGCCATTGTAAGAGACACGGAAAATTACGAATCGAAAAAAAAAAAAAAAGTTACGAATGTACGAATTTTTTCGTTTAATCCATTCGAAGCACGTTAAGCAGCGCCATTGGAAGAGACACGGAAAATTACGAATCGAAAAAAAATAAATAAAAGTTACGAATGTACAAATTTTTTCGTTCAATCCATTTGAAGCACGTTAAGCAGCGCCATTGTAAGAGACACGGAAAATTACCAATTCAACAAAAAAAAAAAAAAGTTACGAATGTACGAATTTTTTCATTCATTTTGATTTTCGTTGTTCCTGTTTTCGTATTTCGGATTTTCTTCTTTCGTAGTTTCGTTGTTTCTAATTTGGTCAATTCGGATTTTTGTTGTTTTTCGGATTCGTTCGATTCAAACATTCGTTATTCGTTAAAATTTTTAGCGAATCGTTCGTTCATTCGTACGATAACGAATGAACGAATATAACGAAAAAAAAAAAAAACGAAAAACGAAAAAAAACTAAACGAATTGCACATGTCTAATAACCGTATAGACCAGAAAAATTCTTCATTGCCAGTATTGTTATACAGTGTTGGTCATCTTACTTTAAAAAAGTAATTAGTTAAGTTACAAATTACTTCTCCCAAAAAGTAATTCCGTTAGTAACTCAGTTACTACATTGGAAAAGTAATTAGTTACGCAGCAAAGTAACTGACTTTTTTAAAAAATATTCTATACGTGTAACTAAGGGGCGGGTCTAGTATTACTGTAACCAAGGGGCGCATTTATTATTATTGTTATATATCGTGTAACCAAGGGGCTGCTCTATTATTACTGTAACCAAGGGCAGATCTGTTATAGCGTGTAAGCAAGGGGCGGGTCTATTATTATTATATCGTGTAAGGGGCGGATGGCTACAGAAGAGGGCAAATGTTAAATTAATGGGCAGAGCTCGATATACAGTGGTGTGAAAAAGTGTTTGCCCCCTTCCTCATTTCCTGTTCCTTTGCATGTTTGTCACACTTAAGTGTTTCGGAACATCAAACCAATTTAAACAATAGTCAAGGACAACACAAGTAAACACAAAATGCAATTTGTAAATGAAGGTGTTTATTATTAAAGGTGAAAAAAAATCCAAACCATCATGGCCCTGTGTGAAAAAGTGATTGCCCCCTAAACCTAATAACTGGTTGGGCCACCCTTAGCAGCAACAACTGCAACCAAGCGTTTGCAATAACGTGCAATGAGGCATTTACAGCGTCCTGGAGGAATTTTGGCCCACTCATCTTTGCAGAATTGTCCTAATTCAGTTACATTAGAGGGTTTTCGAGCATGAACGGCCTTTTTAAGGTCATACCACAACATCTCAATAGGATTCAGGTCAGGACTTTGGCTAGGCCACTCCAAAGTCTTCATTTTGTTTTTCTTCAGCCATTCGGTGGCGGACTTGCTGGTGTGTTTAGGATCATTGTCCTGCTGCAGAACCCAAGTTCGTTTCAGCTTGAGTACACGAACAGATGGTTGGACATTCTCCTTCAGGATCTCTTGGTAGACAGCAGAATTCATAGTTCCTTTTATCACGGCAAGTCTTCCAGGTCCTGAAGCAGCAAAACAGCCCCAGACCATCACACTACCACCACCATATTTTACTGTTGGTATAATGTTCTTTTTCTGAAATGCAGTGTTCCTTCTACGCCAGATATACTTGGACACACACCTTCCAAAGAGTTCCACTTTTGTCTCATCGGTCCACAGAATGTTGTCCCAAAAGTCTTGGGGATCATCAAGATGTGTTGTGGAGAAATTGAGACGAGCTTTGATGTTCTTTTTGCTCAGCAGTGGTTTTCTCCTTGGAACTCTGCCATGCAGGCCATTTTTGCCCAGTCTTTTCCTGATGGTGGAGGCATGAACGCTGACCTTAACTGAGGCAAGTGAGGCCTGCAGTTCCTTGGACGTTGTTGTGGGGTCTTTTGTGACCTCTTGGATGAGTCGTCGCTGCGCTCTTGGGGTAATTTTGGGCGGCCGGCCACTCCTGGGAAGGTTCACCACTGTTCCATGTCTTCGCCATTTGTGGATAATGGCTCTCACTGTGGTTCGCTGGATTCCCAAAGCTTTGGAAATGGCTTTATAACCCTTTCCAGACTGATAGATCTCAATTACTTTCTTTCTCAATTGTTCCTGAATTTCTTTGGGTCTCGGCATGATGTGTAGCTTTTAAGGATCTTCTGGTGGACCTTACTGTGTCAAGCAGCTCCTATTTAAGTGATGCCTTGATTGTGAACAGGTGTGGCAATAATCAGGCCTGGGTGTGGCTAGAGAAATTGAACTCAGGTGTGGACAACCACAGTTATAGTATGTTTTAACAAGGGGGGCAATCACTTTTTCACACAGGGCCATGATGGTTTGGATTTTTTTTCACCTTTAATAATAAACACCTTCATTTACAAATTGCATTTTGTGTTTACTTGTGTTGTCCTTGACTATTGTTTAAATTGGTTTGATGTTCCGAAACACTTAAGTGTGACAAACATGCAAAGGAACAGGAAATGAGGAAGGGGCAAACACTTTTTCACACCACTGTATAACAATAATAATAAATGCGCCCCTTGGTTACAGTAATACTAGACCCGCCCCTTACTTACACGATAGACGCCCCTTGCAGAGTAGCACGAGCATCGGGAGCGTGCGGCATCGCCTCGTACAATTACATGTTAACTGCACCTGCGCGGTGTAGAGTTCACTCAGAGCTGTTTAGGTTCGGCAATTTTCGGAAGCTCCGTAGTCCTTCGTACTGCGCAAGCCCTGCGCCTGCGCAGTACAGGGGGGTCCTTATCCGGCGGGGGAACTTTTTCGGCAGGACACCGGAATTACACTACTGCCATCTAGTGGAGGTAGAAGTAATTGGGGTAACTAAGCCAAAGTAATGGGAACTGAGTTACCATGAGGGGAAAAGTAATCAGTTAGATTACTCGTTACCCTCTAAAGTAACTGCGTTAGGTAACTCAGTTTATTTTAACTCAGTTACTTACATCACTGTTATTATATACTCATTTATACTCACTTAAACATGCTTATAGATGAGTAAACGCGCGTATGCAAGTAAATTGCTCACTCAAATGAAAATGCATCTCATTTCAGCCTCTGGCTGGGTAGTAAAAAGTAGAGAAGCAGCAGACTGATGGACTCATCTCTCTGCTCTCTACTCTGATCAGCATGCTTCTTGCAACTAACTTATTGGGCTGCTTTGCAATCTGAGTTCTGTTGTACAGGTGATTGCAAGAAGCTGAAACCAGGAAAAAAATCAGATATACTGCTTGCTGTAAAAATACAGTTAATATTAAATTACTGAATAGAAAGTTGTGTTATTTTTTTGTGTCTTCTGTATCTGCTAGAAGTTCTGGCTTTAATTGGATTTTGGCACGGGTGAAAATTTTCCACCTTTATTAGTAAATGACCCCCCCCCAGCAAGCTGTTGTGGATTTTTTTAAATATCTTGGCAGGAGGACGGAGCATGTACCATACCATACCTTCTCTTCTTCAGTAAGCCCTGCTGGGCTTTTAGGAAAGTTAGTAACAGCTTGTGGTCAGTTTTCAGGTCAACCCTGAGATCAAGCAGACAGGAAGATGGATGCCGGTGAGAGTTTGTGTTTGTCTGCCGATGTCGGTGATTAACCAATCGCAGGTCCCAGGGAGCCGCCTGTCTATTTTTTCTTTTAGGTCAGATCCTTGGCACATCTGCTACGATGCAATAGTTATGGGGTTGGCGAGTTCTCGTACTCATTAACTAGTCTTCAAGTAGCTATTCTGTTATAAAAAAGTTCTTTCCATGGGTCTGCTTTTATAACAGTGTATTGCAACCGAGTCGTGGGTTCAATTCCACCCAGAACACAACCTACTCAGGGCTGTATTTAGTAAACGTTGTTGATGATATCCTTTTTTCGGAAAGCTCCTCTTTTTGTATCATTACATTTTATTAAGAGTGTAGGTATACCAAAAACCTTTATATTTAATGTACTATTGAAGCCATCATGCCATTTTCGTTTACGTTTCTTGCACTTTAGCGAGGCTTCTAACTCTTTCCATCATCCCCCAAACCAACTGCCCTCTACAGTTCCATATTTGCCAACATTTTGGTCCCTGTCCCTGGGATACTGTCGCCACCGCCCTTGGCTCATACATATCATAACCTCCTTCCAGGTGGTCCTGCCCAGGTCATGCCCAATATCTGGGTGGTCGTGCCAGCTTGCAGCTGGTGATGCTCTCAGCGATGTCCTTTTTTGACCCATATGCAAAGAACTTGGAGTGCAGCTCAAAGCACTACAATGACTCCCCACTGCAGTCCAAAAGCACCAAACCGGTGCCGGCGATCAAACAAGCTTGTAGGCAGGTGCAGTCTGCTTTCTCCACTGCAGTTGGCACTGAACCGGGGAGAGGGGGAGAGAAAGTCAAGAGGAACATGGTTCCTCTATGGCAGTGATGGCGAACCTTGGCACCCCAGATGTTTTAGAACTACATTTCCCATAATGCTCATGCAGTCTGCAGTGTAGTTGAGCATCATGGGAAATGTAGTTCCAAAACATCTGGGGTGTCAAGGTTCACGATCACTGCTCTATGGTTTCCTGGGTCACTGGGGGAGCCATTTGGTTGGATGTTGCCATCCCACGTGACTCTTGTGGTCAACTTGGGTCAGGCAGAGTCTGTTTAAGTCCCTGGCTCCCAGGCATGGTGCCCATTTCACATGTGGGTAGTGCAGGGACAGGTCACCCGCCTGACAGGGACAGTGATTAGTGTCAGGTTCCAGAAGAGTAGGGAAAAGATAGGGACACGCCATCCTTCCTAGAAATCTCCCCATTTGGGTACAGACCGCATCCCACCCCTCAAGACAGATACTGTTGGCACATCTGAGACCTGCTTCACTACACATTGCTGTAAGTGTTCCCAGTCAAATGCCTTCCGCACTGGGTTATTGTGAATTACTGGTTTCTGCATTAATAGAAGTTCTGTTCTCTGCAACTGGACTCTGTGTTTACTGTTGCTGCACCTTCCCACAAGCTCATCCAGGCTAGCAGATGCAAATTAGACAACAGAAGATGGAAACGCTGCATACTGGAGCCCAGACACTACACAGAAAGCTGAAGATACAGCTTCAGCCTAAGCTCTTCCTGACTATGCTCCTGACATGTTATACCCCACCCAAGGTTGATGCTGTGTTCTTGGGATGCAGCCCAGGACATAACATCGTTGGTACAGAGCACCTAGAGGTGGGACTATCCGTTTGGTTGGCATCTGTGCTGAATTTAGCTACTCTCTGGTACAAGATAGAATCGGCAAACAAAATAAGAAAAATGGAGGCGGTTTGTACAGTTTAAGTTTGTTTTTTTCCTAAACCATACTTTGTCATTGGCCAACTAATGTCATTATGGTAAATACAGCCCTGTACCTATTTAGAGTTTTGTATTTATATGGTATCATATCCTACACATATCTAAAAAACAGGTGGTTTGTTACTCAAGGTTTATGGTGGTCAACTTACTTGATATAAGGTGCCTCAAGTGGAGCCCCTGACATCACTAAAGGGCTGCACATGATATTCAGTGAATGCTAAGCTACAGATAGCCATAAGGTAGGGCAGACATGCAACAGGTGATGGTCAGACTGTTTATATGCTAAAGAAGTTGTTGGAAACTGGAGAAATGCTTCTGGAAACAGTCATAGACTGGAGACACGTTACATGAGACTGATAGAGATCACTATTTGTCACGGTTAAAGGTCAGACTCAGAGACCAGTAGCTATAGCAGTAGAGAGACTCCTACCGACCAGCAGGTTAGGAATACAAGCAGGTCATCCTGGTCGATGACACGTTCTCAGTTGAGGTGCAGGCCCCTTTATACTAACCGGTATTCACCAGAGGTTCTGATGGCGGAAATGGGTTTTGCTGCATGTTAGAACCAGCTTGCAGTCCTCAGGATCGCCCCACCAGGAGGTGAGCAAGCTGGGGTCCAGTAGCAGGTATAGCAGGTAGGGATCAAGCAGAAGCGTAGTCAGTAAACAAGCCAAAGGTTGTAAGAAGTCGTTGCAGGTTGGGATCAAACAGAAGAGTAGCCGAGGAACAAGCCACAGGTCGGTAATGAGTGATAGCAAAATACAGGCGGCAGCAGGAGTGACAAGAGTGAAATGTTGGCTGGAGAGAGCACATTAATCTGGCATACAGGAAGTGCAAAAACATGACCTAAATCCGGAAGTTCACGGGAGAAACAAAGGGTTCAAGAAAAACAAGACATAAGGCAAGGTTGTCTAGGCGATCAGGCAGTGAGCTTTCCAGCATCTCAGATGGCTCAGGAAGAAGAGATACTGCCAGACACAGCAGAGGTCCTGGGTTCAGATCAAGGCCCTGACACTGGTATTATGTAAGAGATCTCAGAACGACATACTCAAAGAGGTGCTGGCAACTTTTAGACGTACTAGTGTAGTCTGGTCAAGAAATTCAAACAAGCTCAATAGCTCTGGCAAGGCGGTTCCCACACAGCAAGCCTTCCCTCGATGGGCACCCAACTCTAGCTCAAATCATAAAAATATAAAAAGGAGCACAAGACCAAAATCAGATAAAATAGTTCAAGATAATTTTAATTGTAGTAAATGGAACAAAAACAGATTGTGCTGTGGGACTTTATATATACCTGTATTGTCCTCTCAGGATCCACTGGCTCCACCTGCTGGGACAAAACAATACTCCACACAACGGGGTACTTAACCAAAGTATATTTTACTGTACAATACTCCACACAACGGGGTACTTAACCAAAGTATATTTTACTGTATATATTGGCAAACAGGTGATTACAGTAATTGCGCTGTCATCCCAACATAGAATGACAGGACAATGAACTTTTGATAAAACAATTATAAACAATATAGATACACGGGAGCTCCCCCTACTTTTATAACTATTTGTGAGATCTAATTTAAAGTACTTAGTCTCGAGTCTTCTGGTCTTCTGCTAGCTATGATAATTTGTTAGGATTTGTAATCCAAGAAGTAAAGTAATTAAAGTTGAGTAAAAGATGATCCTGGTGTTGCTACCGTAACTATGATACAAGGCTTGAGATGCAATAGCAGATATGCTTATGCCTTCCTAGTGTCAGTTGCTATACTCCTCCTCCGTAGGACTATGGATCCCAGCGAGGTCTGTATATAAGTCTGACTAGGTGCAAAAGTTAATAAACTGTGGGCCGCAACCCGCTCACCAACTGGATCGGAGCTCTGTATGGTAGCTTTGGTCCGGTGTTTGCAGCTTGCTTCTATGTCAGCCGGCTCCGTCACTCCATTACGTTCTGATAGGTGGAGCCGGTATTCTCAAACGAGTGCCTCTGGATCTTCCCAATCCGGTCACTGTGACTCTGACACCGTCAGGTCACTCACACAATCGAGCGAGTTGCGCTTCGTGATGGCTGTAGGCCGCTTCCTCCGGGAGGCCTCCTCACAAGTCCTCACAGGCAGGCCATGCGTTCCAAAGAGACATAAGATGGCCGCTCTGGCTCCTTTTATGTCCTACCCAGCATGCACTGTCAGAGAGGGTGTCCATGGGTAGGTTACCTGGCATCCTGGGTAAAAAGGTCAACTCTCAAGGTAAATAACAGTCACTTCCTGTAATCAGTTTAGTGCTTTGCCCACTAAAAGTCCACTATCAGTGTTTGGCCGGTAGATGGCGCCAAATACTAAGCAATAGAAACGTCCATAGACTTTTGTTATAACATGCTAACATACATTAATAAACAAGAATGTCAGCGTTACACTTATAAATGTCGGGGTTTTACCTTGAGCTGCACACATGCGTCTGTCAATGTACAATAAAATTCCCCCTGGCAAGGGAAAAAAATTTAGGGCAAGAGAGACATACAGAGTCTCTCCTACCATAAATATCTAGTTTCACAATGCATATGTGCCTTCCTTCTTTCCACAATTGGCTCTTCATAGTGCATTTGTGTTGAAGTGCTGATGCGCGTGAGATTGTTGGGTTCTTGACTTTCAGGTCAGCCTCTTCTTAGTTTAGAAATAGTTCCCAACAAATGGCTGGATCGTGTGGTCATATTGTGTCTATTGCCTGTTATTGCCTACTCGCGTACATTTTGACTTTTCAAGGGCTTCTGTCGTATGTCTTCTCTTTTGGCCAAAGTCAATTTCAAATCCGACTGCAGCCTCTCAAAAAACTCAAGAGTCTCTCATGCCAACCTTGATCTCTCCTCTTATAAATAGTCTCCTGGAAACCGTGTTTTGCCAAGAGTCTGCCTCCGCCTTGTCCACCTATGAATCTCTCTCTAGACTTACTGCCTTTTGTTGAATTGCATAGAACTGCTGATTTAAGGACTCTGTAACTTTTTTTCCCTTTTCTTTTTTATTGCAAAGAAGAGAAATTATAGCTTAGCATCTACCTCATCTGTACCGGCTCAGAATATCTAAGTATCATTTTGTTTCAGACAGCAAAAGGCATTACGGCAACATGGTATGTAATAAAGTGGAACCTCAGCCATATTTTTTATTTCGTTTTGGACAGTGTGGGAAAGGGTTAGAACCTTTCAGTTCTATCCAAGTACCTGTTGGGGAGATTCTCCTTCACCATAATCTATACACATTTAAAGTGTATGTAAACTCTAACTCAAAAATAATTGCTTTTATTTGCTCTAGTTTGGTCTGTTAACCTCTTCAGTACCAAGCACTTTCACCCCCTTCCTGCCCAGGCCAAATTTCTGCTTTCAGCGCTGTTGCACTTTGAATGACAATTGCGCGGTCATGCAACACTGTACCCAAATGAAATTTTTATCATTTTTTTTTTAGACAGATAGAGCTTTCTTTTGGTGGTATTTATTCACCACTGGGTTTTTTATTTTTTGCAAAAAAAATGAAAAAAAGACCAACATTTTTTAGTTTCTGTTTTGTATATAAGTAATTTTTCTCCTTCACTGATGTGCGCTCATGAGGCACTAATGGGCACTAATAGGCTGCACTGGTGAGCACTAATGAGGCAGTACTGATGGGCACTGATGAGACAGCACTGATGAGGTGGCACTGATGAGGTGGCACTAATATGTAGCAATGATGGGCACTGATATGCAGCACTGATGAGCACTGATAGGTGGCACTGATGAGCAATTATAAGTGGCACTAATGGGCACTGATAGGCAGCACAGATAAACAGCACTGATGGGCACTGATTGGCAGCACTGATGGCCGGCACTGATGAGCACTGAAAGGCAGCACTCAAGGGCACTGAAAGGCAGCACTGATGAGCACTAATGAGGCAGTAATGGTGGGCACTGATGAGATGACACTGAAGGGCACTGATGAGGTGGCACTGATGAGGAGGCACTAATATGCAGCACTGATGGGCACTGATATGCAGCACTAATGAGCACTGATAGGTGGCACTGATGGGCAATTATAAGCGGCATGGATAGACAGCACTGTTGGGCATTGACTGGCGGCACTGATGGGCACTGGTTGACGGCACTGATGGGCACTGACAGTCTGCACTGATGAGCAGGAACTGATGGGCACTGATTGGCATCATGTATGGGCACTGATAGGTGGCACTGATGAGGAGGCACTAATATGCAGCACTGATGGGCACTGATATGCAGCACTAATGAGCACTAATAGGTGGCACTGATGGGCAATTATAAGCGGCATGGATAGACAGCACTGTTGGGCATTGACTGGCGGCACTGATGGGCACTGGTTGGCGGCACTGATGGGCACTGACAGTCTGCACTGATGAGCAGGAACTGATGGGCACTGAAAGGCATCACTGCAGGTCACTGTTGGGGCTGCACTGATCAGTGCCCTGATTATACGTGCAGGTCTTCCCTGTGAGGAAATGCTGCTAATCGGCTCTCCTCTCCTCACACTCTGTCAGTATGAGGAGAGGAAAGCCGATAACCAGCATTTCCTTGTTTACATGTGATCAGCTGTGATTGGACACAGTTGATCACATAGGTAAAGAGCCACGTCATTGGATCTTTACTGAGATCGGGGATGCGCCGTGTCCGACGGAAAAAGTCAGATGGAACCCACACACGGTTGGATTTTCCGCCAACATGGTCCGATAGGACATTTTCCGTCGTAATTTCCGACCGTGTGTACGGGGCATAAGTCTTCTCAACACCCTGCACTCACAGTAGGTCCTCAGTCCTCCAGGTTGAATAGCACTGGGCAGCATTTAAGCCTGAAGACTGAGGACATCTTGTGGCACAGCAAATGTACTGCAGAGACCAGGAGAGTATTGCAGCCAGACCTGCTTTTTTTTTAGCACTAGCAGGGCTGTCTATTGAAGAAATAAAAATGTAACCCACAGTTGGGCGTATACATTTGTTTTTCTTTTTATTCTCACTTTGAATTGCCCAGGTTTGTGACAGGTTCACGTTAACTGTCAGAGAAGGCAGCAGACCACAAAACTGATTCCAAAGTGCCAGATACAAAAAGAAATCTCAAACTTTGAACCTTTGGATAACACAAAAGCTTATTCGTCTAGCTAGTTTATTGTTACAGATGAACAAGGGCCTATAACTACATTTATTGCAGGGAAAATACCACTGAGGGTTATTACCTGGGATGATAAAGCCATCCGCACACTTCTCCGCCTGCACAGGGATAATTTTGTGATGCTTGGAAAGGTTGGCAAGCGGTTGTTTACAACGAACAGGTGTTGCCTTGTCTGCTTTGCCCACTGTGAGGTCTGTGCAGAGTTCCAGAGTTGGCAGCCGAGCCTGGCGCCATGAGCGCGTTTTGATTTGTGGATCGGGAGAAAGTCAATTATCAGCATGTAGATTCAACATTACATTGCAGGGCACAGAATTATAGCCTGCCAGACCGCCAAGGGGAGGCAGAGCGTGAGACAGGTCCTCTGTTTTAGTGGACGTGGCCCGTGGACGTGGACGTGGTCGTGCATTCGTCATCCAGCACGTGGCCATGGGAACAACTGCGCCCGGTCTTTGTTTTTCGGCTAGCTGGAATTTGGAGCCGCATCATGCTGAATGGCTTAGGTAGAATGGATTGGACCTAGCCCTCCACCCCCCCCTCATCTCTCATCACTCTCGACCCAGGCTAGGGACTGACAGAGCATCATCAAGCCACCCCTATCCCCTAGACCCACCATGTCCTCCTGAGGAGGCCCCCCGAAACTCTGTGAGCCAGTGTTGGGTACATGCTCCAGGAGGATGCCCAACGATTCGAAGGCTCGGATGACGATACCCAGCTTGAGGAATCTGGCAGTACAGTTCCACCAGCTGCAGCTTACTGCCAGGTTTGCTCTAGTGGTGAAGAGGGAGGGGATGATGAGGTCACTGACTCCACGTGGGTGCCTCAAGGGAGAGAGGAGGAGGAGGAGGACGAGGAGGAGGAGGATGCGGCGTCACATGTCCAACGAGGCAGGATCCCCCTGGAGGCCAGGTAGAGGCCAGCACAGCAACTGTACAACACCGCAGAGCTCCGCCTGTGCAGGGCGCTGCCTCTGCACGTTATCAGAAAAGTTCTTTGGTGTGGGCCTTTTTTGAGACGAGTGCAGCAGATCGCAACCACTGCTATTTGCAATATGTGTCTCAAGCGTATCTCGCGTGGCCAAAACATCAGCCGTTTGGGCACGACAAGCATGACAGACATATGGCGACCTGCCATGCAGCTCGTTGGCAGGCACACATAAAAGACCCACACCAAAGAACTAAGCGGACCTCTCCTTGCTCCTCCTCAGCTGGGATCTCCATCCACACTACAACTTCAGTCCTCTCTGAAAGCTGCTCTGAGAGGACTGAAGGTGTAGAATTCTGTGTGTCACAACCAAGTACTTGCAGTACACCGACGTCCGAATGCAGCAGGCAAATTTCCCTGCCCCAGCTGCTGGACCGTAGAAAGAAGTACACTCCCAGCCATCCACATGCCCAGCGGTTGAATGCTAGCCTTGCTAAATTGCTAGCACTTCAACTGCTGCCTTTTCAGTTGGTAGACTCCGGCCCCCTTCCGTGAGTTTGTTCAAGGTGCGGTTCCTCAGTGGCAGGTTCCCAAACGCCACTTTTTCTCGCGGAAGGCGATTCCGTCTCTCTACCGTCATGTGGAGGGCAATGTCCATGCCTCGCTGGACAGGGCGGTCAGCGGTAAGGTGCATATTACCGCTGGATCATGGTCCAGCAGGCATGGACAGGGACGGTACCTTTCTTTCACTGCCCATTGGGTCACTCTATTGGCAGCTGGGAGGGATGCTGGACAAGGTGCAGTAGTGTTGGAGGGTTGTTCCGCCACCACGCCTCCAAAACGCGACTACTGCTACGCAAGTACGCAAGCAAAAAGATTATAGCCTGGGCCAGAGGTTCTGGCAGCTCTGCTTGGTGCACCGCTTTATCTTTTACGGGGCCCTGCGACAGGGGCAGCTCACCCATGAGCACTGCATGGCTCACGACCTCAATGACTTGCAGGCTACAGGATGTCCTGAGGCAGGACAGAGATGATTTTGGCCAGACATGCCCACCAGGTGGAATCAACGTTGGCCATGCTGCAGCTTCTCTGAGTACCTTTGCGACTCATAGAATTCTTGTGGACCAGTGCCTAGGGAGACATGGTCAGGAGTAGGGATGAGCTCAGGTGTGTTCAGATCCTAGTTCGAACTCACCTAGGCAATCCTGCTAGGAAGCTTTCACCTGCACTTGTCCTATCATAAGCAGCATAGGCATTCTCCACCCACATACCTTGCATAAGTGCAGCTGCCGAGTAGGGAATACCTTGTCCTCTTATGATTGACCCAGTACAGGTAACAGCTTCCTGGTGGGTTCAAACTAGGATCTGAACTTGCTTGAGCTCATCCCTAGTCCTGGTAGGATCACTCAGGTGATTTCAGACTAGGATCTGAACTTGGATCTCACCTGGTAGGATCGCTCAGGTGGGTTCAGACCAGGATGTGAACTTGCTTGAGCTCCTCCCTAGTCAGAAGTGGCACCACGAAGACTCAAAGTTGGGATAATGGGATCGCTCTGGTGGGTTCAAACCAGGATCTTAACTTGCTTTAGCTCATTCCTAGTCCAGGTGGAATCGTTCAGCTGGGTTCAGACTAGGATCTGAATTAGGATACCACCTGGTGGGATTGCTCAGGTGGGTTCAGACCAGGATGTGAACTTGCTTGAGCTTATCACTAGTCAAAGTGGCACTACCAAGAGTCAAAGTTGGGATGGTAGGATTGCTCAGGTGGGTTAAGACTAGGATCTGAACTTGCTTGAGCTTATTCCTAGTCAGAAGTGGCACCGCCAAGACTCATAGTTGGGATGGTGGGATCGCTCAAGTGGGTTCAAACTAGGATCTAAACTTGTTTGAGCTCATCCCTAGTCCCGGTCCTAGATAGCAAGGATAACTTGCCATTAATTTGTGGCAGTTTTGAATTATAAGTCTTGTTAACTTGCTGCACATTTTCACTAGCAAGTTGTTCACTTGCAGAGAACTTGAAGCACAAGTTCTAATTGACACTTTTCCAATTTGTAGCAAATTTGCGTGGCAAGTCTCTAGCAAGATTAAAGTTGCAGTGGTGAGTCTATAGCAAGAACTCTGCAAGTCATAGTGACCCCTGTGGTGGGATGACTATTGCACAACGCAACTGAACCAGAACTTGTAGCAGACTTGCAGAATGTTTGCAAAGAAAGTTGATCTGAAGTCATGCAATGTGGACTGCAATTGTTCAACAAATGTGTAAAGCCTGGTAAGTCTAGCAATAGCTTAGCGAGTCATTTTCAAACTTGCAGCTCAATTGCTTGCTATGTCGGGTGGGATCACTCAGGTAGGTTCAGACAAGTATCTGAACTTGCTTGAGCTTATCCCTAGTCAGAAGTGGCACCACCAAGACTCAAAGTTGGGATGATGGTATTGCTCAGGTGGGTAAAGACTAGGATCTGAATATGCTTGAGCTCATCCCTAGTCAGAAGGGGCTCCACAAAGACACAAGAAATAAAATAATAAATGTACATGTTTTTTCCTGCAAATATAGGTGAATTTATTTATTTAATTTTTGATATATTTATTAATTAAAAAAAAAAAGACAGCAAAAAATATTATTGGTGTCATGATGCTGTCTCTGCCATGTGGTGTGGGCCCTAGAACCATGCAGGTACCATCAGATGGGAGGTCTATCAGCCACAACCAAAGCAAACTCTGGAGGAACTCTAGCTGAAATGGCTGATCTAAGGTTTAAGATGAATATTTTTTTTCCTTTTCTACATCTAGTAATTTAGCAAGGTTGGTGGGAGTCTACCACATATTTCTTATATCTTTTAAGGAGCAATTTTATTAACAATGTGCTCCTTTAGAAACCATACAGTTGTAACAGAAGCATCCACAACAGCAACATCATCATCATTTCAACATCACAAATGTAAGCCTGTTCAACCAAGAGGGGGCTCATGGGGGTGAGTTGCATTAAAACGTAACTACCAGCATCCTATGTCCTCAAACTCAAAACTTGAGTACCTATGAATTCCCCAGAGAAAAACAAAAACGTACACAAAAAATAGGTCTCAATACCACAATGTGGGCCATTTTTTTCTTCACAACCCTTATGCAGCGTACACACGATCGGAAATGCCGCCAGCAAAAGACCGATGTGAGCTTTTGGTCGGAAAATACGACCGCGTGTATGCTCCATCGATTGAGAGCAGGTTCTCTATTTTTCGGTCGAAAAAAGTTCCGATCGGAAATTCCATTTGTCTGTACCAATTCCGACACGCAAAATTCCTACGCATTCTCAGAAACAATTCGACGCATGCTCGGAAGCATTGAACTTAATTTTCTCGGCTCATCATAGTGTTGTACGTCACCGCGTTCTTGATGGTCGAAAGTTCAGAGCGCTTTTGTGTGACCGTGTGTATGCAAGTCGAGCTTGAGCAGAATTCCGTCGGAAAAAACATCCAAGATTTTTCAGACGGAAATTCCGCTCGCGTGTGCAGGGCATTACTGTTTATTGGATCTCCAAAGGTCCATACCAGCCTAGCTGTAGCCAAACAGACAACCAATCTACACCATTCTTAAAAATAACAACAATGGTACATTTCCTCTTCTGAAAAACTTTCAGAAATGCCTGCCAGTCCATAATATACCCATGTAACTTTTCCTACCCCCCACCTGAGGTCCACATAGACATGTGCACATTGAAATATTTTGTTTCGGAATTTCGTTTCCGTACGAAAAATGTATTTATTTAGTTACTCCCGAAATTCGTTTTTATTTATTTAGTTTCGTTAAAAAATGCATTCGTCTGAAAATCCGAAATAATTAAGGTGGAATCTGTCATTGAAGGCTTATGGTGTCTGTCGAATGTTCTAAGAAGATTTGACAGAACAGCTAAACTGTACAACGCCTCAATTGTACATTTCCGGTCGAATGTTCCGCCTACAAGCTATAGTAGAATTCTAATGTTGTATGACATTAGTAATAATTATATTTATTAAATATTATTACTAGTCAACCAACATTAGAATTCTTCTATAGCCTATGGGCAGAGCATTTGACCATAAATGTCCGCTCGTGGCGACTGCTTCGTCGAATCTTCATGTCGAATCTTTTCTCTCTATGTCGAATCTTTTCTCTCTTTGTCGAATAATCTTGGACTAATAGAGTTAGATTAGGCACATTCAACCTTTTTTGCTATTGTCTCTATTATGTCGAATCTTTTCTCTCTATGTCAAATCTTTTCTCTCTATGTCAAATCTTTTCATTCTATGTCGAATCTTTTCTCTCTATGTAGAATAATCTTGGACTAATAGAGCTAAGGTTAGGCACATTCGACCACAGGTTCGATGGACACAGATCGCTATTGTCAGCGTCATGTCGAATCTCCTATCTATATCGAACTGTTGCAACGAAAACGAAAATAAAGCATTTGTTTATGTCGGATCTTTCGGTTTTCAGATTCTGCACATTCGTTATCATTTGTTAAAATGATAACAAAAATACCCGAAATTCGGACGAAAATGCATTCGGACGAAAATGCATTCGGACGAAAACAAATGCAAATGTCTAGCTCCACACCCCAGTAAGGTGAGGACTTCCACCCACACATGATCGCACTTCATAATAACCCCATCCTGATCACAAAGCCCTGGGGACAGTTTTTCTTCAGCCCTGTTTTCCTGCTTTGCTGTGACATGAAGTTTGTTAAATGTTTATAACTTTTTTTTTATTTTGTGATGGAACAAAAGCATTCAAGTGCACCTACCCAAATTTTTGCCGTGAATTAAGATTTTTCTTGAAAAAGTCGAAATATTTTTTTTTTTTAACAAGAAAGCGGGGTTATAAATTTAACAAACTGCTTGAAATAGACACCAGTATAAAAACAATCATTTTGTTTTCTTTATTTCCTTATGTCACATTTGACCTTCTAACATTTTCATAACCCATAATGGATGTTTGAAGTAAAGAGAATTTGTAGCTATTATTTTTAACCTGCATTTGGGTGATATGCTTGGTAAAATGCCAACTAGCTGTATGCAGTGTTGCTATTGATTTGTTCTTCTACTCCTGCTTTTAGAGTTTGAGTTCTCAAGGCAAGGATAAAACAATTTAGACTGTAAAACCTAAACCCCACCCAAGCTGATAAAGAAGATAATAGTTTTTATCTAGGAGATGACCTAAAACACTGGATGCCTTATATTACTCCACAAGGTCCCACAGCAACTGGAAGTCAGCAATCCCCGTACCTGGCAAGAAGATCGGGTTTTGGGGGATCGGTCCTCACAACCAGAATTAGCAGGGAGGAAGACTGTGGAACCATGGAGTAAAGTAAGTAATACTCTTTTAGGTCGGCAAAAAGGAACAATCCCCCACGTTGGGGTTTTTAGGCAGCGTACAATTGAAAGAGTCAGAGTTGGCTTATAGTAAAGTAAGAAATTTATTTTTAAAAAGTAATAAATAACATTGAGTTAGAACATGAGCTCCAGTGGGGATGGGTAATACATCAATCTTTGTATATAAAAGAAGAAAAAAACATGAATATACATATGAGCAGATTGATATTCACATAACAACAGTTGTGTAACTAATCTGTCGTGAGGTGAAAGAATGTTCCCTGACGCGTTTCAACCCGATACACGGGTCTTCCTCAGAGGGAAAGAGGAATCTGCTAAACAAAGGAAGAATATCAATGTTAGTGGAAATATTATAGGTTACAGGGTGAGGAAGCTCCAAAATTGAGGAGCAAAGGGTCAAGACACCGTGAGGTTTATATTTACCACAGAATGTATATCCTGAGAATAAAAGTTGTGTAATAGACCCACATGGAGTGTTTTGGTAAGGAGAGCACCATCCACTGTTCCTGGGGTGTTCCAGATGGTTAAGCTGAACGTTCACCCGGGCCCCCGAGTGCCACGGAGCCTTGCGGGACGTCACACGTGCAGGTTTCCTTACCCTCTTCTCCCACTGCCAAGGCGGTGGTGTCCGGAGAGGGGGGAATATGACCTGGGGGAGGGAACACAGGGTGCACACCTTTACTGCAGGTTCAATAATTGCAACCAAGGAAGATACCTATCCACTCCTGGGGTCTGTCCACATGCTTTTTCGCCCATGCCCCCTACCGATGCCATTAGGCCTTCCCGACGAGGGTAAGGAGCCACACAATTCCATCTGAATAGGCTCCTCCCTTTCCCATGATCGACACACCCGGGCTGGTCCCATGTGATCGGTCACTGGTGAGAACCCTCGTCGGCGGCGTCCCTGGACACCCCTGGACGCCGCCCCTCAATGCGCACGCGCGGGACGCCGCTGGTGCGCATGACGGGCGTACGTCACGTCTTTTGCGGCAGGGGTGACGTAGGCACGAGCCCTCACACGGCTTCCAGGAACGCCGGGGACGCCACACGTGGCCCGCCAACCTTGGCGGCCTTTTTGACCTATATGGGAACTATACACAGGCGCACAAGTGCTGACCAATAGGTCTACTCCTCTGTCGGCCATTTCCGGTGATCCACTTCCGGGTATCACCGCTGATCACCCAGCTACATATAAGCAGCATCAGCTAGTAAACAGCACTGTCACCATCCGCACAGGACTTTTGTTCATCAGGACTGAGACACGGTAAGACTGGATAAAAAACCCAATGCCGTATTTACTACCTATAGTATACCCTCAATTTGCAATGTCCCTATTGGACAATACCGCCACTTTAGCTAACAACCAAATGTTCACATTCATGAACATGCTGAATTGTGCTTTTAGATTGGGCGTCCTGTATTCACACAGACCCTCATCCCAACCAAGCACCACGCTAGCGATCTGGACCCAGAGGTTCTTGTGCAGGACATCTTTTGTCTTGTTTGGCACTATCCTGGCACCTACAAACTGCGGCAATACCCTGGTGCCCTACGTCTGCAGGTATGACCCGAGCTTCTTGATATTCACTTTCACACATACACACAGACACACACACAGTTTTTTATTTTCAGTTTTCCATACTCACACCCTTCTCACTTCACATCACCATCATTTTTTCACCTTCACACCAATTTTCTACTTCCACTACCCACTTTCATCACCTCTTCCCCTTTACTCTCCCTTTCTCTTCCCTATCCCTTCCCTTTTCCCCTTTTTTCCCCCCCTGTTTTCCCACCTCCCCTCTTCCCCTTCACTCCATTTGTTGCTTTTCTTTTCGCTATTTCTCCTCTTTTTTCCCCCTGTTCCCACTTCCCCCTCCCCTTCCCCTTCCCCACCCTCTGCCTTCTTTCATCCTCCCCTTTCCCCTTCCCCTTCTCCCCCCCCCCCCCCCCCCCCCCATCTTCCCTTTCCCTTTTCTACCCCCTAACCTTCCCTCTCCTTCCTTCCCTCTTCTTTCCTTCTTTCCCCTCCTTCCCTCACTGGAGAAACCTTCTCCCCTTTAAAAACAACCCCCTCCCCCCCCCCCCAACACACGCACTCCACACATTCACATTTCTTCCCTCATGCACCATATGTGACATTCTGTGTTTTCCCTTTTTGTTGCCGTGGATTTATAATAATATTTCTCTTGAAATTTTGCTTCCTGATAGTCACCCATATATTGCAATTCTCGACGCTTTGGCTACCTGTTTATGTCACTAATGACTAGAAAACCTATATCAAAATCAATAAAGGCCCTCTTCCAGGCCGCCACAAGACTATATATTATAATTCCTCTACGTCAACCTTCAGCACTACCCTGTAGGTGACACATGTGCACCCTGTGTTCCCTCCCCCAGGTCATATTCCCCCCTCTCCGGACACCACCGCCTTGGCAGTGGGAGAAGAGGGTAAGGAAACCTGCACGTGTGACGTCCCGCAAGGCTCCGTGGCACTCGGGGGCCCGGGTGAACGTTCAGCTTAACCATCTGGAACACCCCAGGAATAGTGGATGGTGCTCTCCTTACCAAAACACTCCATGTGGGTCTATTACACAACTTTTATTCTCAGGATATACATTCTGTGGTAAATATAAACCTCACGGTGTCTTGACCCTTTGCTCCTCAATTTTGGAGCTTCCTCACCCTGTAACCTATAATATTTCCACTAACATTGATATTCTTCCTTTGTTTAGCAGATTCCTCTTTCCCTCTGAGGAAGACCCGTGTATCGGGTTGAAACGCGTCAGGGAACATTCTTTCACCTCACGACAGATTAGTTACACAACTGTTGTTATGTGAATATCAATCTGCTCATATGTATATTCATGTTTTTTTCTTCTTTTATATACAAAGATTGATGTATTACCCATCCCCACTGGAGCTCATGTTCTAACTCAATGTTATTTATTACTTTTTAAAAATAAATTTCTTACTTTACTATAAGCCAACTCTGACTCTTTCAATTGTACGCTGCCTAAAAACCCCAACGTGGGGGATTGTTCCTTTTTGCTATCCTTTAGGGGTGAGCAGCATCTTTTTTGACCTTCGGGTCTGTGTCTTCCCTTTGCTATACTCTTTTAGGTCATCCTCTAGAACAGGAGTCTCCAAACTTTCTAAACAAAGGGCTAGTTTACTGTCCTTCAGACTTTGAAAGGGCTGGGCTGTGGCCAGTGGGAGTAGACAATGCCCCAGAGTCAGTGGGAGTAAACAATGCCCCATCATTGATATTAGTGGGAGAAATATTGCATCATTGTTGGTATCACAGGAAGGAATAGTGCCCCATCATTTGTGTCAGTGGGAGGAATAATGCCCCATCATTGGTGTCAGTGGAGGAATAGGGCCCCATTGCTGGTGTCAGTGGGAGGAATAGTGCCCCATTGTTGGTATCAGTGGCAGGAATTATGCCCCGTTGTTGGTATCAGTGGGAGGAATGGTGCCCCAAGGGCCAGTTCAACACAAGCAAAGGGCCACATCTGGCCCCGGGCCGAAGTTTGAAGGCCACTGCCCTAGAAAAACAAGCATTATATTCTTCATCAGCTTATTGAAGTTGCTATTCTAAGACACTGCATTTTACAACACTGAGACTGATTAGATGGTTATAGCGTGTGTGTCCCACACTTAGCAGTCAGATTTAGAGAGTACAAAGAATGTCAGTGAGTTAACCAATGGATTACACCACTATCATAGGAACTGTGGGGAAGACCTGGAAAGTGTATGAAAGATTAAATTCATCAATAGTTCACAGTTAAAGAAGATTATTCAAATATTCATGGAGCACAATGGCTCCAGTGAGACTGTTGTATTCACAAATAGGACACCCCCTAGCCAGGGGACCCAGAGTTTAGAGCAAGGTTTCTCAACCAGGGTTCCTCCAGAGGTTGCCAGGGGTCCCTTGAGCAATGAGCAATTTCTGCTTCTCAGATAAGTTCCCACTTACACCACAGATCTTTTTCGCAATCTGTAATGGGGTAATTATTCCCAATGACCACAAATGTAAGGAGCATTCTTCCCACTGACCATCACACTAATATTTTAAGAGTTGTAGATATAGTCATTATTAGTAGTTCCCTGAGACCTGAAGTTATCTCAAGGGTTCCTCCATATTGAAAAGGTTGAGAAAGGCTGGTTTGGAGTTTATGTGTAAAGAGTCTAATGAGTGTCGGACCTGGATCACCTGCTGGTGGAACTGTGCTTCCCAGAGCAAAAGATTGTAGTTCCATTCTGGGAAGCACAGTTCCATCAGCAGGTGATCCAGGTCCTGACACCCAGACCAAAAAAACAGAACTAGGGAGTCGTGGTTTTACTAGAACCTACCATTTGTATCAGTTCCTGTCCTCTGAAGGAGTTTGAAATCGATATTCAAAATACAACTCTGTTCCTCCGTTCCTCTGCCTATGTGGGGGGGGGGGGTCCCTTTCCTACAATCAGCTCTCACACAGTGTAAGTGCAGTCTCTCCACCCTTCCCTATGTACTGCTGGTAGATGAAGAAAGATTTTTAACATGATCTTCACTTTTGAAAGGGTGTAGAAAGTGGAAGACAGCAGATATACAAGTAAAACTTATGTAGGAGGATTTGTTTCACCTCTGTGTATCATCTGAGACTATTCACTTCACTGGGTATATGGAAGGGTTTACAACCATTTAAATAAACGTCCTACCTTTGAGAACCACCAGCCAACACTTTGCTGCTATAAAAATGCACTGATTACTGTGTAAATGACACTTGCAAGGAAGGAGTTAAACACTAGGGGGCGATCAAGGGTTAAGTGTGTCCTAGGGAGTGATTCTAACTGTGGGGGGTGGGCTTCCACACACATGACAGCGATCACCGCTCCCGATGACAGGGAGCAGTGATCTCTGTCATGTCACTAGGCAGAACGGGGAAATGCCTTGTTTACATAGGCATCTCCCCGATCTACCTCTCCACACCGCAATCGCGGGGCGCCAGTGAACATCGGGGACCTGCGGGCATGCTCCCATGGTGTACGGCAGGCGCGCGCCGACAGGCGGCAAATTTAAAGGGACGTACAGGTACGCCCATTTGCCTGCCTGTGCCATTCTGCCGACATACATCTGTGTGCGGCGGTCGGCAATTGGTTAAACAGGACAAATAGAGAGGGCACAGACAGCAAACAAAAAACTGACATGGGTTCTAATCCCTCTCCACTCCATCCAAAACTAAAAAAAAAAAAGTTTTGCCTTTAGTTATACTTTTAAAATAGATAAAAATAAGTATGCAAATTGGTCATGCAATTGATGGTAATCAAGGCACACTGATTCTGCTGGGCATTCGGGCATCAATAAAAGTATAATAAAGTGTAGCGCTTGACGTGTCTCTGTCCAGCAATGGGTACTAAAAGGTGAAATTCAGTATCCACATATTACTGTTCAGATTTTTATCTTAAATAATAAAAGAAAAAATAACTAAATAGATCACTTATGAGATAGTGAAATTCTACTTATAGTGAGCATGTATAGAGTAATCTATTGGCATGCGTAAACGTGTTGGGGTGTACACCGAAATGGAAACGAAATATTCACAAATTCAAGTAAATAGCTCATTAAACAAGTGTTAAAAAAGCAAACAACCAGTGTTGATACACAAATTAAAAAATATAAATGTGAAAAATATATAAATGAACACCATAAATTAGTGCTGTAGGACACTACAACTCATAAACAATGATAACCATGTATGTATAGATATCAAGGAGTACGGGGTACTAGTAGTAACTCAACAAAGGGCATCTCTTTGTTGGGCAAAGGGCATATCTTGAACCAAAATAACATCTGGCAAATGATTCGTAAAGAAACATTGAACGGGAAACCAAGGTAAGTGGAGAACCAGGTTAAGTGGAGAGGTCAATCACTTGGACTGTATCATACAATCAAAAACCTCAATCAAACACACCGGTATCCGCATGAAACAAATGGTCAAGATATATCAGACTGATAGTCAAAAGTTCTAAAGCACAATGCAGTCCAAATCTCAATGGAGAAAAAGTGGTGTCCTCATGTAACAGATCATTGAGGTATATCAGACTGTTATTCAAAGCTTCAAAATAATCAAAATCAAGGTAAAGTTCTGATGCTGAATCCTCTCTTATTTGGACGGCATCAAAAACATGGAACAGCTTGTAGTATTCGTATGCGCTTACCGTGTATGATGGACCAACTCACCAAAGGTGGAGGGTCAAACAGGCGTGTTAGGCCACCTCCAGGTGCCAAAAGGGAGAGGATCAGTAGGTGGAGATGAGAGCTGGGACGCACCAAGGTCCTAGATGGATACTCACCAACCACGTAAGGATATTGATCAAGAGGTCCAATAGTACAATCGTGTATTGTTCAATCAAAATCAGCATGGATCGAGGTGGAAAAGAGAGAAAAAACAGAAGAGGAATTCCTCATGGACCCATGGACAGGGGTTTGCATTTATTCATGAGACATAAGCTTCCATCAAATAATTTTCATAAAAATGATTGAAGATCATTCCATAAAATATAAAAATATGAAGTAAAAAAACGCAGTAGGCAATGAGTCTGGAGAAACCCGACGCGTTTCGTCTAATGAGACTTCTGCTGGGGTATACTCCAGTGTGTTGCCGCTGCGTTATATATATATAATAAATCATTACTTACAACCACTTACAGCACCTGTGTTGATCCAGACAGCCACACTTCCTGTTTGGTTTGCTATCGTTGCATTGGTGGAACCAGGGGGGGTATGGGCCAATAGGAATCAATAATTGATGTTAAGATAAAGGTCAAACGTGAAGTAGACCAATAATAGCCAAAAGAACTGTGTCTGGCAGGTAGATATAACAATAAGACTATTGTCAATAGGGAGACCACTGCGCGGGTGAAATTCCCGCGAAAATGCCGCGGATGGTGGACAAACAACTTCCGGCAGGGTCAATGAACGACGCGGTCACGCAAAATGACGTCAATGACGTCATTGCGCGGTCGCGGCGGAAATGACGTCACGGAAGTGGCAAACGGAAGTGACGTTGCTCACGGAGGCGGAAATAGCAGGAAAAACGTAAACAATGGTAAAAAATTGGTGAAAATCATTAAATAGCCTCTAGATGGCAGACTTCCAATGGAATATAACAGGAGTCCGGCTCTAAGGAAACAATCAGGAACTTAGAGCACAAAAATTGAAAACAACATATGAGGGTTATTAGCATGACCGTTAGTAATAAAACTGTTATAATAGGCATTCATTAATGCAATCTAATAGGCAATATAATAAGTGGTAAAATACCATAAATACCTATGTGGTCAAATGCTTACAAATCATATAAGGATCGTATACAGTGAAAAAATACTGTGATGTTTCTCAAATCACCTAATACAACTTATTGGATTCCATATATCAATAACTTAGATGTTACATACATGAAGGGACCGGAACGTGTGGTGCAAATGAAATATGGCACCACTAAAAGACAAAAGTGATTCATAAATCATCTTAATGCGCTGATGTATGAGACAAAAAAAGGAGGGTCTATCATCAAAAATAGATAAATTATATTGAAGATGGAAGGAACGTCGAGTGGGATCACGAACGATTTATGAAAGCGTTAATGTCCCACTTGACGTTCAAACCATGAGGACTGTAACACTTCAATTGGTGTATCCAAAATGTTTCAAGCCTGGATACCCCTCTTATATTAGACTCGCCCCTCCAGTGGGGGACAAATTTGTCAATGATTTGAAATCTAGAGCCTAAGGGATTACGGTTGTGATATAGAAGAAAATGTTTGGGGACGCTATGGTTAGTGCGTCCCGCTTTTATTGCCGCCAAATGTTCATTGACTCTGATAGCAAATGTACGTTTGGTCCGACCTATATACTGTTTCCCGCAGGGAAACAGTATATAGGTCGGACCAAACGTACATTTGCTATCAGAGTGGAGGTGGCCTAACACGCCTGTTTGACCCTCCACCTTTGGTGAGTTGGTCCATCATACACGGTAAGCGCATACGAATACTACAAGCTGTTCCATGTTTTTGATGCCGTCCAAATAAGAGAGGATTCAGCATCAGAACTTTACCTTGATTTTGATCATTTTGAAGCTTTGAATAACAGTCTGATATACCTCAATGATCTGTTACATGAGGACACCACTTTTTCTCCATTGAGATTTGGACTGCATTGTGCTTTAGAACTTTTGACTATCAGTCTCAGAGGCGTTGCTAGGGGGGTGCGGGGGGTGCGGTCCGCACCCGGGTGACACCCGCTAGAGGGGTGACACCCTCCCGATGGTGAAATCTTCCACATGTTACAACCAGCCGCTGGGTTCCCCTAAAGAGGATTGGTTCCCCGGGTGGTGGCTGGTGCGGTGTGGAGTATAGTGGGAGGTGGCTCCCGCGGCTCCATCTGGCTGGCTGCAGAGTCGCTCGGCGGCAAGAAGGAGCAGGCAGATCCCCCCCCTCCCCCAGAGCCGACCATACCAATGTCCAGCGGCCGTGAGTGTCAGCTCTCTGCCCGCCCCCCTCCCTGGGTTATGTGCAGCCATTGGAGGAGCAGGGCGAGCAGCATTGTGCACAGAGAAAGTCGGATGGACTGACCATGATAGGACACATGCTGGGCCGTGGCGAGGAGCCCAAAACAAAGCTGGTTCTGCAGCCCACCCTGCTTACCTAACCCAGCCTCTCCGCGGTCGTCCGCCGGAGCCCGGGGGCGGAACCAAGTGATCAGCTGATCAGATGGGGGACGAGCTGGAGGAGGTCTCCCGTGCGTGAGCTGTGACTCACAGCCTGTAGGAGACCCCATCTCCTAATCCTGGGACTTGTGACAAATCGACTGCTGCCCGCTGCCATGTGGACGGAGCTGAAAAGAAGATCCCCAAGGTAAGAACTTGTCAGGTGGTGGGGGAAGTGCTGGGGATGAAGGCTTCCAGTCAGACCTTTTCACTGGTGTGTGACTGCCTACACCTGGCTCCACCCCCTCTTATCCTCCTGGCTCCACCCCCTCCACCTGGGTACACCCCCCTTCCTATCTACCTGGCTTCATCCCTCCACCTGGCTACACCTCCTCCACCTGGCTACACCCCCCTCTCCTACTACCTGGCTTCATCCCTCTACCTGGCTACACCCCCTCCACCTGGCTACACCCCCCCTCCTATCTACCTGGCTTCATCCCTCTACCTGGCTACACCCCCTCCACCTGGCTACACCCCCCATCCTATCTACCTGGCTTCATCCCTCTACCTGGCTCCATCCCTTCACCTGGCTACACCCCCCTCCTGTCCACCTGGCTCCATCCCTCCACCTGGTTCCATCCTTCCTCCACCTGGCTGCCCCCTCTCCTGTCCACCTGGCTATAGCCTCCCTCCACCTGGCTGCACCTCCTCTCCTGTCCACCTGGCTGCACCCCCTCCTGTCCACCTGGCTTCACCCCCCTCTCCCATCCACCTGGCTCCATCTCCTTACATGGCTGACCCCCTCTCCTGTCCACCTGGCTCTATTCTCCCTCCACCTGGCTGCACCCCCCTCTCCTGTCCACCTGGCTCCATCTCTCCACCAGGAGTTCTGGTAATAAAATTATTGAATTAATTTAGATTTTTTTTGGGGGGGGGGGGGGCGCAAGTAGCCGGTCTCGCCTAGGGTGCAAAATAGTCTTGCACCAGCCCTGATGATGATGGGGGGGGGGGGGGTGCTGGACACAGATATATTATATTAGATATAGGCACACAGTGACAAACCCCACCCACCCTGGTCTCAAGCAGTCACCAGGTAGCTGAGCGCAGCCGCCCTAAGCTGGTCTGATAAGGGGGGGGGGGTGTCCACAGACCACAGCACAGGTGTAGACAGACAGTGTCCCACACCCACATCAGATCCATCCAGCAAGCAGAAGGTCACAGCAACATCTTGCCATCTTCCCTGCGGCCATCAGATTCGGTCCAGCAAGCAACACACCGTGTCAGCAGGTCAGTTCCAAAATCCAAATCAAATCATCAATGCCTATGATGCCATTATCTGCGGTCTCCGGGGACAGATCCGATCCAGAGATCACCATACAGTGGGATCTCTGGATCGGATCTGTCCCTGGGGACAGCAGATAATGAAAAGTGTGGGGGCAGAGCTGCGATGAACTCACTCATCGTGTTGGAGCCCTCGGTTAGGCCCCTTTCACACCGGGGTGGTGGGTGTGTTGGCGGTAATGTGCCGCCATTTTTAGCGGCACTTTACCGTCAATTTCACTGCGCTATTTGGCCACTAGCAGGGGGCTTTTAATCCCCACTAGCAGCTGAAAAAGGGTTAAAATCACCCGCAAAAATTATGGGGGGGGGGGGGGGTGACACCATGTTATACCGCACCAGGTGACACCAACCCTAGTGACGCCACTGATCAGTCTGATATATCTTGACCATTTGTTTCATGCGGATACCGGTGTGTTTGATTGAGGTTTTTGATTGTATGATACAGTCCAAGTGATTGACCTCTCCACTTAACCTGGTTCTCCACTTACCTTGGTTTCCCGTTCAATGTTTCTTTACGAATCATTTGCCAGATGTTATTTTGGTTCAAGATATGCCCTTTTCCCAACAAAGAGATGCCCTTTGTTGAGTTACTACTAGTACCCCGTACTCCTTGATATCTATACATACATGGTTATCATTGTTTATGAGTTGTAGTGCCCTACAGCACTAATTTATGGTGTTCATTTATATATTTTTCACATTTATAGTTTTTAATTTGTGTATCAACACTGGTTGTTTGCTTTTTTAACACTTGCTTAATGAGCTATTTACTTGAATTTGTGAATATTTCGTTTCCTCTATACATGCTCACTATAAGTAGAATTTCACTATCTCATAAGTGATCTATTTAGTTACTTTTTCTTTTATTATTTAAGATAAAAATCTGAACAGTAATATGTGGATACTGAATTTCACCTTTTAGTACCCATTGCTGGACAGAGACACGTCAAGCGCTACACTTTATTATACTTTTATTCTTTTGCAATTTGTCACATTGTAGTGTCGGCTGCTTTTTTCACCATTCAGGGCGCAACAACACTCTTCATCTTCTACCATTCGGGCATCAATGTTCACTGGTCACGGAAAGGTTAATCAAATCACTTATGAGCAAATATTTGAAGGTGGCACAGGTTCATTTTACGGGAACTTTTTCATTGTTCCAACAATCTGACAAATCTATGATTTATTTATTTTTTCTTTTCTTTTTCTTTCCATTGTATCTTATTTTCCTATTTTTTTCTCCCCCTTTTGTACTAATTCTGACAGTTTGGCATCCTGAGTGAAAGTGCGTTTTCAGATCCCTCAACAGTCAAGATTGTTAAATAATTTGCAGAAAGCAGCAGGAGTATAATCGATAGGAAAAAAAAAAATGCCGGTTTTAAATGCTCGAAGCGTCTTTCAAGCTATTATTGATAGCGGGTTATTTAGGCACTCTCCTTTTCTCAGTATTAAATATTTGAAAATGCATCAATAGACAATTAACAGCAAATCTTAGGATAAATGGAGCAATTACAACATTAAATTGTAGCTTTTTTCCTGACGTGGAAGTGGCTGGATTTTTGTTTGCTGAAAAGAGTCTGGTTTGCTTTTGTTCCGTGAAAGCCTTGAAGTGGAAGTGCTGACCTGGGAATTCAATAACCAAATTAAAAAAAAAAAAAAAAAGTTGAATTTCTATTTATTTTATCCTTTGATGTAGTGCTGACAACTCGCGCAGTGCTAGGGTCAGTTTGAGAGGAAGCCAATTAAACGACGGTACCGGTTTATTGCAAAACCAGTTTGTTCTGTAACCCACCAGCTGTTCTATACTGAAAGCTACAAAAAAAAATATTGAAAATGGCTTTTAAAATCACAATAATATTTTTAGGCTAATGCCCCGTACACACGGTCGGATTTTCCGACAGAAAATGTCCTATCGGACAAAGTTGTCGGAAATTCCGACCGTGTGTAGGCTCCATCGGACTTTTTCCTTCGGATTTTCCGACGGACAAAGTTTTATCTCCTGCTCTCAAACTTTCCGACAACAAAGTCCTATCGGACTTTTTCCGATCGCGTGTAGTGAATTCCGACGGACAAAGTGCCACGCATGCTCAGATCACATTACAAGACCAAAGCTATTGGCTACTAGCCTCTACGTCGCCACCACGTTCAGGATGATCGGATTTTCCGACAACTTTGTCCGACGGTGTGTATGCAACACCAGTGTCGGACAAAATCCGTCTGAAAAAATCAGACGGATTTTGTGGTCGGAATTTCCGACCGTGTGTGTACGGGGCATTAGACCCCTTTCACACTGAGGCATTTTTCAGGCGCTTTAGCGCTAAAAATAGCGCCTGTAAAGCGCCTGAAAGAAGCCTCAGTGGCAAACCCAGCGTGAAAGCCTGAGTGCTTTCACACTGGGGCGCTGCGCTGGCAGGGCGTCAGAAAAAGTCCTGCAAGCAGCTTCTTTGCAGCGCATTAGGAGCGGCGAACTCACAATGAAAACAATGGGGCAGCGCTACTATACCGCCTGCAAAACGCCACTGCAGCAACGTTTTGCGGGCGGACTTAACCCCCTTTTCAGCCGCTAGCGGGGGTTAAAACCACTCCCGCTAGCGGCCGAATAGCGCCGCTAAAACCACGGTAAAGCGGTGCTAAAAATAGCGCAGCTTTACCGCTGACACCCGAGGCGGCTCAGTGTGAAAGGACACTTATATGAGATTAATGCCCCGTACACACGGTCGGAAATTCCGACCACAAAATCCGTCGTATTTTTTCCAATGGATTTTGTCCGACACTGGTGTTGCATACACACGGTCGGACAAAGTTATCGGAAAATACGATCATTCTGACCGTGGTGACGTTCGTTGCGTACGACGGGACTACGTAGAGGCTAGTAGCCAATAGCTTTGGTCTCGTAATTTGATCTGAGCATGCGTGGCACTTTGTCCGTCGGAATTCGCTAGACACGATTGTAAAAAGTCCGATCGGACTTTGTTGTCGGAAAATTTGAGAGCAGGATCTCAAATTTTTTCTGACGGAAAAAGTCCGATGGCGCCCACACACGGTCGGATTTTCCGACAACATGGTCCGTCCGAAATTCCGACCGTGTGTACGGTGCATAAGACCCCTTTCACACTGAGGCGCTTTGCAGGCGCTGTAGCGTTAAAAATAGCGCCTGCAAAGCGCCCTGAAACAGCGGCTCCATTCACTCCAGTGTGAAAGCCCGAGGGCTTTCACACTGGAGTGGTGCGCTGGCAGGGTGTCAGAGAAAGTCCTCCCAGCAGCTTCTTTGGAAACAATGGGGCAGCGCTACTATACCCCTTTTTCCCCACAAATAGAGCTTTCTTTCGGTGGTATTTGATCACCTCTCTGGTTTTTATTTTTTGCGCTATAAACAAGAAAAGAGCGACAATTTTGAAAAAAAAAACGCAATATTTTTTACTTTTTGCTATAATAAATATTCCCCAAAAATATATAAAAAAACTTTTTTTTTTCCTCAGTTTAGGCCGATATGTATTCTTCTACATATTTTTGGTAAAAAAAAAAAAAAAAAAAAAAAATCGCAATAAGCGTTTATTGATATTGGTTTGCGCAAAAGTTATAGCGTCTACAAAATAGGGGATAGTTTTATCGCATGTTTATTATTCATTAATTTTTTTATTAGTAATGATGGCGATCTGCGATTTTCATTGGGACTGCGTCATTATGGCGGACACATCAGATGCTTTTGACACTATTTTGGGACCATTTTCATTTGTACAGCGATCAGTGCTATAAAAATGTACTGATTACTGTGTAAATGACACTGGCAGGCAAGGGGATAACCACTAGGGGGCGATATATGGGTTAAGTATGTCCTAGGGAGGGATTCTAACTGTGCGGTGGGTGGGCTTCCAGTCACATGACATGCCCGCAAGTGGTGCCAATCAGTGCCACCTAGCAGTGCTGCCTATCAGTGTAAGCAATCAATGCCCATCACTGCCACCCATCAGTGCCCATCACTGCCACCCATCAGGGCCCATCGCTGCCACCTATCGGTGCCCATCACTGCCACCCATCAGGGCCCATCGCTGCCACCTATCGGTGCCCATCACTGCCGCCTCATCAGCGTACATCAATGAAGGAGAAAAATTACCTGTTTACAAAATTTTATAACAAAATATAACAAAAATATTTAAAAAAATTAAAAAAAAAATGTGGTCTTTTTCACTTTTTTTAAAGTGGTTGTAAACCCTTACAAACCACTTTGACCTGCAGGTAAGCCTAGATTAAGGCTTACCTGTAGGTCCAATAAATATCTCCTAAACCTACATGGTTTAGGAGATATTTAGAAAAGAAAAGGCACCGCTATCTACGGCGCATGCGCCGTAGACAGCGGCGCGCAGGCGCACTGCGCGTGCCGAGATCACGGCGATATGCCGCTCTCGTGCGCATGCGCGGGAGTGATGTCATCGCCGCTCCAGCGAATCACAGCGCTGGAGCGGCGAGACCCGGAAGTCACTTTTTTAAACGGCTTTACTTCCTCTTTAATGCTTCCAAGCATGCGTCGAATTGTTTCCGAGCATGCGTCGGAATTTTGCGTGTCGGAATTGCATACACACGATCGGAAAATCCGATAGAAAGGTTTTCCGTCGGAAAAATTGAGAACAGGTTCTCAATTCAAAGTCCGTCGGAAATTCCGACAGAAAAAGACCGATGGGCATACATACGGTCGGAAAATCAGATGAAAAGCTCCCATCGGACTGTTTTCATCGGAAATTCCGACCGTGTGTACGCCGCATTAGATTTCTTTACTCTCAGTGTGAGTTCTTCTTAAACTATATTTGTCCCGTATATTTTTTTTAATATGTGTTTATAGTACTTTATTAGTGCTGACTTACCCACCAGTCTTGACAGTTTGTAAAGGACCCCCCCCCCCCCCCCCCCCCCCAATGTGACATTGCTCAGACTCAGCACCGGTGCCCCCCAGGCTAGAAGTGCAACTTTAGATAACTTTCTCCAAGCGACAGGTGTTCCTAAAATAACCAGGTCTAATTGCCATAAGAGTCCTCACTGAATGCACAAATGTTCTCAGTAAGAATTGGCAAAAACATCAATAAGCTGGTGTTTTTAACAGGTGCAAACATGCTGGAATAGATTTTGTGAGTGGGATGCTTAAAAAAGAAAAAGAAAAAAAAAAGAGAACCAAATGCAAAGTAAAATTCTCTAACTGCAATAGGTGTAAGAACCCATCTTATATTGAATTATAGACATGTGCACAACAGAAAAATTTGTTTATTTTTGTTTTGTTTTTTTCGTTTCCGTTGATTCGTAACGATTCGTAATTTCGTAAGTCGTCGGTGTTCGTATTCGTAACGATTCGTAAATTCGTAAGTCGTCGGTGTTCGTATTCGTAACGATTCGTAAATTCGTAAGAGTTATTTTTTCGTTGATTCGTTTTTCTGTTAGTTTAATTTTCGTTTATTCGAAACTCGGACACATTCGTATTTTCGTAGATTTAGTTACATTCGTACTTTTTTAAGATTGATTTATTCGTACTTTCGTAACATTGTTTTCGTAGATTAGTAATCGTAGCATAATTCATAATTTTATGTAATGTGTATGCTATTATTACATTTTAAGAGACACGGAAAATTACGAATCGAAAAAAAAAGTTACGAATGTACGAATTTTTTTGTTCAATCCATTCGAAGCACGTTAAGCAGCGCCATTGTAAGAGACACGGAAAATTACGAATCGAAAAAAAAAAAAAAGTTATGAATGTACGAATTTTTTTGTTCATTTTGATTTTCGTTGTTCCTGTTTTCGTTTTTCGGATTTTCTTCTTTCGTAGTTTCGTTGTTTCTAATTTGGTTATTTCGGATTTTCGTTGTTTTTCGGATTCGTTCGATTCGAACATTCGTTATTCGTTAAAATTGTTAGCGAATCGTTCGTTCATTCGTACGATAACGAATGAACGAATATAACGAATTTTAACGAAAAAAAAATAAACAAATTGCACATGTCTACTGTCTACATATATGTATGGCCCCAGCACATTGATCTCCCTGCAGGCATCATTCTGGTACTAGCGCCTCTCCCCCTGAAAAATGTCATCCAAGGCAAATGCCTTGTTTGCCACACAGTAAATACGCCACTGAGTAGATTGCAATATATTTTTGTTTTGGGGTTTTGATACACCTTAACCACTTGCCGACCAACGCCGATATACGTTGGCACAATGGCAGCGATGGGCAAATGGACGTACCTGCAGGTCCCCTGTAATTGGCGCGACTATCAGGCGCGCAGCGTGACCGTGCCTGCGGGACCCCCAGACTCGATGTCCGCCGGTGTCCTGGAGTTCGTGTCTAAAAAGGGGGTCACTGGGGATCCGATAAGCCTCCACTTCTTATTGGGGCATAGGAATGATGGGATCTGCGTGGTCAAACTGTTATGCGGCGTACACGCGGTCGGAATTTCCGATGGAAACAGTCCGATGGGAGCTTTTCAACGGATTTTCCGACCGTGTGTATGCCCATCGGTCTTTTTCTGTCGGATTTTCCGACCGTGTGTATGCCCATCGACTTTGGATTGAGACTTTGGACTTTGGATTGAGAACCTGTTCTAAATTTTTCCAACGGAAAACCTTTCTATCGGATTTTCCGATCTTGTGTATGCAATTCCGACACGTAAAATTCCGACGCATGCTCGGAAACAATTCGACGCATGCTCGGAAGCATTAAACTTCCCTTCTATAGTGCTGTCGAACGTGTTGTATGTCGCGGTGTTACAGACCGTCGGAATTTGGTGTGACCGTGTGTAGGCAAGACAGTTTGAGCGAAATTCCGTCGGAGTTCCGACGGGTAAACCATCAGAGCTTTTTCCGACAAGAATTCCGACCGTGTGTACGCGGCATTAGTGATACTCTATTCAAGTGGCATTACTGTTCATTTTTATGCACGCTAGCACATTTTTTTGATATATCACGTTTTGATCACGATAATTTTTTATATGGTTATGGAAACCTACATGGACATTATGTATACATTCATTGATCATTTGTATCTGCACTAGCTAATAATCCTTCACTGATTATTTGTATTAGTGAACTTATTTTTTTTTAGCACTCAATTTCACCCATTTTTTTTTATATAGTTTTGAGGTTGCTACGCATATTATACTTGCCGTTATATTTGCTATTTTTGTGCACTTTTTATTGAATTATCATTTAAAGTTTTATAGTTTGAGCGCTGCACTTTCTTTTTTCCTATGTTCTTTGTGCCCGGTATCTGGGTTATAGTGTTCAGCTGCTTTGATTGAAGTCTTACTTAGCTCAGATTCCTTTACCTTTTTATTTTCTGCCTTGTGACATGACAGAGATCACTGCTCCCTGACATCGGGAGCACTGATCGCTGTCATGTGAGTAGTAGCCCATTCCCCCCCACAGTTAAGCCCCATACACACGGTCGGATTTTCGCATGGATTCTGTCCGATCGGACAATGTTGTTGAAAAATCAGACCGTGTGTATGCACCATCGGACAGTGTACGTCGTATTGTCCGACGGACAAAGTCCTATCTCCTGCTGGATAGATTTTCCGACAACACGGTCCGATCACACCAAATCCGATCGTGTGTATGGTAGTCCGACCGGACAAAGTGCTACGCATGCTCAGATCACATTACAAGACCAAAGCTATTGGCTACTAGCCCCTACGTAGTCCCGTCGTAGGCAACAAACGTCACCACGTTCAGAATGATCGGATTTTCCGACAACTTTGTCCGACCGTGTGTACGCAAAACCAACATCAGACAAAGTATGACGGACATGGTCTGACGGACCTGGTCCTCGGATAATCCGCGCGTGTGTATGGGGCTTAAGAATCACTCCCTAGGACACACTTAACCCCTTCATCGCCCCCTAGTGGTTAACCCCTTCCCTGCCAGTGTCATTTACACAGTAATCAGTGCATTTTTATAGCACTGATCGCTGTATAAATGACAATGGTTCCAAAATAGTGTCAAAAGTGTCCGATGTGTCCGCCATAATGTTGCAGTCATGATAAAAATCGCAGATCCCTGCCATTACTAATAAAAAAAAAATATAATAAAAATGCCATAAAACTATCCCCTATTTTGTAGCCGCTATAACTTTTGTGCAAACCAATCAATATATGCTTATTGCGTTTTTTTTTTTTTTTTTTTTTTTTTAACAAAAATATGTAGAAGAATACATATTGGCCTAAACTGAGGAAAAAAATCGTTTTTTTTATATATATTTGGGGGGGTATTTATTATAGCAAAAAGTAAAAATATTGCATTTTTTTTCAAAACTGACGCTCTTTTTTTTGTTTATAACGCAAAAAATAAAAACCGCAGAGGTGATCAAATACCACCAAAAGAAAGCTCTATTTGTGGCAAAAAAATACATCAATTTTGTTTGGGTGCAATGCTGCATGGCCGTGCAATTGTCAGTTAAAGCGACGAATCACAAAAAGTGCTCTGGTCAGAAAGGGGGTAAAATCTTCCGGGGCTGAAGAGGTTAAAGGACTGAAGTAGGGGGGCCAGCTTGATAGCCAGACATCCATCATGTTCAAAATTCATCATATTCTTTGGAGAAAAGAAAGGACTATAGCGGTGCAAGAAACAAACCAAAGAAAAATATGTTGAGATACATTTTTCAAAATGTATTATATATTTAAAACAGAGTAATGTTTTAAAAGACATCATCTTAAATCTAAGGATATGGCTCACAAAACTTGTCTTAAGCGGCATAGTGTAGAATCCTGAACATGTTTCGCCCTGTGTATTGGGCTTCCTCAGGGGATGATATCCGCATGGGGTATCAGCCTTCCTGTATTTCTGAAATAGCACTTATAATGAGGTCATAAATGTATTCAAAAAACTTAATGAAGTGCTAAATCCACTGAAAAGCCTACAGGTGGCCACAGGAGGCAGATACAGACCAAATTAGGTTAATTAGGTTAAGCTGTATATATAAATGACAATCACAAAGCAGGTTGGCTCATATATTATACTGCAACAGTTCCCATAAGCTGCATGTCTCCAGCCATATTCTTTGTGTAGTTCTTCCAGATCTGTGCAGTAATCCAGTGTGTAGGAGCTTCCTGTAATAAAGTCCGGTCACTGCTGCTCTCTCTCCTTGTGCCAGGTCACTTGGAAACTTGTTTGCAGGGGTTAGGAAGCGCCATTTTAAGTATTGTTTTCTGAGTCCATAGTGGACTGTACTTCTGCCCTTACATTGAGCACTTCCTGTACTGTTAACCAAGCCTCTTTCTCAATCCAACGTTTCTATGGAAACCCTGCTTCCCTGTTCATACAGTGGCTTGCGAAATTATTCGGCCCCCTTGAACTTTTCAACCTTTTGCCACATTTCAGGCTTCAAACATAAAGATATAAAATTTTAATTTTTTGTGAAGAATCACCAACAAGTGGGACACAATTGTGAAGTGGAACGAAATCTATTGGGTATTTTAAACTTTTTTAGCAAATAAAAAACTGAAAAGTGGTGCGTGCAAAATTATTCGGCCCCTTTACTTTCAGTGCAGCAAACTCACTCCAGAAGTTCAGCGAGGATCTCTGAATGATCCAATGTTGTCCTAAATGACTGATGGTGATAAATAGAATCCACCTGTGTGTAATCAAGTCTCTGTATAAATGCACCTGCTCTGTGATAGTCTCAGGGTTCTGTTGAAAGCGCAGAGAGCATCATGAAGACCAAGGAACACACCAGGCAGGTCCGTAATACTGTTGTGGAGAAGTTTAAAGCCAGATTTGAATACAAAAAGATTTCCCAAGCTTTAAACATCCCAAGGAGCACTGTGCAAGCGATCATTTTGAAATGGAAGGAGTATCAGACCACTGCAAATCTACCAAGACCTGGCAGTCCCTCTAAACTTTCAGCTCAGACAAGGAGAAGACTGATCAGAGATGCAGCCAAGAGGCCCATGGTCACTCTGGATGAACTGCAGAGAACTACAGCTGAGGTGGGAGAGTCTGTCCATAGGACAACAATCAGTCGTACACTGCACAAATCTGGCCTTTATGGAAGAGTGGCAAGAAGAAAGCCATTTCTCAAAGATATCCATAAAATGTCTTGTCTAAAGTTTGCCACAAGCCACCTGGGAGACACACCAAACATGTGAAAGAAGGTGCTCTGGTCCGATGAAACCAAAATCGAACTTTTTGGCCACAATGCAAAAAGATATGTTTGGCGTAAAAGCAACACAGCTCATCACCCTCACAACACCATCCCCACTGTCAAACATGGTGGTGGCAGCATCATGGTTTGGGCCTGCTTTTCTTCAGCAGGGAGAGGGAAGATGGTTAAAATTGAGGGGAAGATGGATGCAGCCAAATACAGGACCATTCTGGATGAAAACCTGTTGGAGTCTGCAAAAGACCTAAAACTGGGACGGAGATTTATCTTCCAACAAGACAATGATCCCAAACATACAGCAAAATCTACAAAGGAATGGTTCACAAATAAACGTATCCAGGTGTTAGAATGGCCAAGTCAAAGTCCAGACCTGAATCCAATCGAGAATCTGTGGAAAGAGCTGAAAACTGCTGTTCACAAACACTCTCCATCCAACCTCACTGAGCTCGAGCTGTTTTGCAAGGAAGAATGGGCAAGAATTTCAGTCTCTCGATGTGCAAAACTGATAGAGACATACCCCAAGCAACTTGCAGCTGTAATCGCAGCAAAAGGTGGCTCTACAAAGTATTAACGCAAGGGGGCCGAATAATTTTGCACGCCCCACTTTTCATTTTTTTATTAGTTAAAAAAGTTTCAAAAATCCACTAGATTTCGTTCCACTTCACAATTGTGTCCCACTTGTTGGTGATTCTTTACAAAAAATTTTAATTTTATTTCTTTATGTTTGAAGCCTGAAATGTGGCAAAAGGTTGAAAAGTTTCAAGGGGGTCGAATACTTTCACAAGCCACTGTAGCTGACTTGTTTTATTTCATAGTATTTACTTGTGCCGCTTATCTAGTGTTTGCCTGTGTCAGTCTTATCAGCTTCAGCTGATAAAACTGCAGTAATGCTGTCCGATGCCCTGGTTTACACTGCATGTGATGTCACATGGTCACATGGGGTGTAGGAGGAAGCTCTGAGTGATTTTGCAGTCTCCTGGGATTTCAGTGGTGTGCCGTAGTGTTGTGCTTTTTTAAGGAAAGTTTCCCGCACATTTTTATTAAGTAATTTTTAACGAAGATATTTTTAAGATTCAAGATCAATCTATACGACACAGTCTATATATGCGAAACTTGTTCACGGAGACGAGTGATCATACTTAATAGTCACATTTATTGGTTGACAGAAAACAAATATTTACATGACATTAAAATACAGATTGCATTATTTGAACATTTGACAATTAATGGAAATACCCTCAAAATGGGCGTAATAGTACCTTGGACACAATATCACCATGATAACTTCTTCAGTAGAATCAATAACCTTATACTTGACAATTTAACAGAATGTCTGTATTTCACACACCCAGCCGTTGCTATGCTGCAGGTAAGCAACGTTGAACAATGCAAAATACTTTAGACATTTGTTTGTCAATAAAAAGCAACTATGCAAAAAGTAATATATAATGAAAAAATGAATATTAGAGAAAAATCTAAAAGGCGATTATTGATTCTGGAGAATGATTATCAACATTAGAATATTCAATACATCAATGGTTAAGAGAACATACCAGATAAAATCAACATGTTATATTTACCCATTCCAAAATGGCTATTAGTCTGGATTTAAGATAGCTACCGGGTTCAGGAATCTCCTTGGAGGTTTAAAGTATATTTCCAGGCATGGCTGTCAGTCTATCTGGGAAGATGTTTCTCTCCCAGTGTCCCTTCCCCAGGGTGGGTCCCTGGGCTCCTCAGGTTGGATCCCCTGAGCTGTCTTTCTCTGACTATCTCTCTTGCTTCTTAAATACCCTCTCACACAATAAGATTATAAAACTTGTAATATGTTCAGCCCAAAAGGTATGTGTCTCTTTCCTATTGGCCTAAATGTTTTTAATGTAATTGCACCTTCAACCACCAGGTGTCCCACATGTGTTTTGGGGCTGCTTTGTAACATTAATATATTTTGTTTTATACTGTATATTATACTTTAGTGGAAATATCTATATCTTTAATATTTGGGAATTCTACTAACCCCATACTATCAAATACGCTTAGCATAATTATTGATCAATCACTTGCATAAAATGGTGATATATATGCATATCATTGTATATCTGTAAACATTTAGTCCATTTAAAAAGGACACAAGTTATATATATATATATATTAATCAACATCACATACCGTTATTATCTATCTGGATATCTGTATAATTTGGGTACCCAATCAATATTTCTTTATCTAAGCATAGTTAAATTCTAATACATTCATATCATAATCATATATTTGTCTTAATACTAATTTGTTCCTAAAACAATTCTATTAATAATCACCATTTATTTTGTTTTCTTTATAACCGATTTCATCAATTCATCGGATACTAAAATTATATTTTCTTTTGTGACCTACACATATCACATAGAGTTTGAATGATTTATATCAACCGTATAAGTATTTTTAAAATATCTCTGACTGCACATATTTCAAGTCTTTTTCCTTACAATGTCTCAAATGACTTTAAACATTCGGGTGAACAATATCATGTTTATTCTCATTATTTGTCCTGTTGAAAGAAGCCATCACATTCTATCCTAGTCATTGTCTTATGAGAAGCATGGACAATACCAACTCCTTGGCCTTATTTATCTCTCACTTTCTGAGCCCATATTGAGACAATCAGTTTATTTGCTCAACCTTCCCTTGAACCAAGGAACTTGTAGTTGTATTTACTATCAAACAGATAGGAACTTATTTCCTTTGTTTTCGAAATTGTCTCATTGTCCTGCAGTTTCTGTCTAAATACAGGCTTGTAAACTTTATATATTTGAGACTTGTAAATAGGCAACCAGTTCATCTGCTTTTCAAGAGCAAAAGTTCATTTCTATTTTTTTTTTGTTAGGCCCACTGAATCTCCCATCTCTGCCAGCGAATATTAGATATATTTTTTCATAAATTCACAACAATAGGAAGTCCTGATTATAGATAGACAAGCACACAGAGTGTGCTGTAAATCAGGGGAGATCTGGGCATGCTCAGTGACGTCAAGAACAAAAAGGATTGCAACAATACTAAGCAAGTAAGAAGATATCTACAAGCAGTGTTCATTGGGGGGTTTTATGCTGATTTACATGGGACAAAGTTGTGGGGGAGAGTTTACAACCACTTTAAATGAAGGCAATTTGTGCCCAAGGTTCAGCTTTAGCCATTTTTAAAAACTCATCTACAAATATAGGTTTGTTTTATTTGACATATGTGATTGTACGTCTTCTATCTTGTCATTCTGGCTCTCTTTAGGTGTTCTGAGGATATTTTAAAACAGAATTTATATTTTATTTCTTTCCTAGGCCACCATCTGTCATATGCATATGGTGAGTCTTACTGTTTATGCTTTGTCTTTCCTGGTAAGGTAACTGATCGCTGCCTTCTGCAGTGGAAGAAATGCTCGTCCACGTGGGCCTCTGAAAATCTGTCTCTATTTAATTGCCTTTTTTTTTATTTTATTTAATAATTGAAAATAAAAAATGAGTGGGAGAGCTGAGTAAAAGGTACAAAACTATTTAAAATAAAATACATCATCTCCCCATTCTGCGAGAAGCAATTATTAGCGATACGTGGTTGTAAACGCTTACACACACCCAGTGAAGTGACTGTCCTCAGGTGATACACAGAGATGAAACAAAACCTCCTACATAAGTTGTACCTGTTTGACTTCTCTTCTCTACATCCATTTAAAGTCCAGAATCTATAAAGCTTGTCCAAGCTGTCAGAAAAAGGGCGTGGAGAGCTGAAATGATATTCTGCAGAGCTCAGTGAGGAGAGCTCTAAGAGCTGATTGGAGAGGAGGCCCACCCCCCCCCCCCCCCCACATTTCACACAGCACACAGGAACAGAGCTGAGGCTATCAATCACAGGCTGTGTGCTGGAGGTCCTTCCCCTGTCACCATTTTGTTCCCTCTTGGTGTCAGGAAAACTTGTCAGAAGTGATTCATGCTGATAGCAGAGGAAAGAAGCACTTAGTGCTCTGGACTGAGACAAGTACACACTATAGAGGGATAGGTTTTGTTTATATTTCATGTCTAAGGTTTACAGCCGCTTTAAATCTGACCCATAACCCCAACACTTCAGTCCAAGATTGTGAACCTGAACTTGTCCCTGTGCTTCCGTTCCAATGCAGCCAATAGGAATCTCTGCCTCTCTTCCCTATGGCTGTAAACCTCTATAAGTCAGAGAAAACCAAAGAAAATTCCCAGCTCAACTTACCAACCAGTCTGCAACCAACCAAATTACCCTGTTTAACAGTATGCGTTAAAAAACAGGGGTTTAGTTTGCACACATTTGCACTTCCAATGCGCTCCTTGCTGCAAAGGCCAGTTATAGGTGGGGGTAGTGGCCATTTGTTTGTCCTATAGCCAACAGGTGATGGTCAGATACTGCTAATGTAATCCAGGAGATGGACAGAGACTGTGGTCATGATACAAGAGATGGTCAGAGACCTTGGGCATAATACAGGAGATGGTCTGATACTGTGGACATGATACAAGAGATGGTCAGAGACTGTGGGCATAATACAGGAGATTCTCATAGATTGTGGACATAATACAGGAGATGGACAGAGACTGTGGACATGATACAAGAGATGTAAATAGTGCTACTATATGATAAGAATTTACGTACAGTACCGTCGTCCTAAAATTTAGAAAAAAATGGGATGGCAGAAAAAATGAGGCAACTGTGGACTTTCATGGTACGGATAAGGACTCACATAACAATATATATAAAAAATATATACATTTATTACAACAATATAAGAAAAATTATACAATAGAAAAAAAGAAGGGCCCTTCTTTTTTTCTATTGTATCATTTTTCTTATATTGTTGTAATACATTTATATATTTTTTATATATATTGTTATGTGAGTCCTTATCTGTACCATGAAAGTCCACAGTTGCCTCATTTTTTCTGCCATGCCATTTTTTTCATGATACAAGAGATGGTCAGAGGCTGTGGTCATGATACAGGTGATGGCCAGATACTGTGGATGTAATACAGGAGATGGTCAGAGACTGTGGACATAATACAGGAGATGGTCAGAGTCTGCAGACATAATACAGGAGATGGTCAGAGACTGTGAACATGATACAGGACATGGTCAGAGACTGTGGACATGATACAGGAGATGGTCAGAGACTGTGGGCATAATACAGGAGATTCTCATAGATTGTGGACATAATACTGGAGATGGACAGAGACTGTGGACATGATACAAGAGATGGTCAGACTGTGGTCATGATACAGGTGATGGCCAGATACTGTGGATGTAATACAGGAGATGGTCAGAGACTTTGGGCATAATACAGGAGATGGTCAGAGACTGTGGATATGATACAGGAGATGGTCAGATACTGTGAACGTAATACAGGAGATGGTCAGAGACTGTGGACATAATACAGGAGATGATCAGAGACTGCAGACATAATACAGGAGATGGTCAGAGACTGTGAACATGATACAGGACATGGTCAGAGACTGTGGACATGATACAGGAGACTGTGAACATGATACAGAAGATGGTCAGAGACTGTGGACATGATACAGAAGATGGTCAGAGACTGTGGACATGATACAGGAGATGGTCAGAGGCTGTGGACATAATACAGGTGATGGTCAGAGACTGTGGACATAATATAAGATATGGTCAGAGACTTTTGGCATAGTACAGGAGATGGACAGAGACTGTGGTCATGATACAAGAGATGGTCAGAGACTGCAGACATGATACAAGAGATGGTCAGAGACCTTGGGCATAATATAGGAGATGGTCTGATACTGTGTACATAATGCAGGAGATGGTCAGAGACTGTGGACATAATACAAGAGATGGTCAGATACTGTAGTGGATATAATAATGGAGATGGGCAGCAACTGTGGAAATGATACAAGAGATGGTCAGAGACTGTGTACATGATACAAGAAATGGTCAGAGATTGTGGATGTAATACAGAAGATGGTCCGACACTGTGTAAATGATACAAGGGTCAGAGGCTGTGAACATGCTATAGGAGTTGTTGGAAACCAGGGACGTACTTCAGGAGACAGTCATAGACTGAAGACATATTACATGAGACTGCTAGAAATCATTGGGCCATAGGAAAACAGATTAGTGTCTGCAGAGGCCCTGAGGGCTGGATAAAAGAGTGTCAAAGGGCCACATGCAGCCTCAGGCCACAGGTTGGCCGCTATAGGCAATAAGACAAATTCACATGGCTACTAACATATAAAATGGTGCCCACAGCAGAGGTGAAGGACTTGGAATGACCACCTTTGTTTTAACCCCTTTATGGCAGAGGGTAAAGCAAATCCTAACGCCTGAACCCAGTTTTGCAACTTTGGCATGTGTTATGCCGCGTACACACGATCGGAAATTCTGCCAGCAAAAGTCCAATGAGAGCTTTTGGTCGGAAAATGCGACCGTGTGTATGCTCCGCCAGCAAAAGATTGAAAGCAGCTTCTCTATTTTTAGGTCGGAAAAAGTTCACATTGGAAATTACGATCGTCTGTAGCAATTCCGACGCGCAAAATTCCTACGCATGCTCGGAAACAATTTGACGCATGCTTGGAAACATTGAACTTCATTTTCTCGGCTCGGCGTAGTGTTGTACGTCACCGAGTTCTTGACAGTGGAAAGTTCAGAGAACTTTTGTGTGACCGTGTATATGCAAGCCAAGCTTGAGCGGAATTCCGTCGGAAAAAACATCCAAGATTTTTCGGCAGAAATTCCGCTCGTGTGTACGGGGCATCAGTAAAATTGTACATATCAGCCCAACTACTTAGTATATCCAGGTGAATTTCACTGCGTAGTTATAGGGCAAATTTGAGTTTCATTTGGCGCTCATCAGTAATGAAAATCTTCTGATTTTTTTTTATTATCAAAAGAAAACTGTCCCAAAAAGGTATTTCATGCTACTCCTGTAACCTACTACCAAAGAACAACCCAAAACAAATTCTCCTGATGGTCGCAGGGGGATACCACATATGTATATGTTACATTATTTTATGTTTTTTACCCATACAGTATTAGGGCCAAGAATCAATAGTCCATTTCACTTTTTTTTTAATTCTACATAAAACACACTGACACTAACTATAAAATGCTTTCATTTAAATCCTACCGATAGCACACTGAATCTGACTGATGACCCTGACCATGACCTCTGATACTAACATTGATCCGAATCCTGACACCGACCTAAATCAAACTATAATTTATCTATTTTATATTTATATAATTATTTATTTTTACACAATTCTTTTTTATTTTTCCTTTTAAAATCCTCTCTTCTACCAAGGAGAAAAAGATACAACGTATCTTCTTCTCCATCCATGAGGAGAAACAACAAGGGCAGGCTGTACAGTGACTGATCACAGCCAATAGCCAATCACAGGCTATCAAAGCAATCGTGTGGTCGAGAACCTGTCCTCCTATCTCCTGATATTTAGGAAATGTGCTATTGGTTACAAATCTGTATTGGTTAGAAATCTGCGAGGTATTTTAGCTTATGAAGAAGGACCATTAGGGTCAGCCTTCTGGACAAATGTGTGTCTGTTCAGCTGTGGGTATGAGAGTTAGATCATCATGAAATCAGTATAATTTTATATATTTATATATACATTTTATATCTATTATTTATTATTATTATTATTATTATTATTATTATTATTATTATTATTGGATTATTGTTATTATATTATTATTATTATTATTATTATAATAATAATAATAATTTATTATATATTATTATTATTTATTATTATTTAGCATACATTTTATACCTGTATTTGTGTACACTTTTTGCCAGAGTTCAGTTGGAGACACACAATCGATGACTTTTTATTGCACTGAGCACTTTATAGATTTGGGTCTATCAATTTGGTATAGCACATCAACAGAGGTCTTAAGATTATGTAAGCATTGCACTATATAAGTTCATTTAAATGGCGCTGCACTATTAGTTGGCATTTCTTTATCATTGTTGGATGAGATTCCTGTCTTTGTACCTTCAGCTAAGACAGATATAGCAATAGCAGGGTTTAACAATATTAGTGTAGAAGGTTAGCAACTCATGTAATTACTACATCAGCTATGGCAAAGAGATCACACATGAGTTGAAGATTCATTGAGAACAAATAGTTTCACCTTGCAAAAGCTACTGCAGCCTGTCAATGGTAGTGTGCTTCTGTTTAACATTGTAATTGTCTGATACAATTAAAGTAATAAATAAATAAAAATGGTAACAGTAAAATAATTATTATGAGTAGTAATATAAATTAAAAATAATAATAATAATATTAATCAAGGCTTTTTTTCATCAGGAACGCAGGGAATCGGCTCTTTCAACACGGAATGCATATAATGGCAAGGTATGGTGGGGTGTGCTGAAGCTTCTATTGTTGCGGTGGAGATCTGTTGTTGCAGGGGAGGTCTATTGTTGCTCGGGATATCTATTGTTGAGGCTTTCTGCAGGAGGGGTCTGTGGATGATGGCTGGTGGGGGGGGGGGGGGGGTTATTGTTGCTGGTCGGGGTCCATTGTTGTTGGAGTCAATCTATTGTTACTTGGGGGGTATTTTGTTATGGGGGGCTATTGTTGCTGGGGGATTTATTATTTCTGGGGGGGTTCTATTGTTTCTGAGGGAATCTATTGTTGCTGGGGGGAGGGGGGATCAATTGTAGCTGGGAGAGATCTACTGTTGAGGAGGGTTCAGTTGTTGCTGGCTGCTGGACAGTCAATTGATGCTGGCTGCTGGACAGTCAATTGATGCTGGCTGCTGGACAGTCAATTGATGGTGGCTGCTGGACAGTCAATTGATGCTGGCTGCTGGGGTGGATCTGTTGGTACTGGAGTAGTATTTTGATGCAGCGGTCTTTAGTTCTTTGGGGGAGATCTGTTGTTGCTGGGGGGGATCTATTTCGCTGCTTTTCCTGTTATCATTAACAAACTCCAAACAAATTGCTTAGTACTACAAAATGATGCTTGGTTCTGAATTCTCTAAAAGAGGTGGTACTTGGGGCTGGATAGGGGGTGGAGCCAGTGGACGGTGCTCAGAGGTGGGTAGGGGGTGGAGACAAGGGGTGACTTGGAAGGGGGGTGTTCTTGCACCTATTTTCTTAGAAAAAAAGCCCTGATAATAATTAAATAATTAAATCTGATAATGTTATGCATTGGAGCCCTTGCTCCAGGTTCAACTCTCTATTGTGTATTTGAAAGCTGTTGCAACTCCGGGCAGTTTTCTAGGCATGTAAGTGACTGAATACCTCAAAACACCTAAAATTATTCCTCCACTGACAAGAATCACACACAGTATATATATATATATATATATAGAGATAGATAGATATATATATATATATATATATATATACTTATATATAGTATAAGTATTTATAATATTTTTATATTTTTATATTAAAAATATATATTTTTACATTATATTTTATAATATATATATTTTTTATATATATATATATATATATATATATTTGGAAGGGCTTTTATAAAACCTAGCTCAAAATCCAGACTTGTTTGTATCTTGCATGTTTTTCTAGAAGTCTGCATATTATTTCTGAAGGTCATTATATTTGTAATGTCCCACTGAGCACTCCATACTGTTTTGCATGGTAAATAATTAGCCAGATTGTGTTTTCTTAGCACAGAAAATTGCCATTTTCCTTCCCGGGTTGTATAAATGTCCCCTTTTATTTGACAGCATGTAAGCTCACAAAATCCCACCAAAACAAACAAGCATAAAAGGAAAGTAAAAAAAAAAATCTTTTCAGTCCTGGTGAGAAGTTTTGAGACTGACACTTAAAAGTTTTATTTTTATCAGAGCAATCATAAATATTGTTGTGTCATCAGCGTGACAGCGTCTTAAAACCGTGATAGATGCATTAAAACCCAGCATGGTATTTTTTGATTGGTTGTAAATTTATTATATTGAATGCAGAGCTGTCAGCGGCTTCAGTCAAATCATTAGTGGCGGTACAGCAATGGAAAATAAGAGTTTTAAAAAAAAAAAAATTTATGTTTTTGCTATTTTCTCTGGAAATCCGACTGCAGAGAAAACCTTCGGTGGCTATATATCACTCCGGGATATTGGATGTGAATCTTTTTTTTTTTTTAATTGATTTTTGTTTCTAATTTATTGCATTTGTCCTCTGACTACTCAGAAAACTGGCACTGTGGCTGTCTACAGCGTCATGCGAGGTGATTTAAACCTTTCTTGTTCAATGGCTCCTTGCTAAACGACAAGGCTACTGAGTGAAGGTCGAATGGAGGAAACTGATAGGGTATATGGAATAATGCCCTGCCTGTTTGGTTAATTAGAATAAAAAGGTGTGATAATTGATCTCATTTTCCTCTAATCTGCACACTTAATGAAAGTAATCTCTTTTTTTTTTTTTTAACTTGTATCACAAGGTTGATGACACTTCCACCTTGTGCGGGAAAAAATAAAATAAGATGGCGTGTAACAAATAATAGGAAGTGAGAAAGACATTGAGCTGATGGAGGCTTCATGGCTTTATCAGAAGGGTCAGTAATAAATCCGCAATAAATAAGCCATGAGACAAGCTGCTTATCTGTGTCTGCCTTTTGTGCTTAGTTTGGCAGAAAAGCTGATTATCCAGATTTCGGCCATCTATAGCTATGCAGGCCTGCTTGTGAAAAGTTTTTGTATAACGTTCGGGACAACATTGGCGGCAGTGGAATCTGAGCCAAAATTGTTAGATTCAACGAAAGTAATCAGGATACCATCGTCTGCTCTAGTTATTATCATACAGGATCTATAAAGCACCAAAAGCAGCACTTTGCAAATAAAAGGAGGCAATACAGTAACAATACAACTCAAGACAAGAGAGTTAGGAAGGCCCTGCTCGTCAGAGCTTACAATCTAAAAAAGGAAGTGAGACAAAAGGTAATACTTGTGTGGGGATGAGTTAATGGAGAAAGTAAAAGTTCAGTTGTTAGGTAGAGGTGGGATAGGCTTCCCTGAAGAAGTGAGTTTCCTGGCGGAAAGAGTAGGGGATAGCTGGGCAGATTGGGGTAGGGATGTTTCAGAGCAAGGATCTCCAAACTACGACCCTCCAGCTGTTGCGGAACAACATGTCCCATGAGACATTGTAAAACTCTGAAATTCACAGACATGACTAGGCATGATGGGAATTGTAGTTCGTGAACAACTGGAGGACCATAGTTTGGAGAACCCTGTTCCAGAGGATGGGATGGACTCTAGAGATGTCCTAGAGAAGAGCATTGGAGAAGGAGCAAGAAGGTGTTGGGAGGATGGAAGAGGACAGTTTGGGTGACATTTTGAGATGAGGATGGGGATGTAGCTGGGGGCAGAGTTGTGGACGGTTCTGTTGTTCCAGAGACTGGAAGAGGCTCTGGAGGTGTCCTGGAGGAGAACATGGAAGAAGGAAAAAGGGAGCTAGGGAGCAGGAGGTCTTGGGAGGAGTAAAGTAGACAGTTTAAGTGATATTTTGAGTTGGTGTGAAAGCTTGGGGCAGATATGTGGATGGCTTTCTTACAGACTTTAGTGGATGTCTGGTTAGTATTGCTCATTGTATGCAGTAGCTTTGCTTTCCAAGAAGTCTCTGAGGAGAGCATGGGAGGAGGTGACAATGGAGCTAGAGTTCTTGAGAGTAATGAAGAGGACAGGTTGGGTGATATTTTAAGACTCGTTTTGCAATGTAGTTAGGGGAAGAGTTGTATATGGTTTTGTTGTTCCAGAAAATGGAAGAGGATCTGGAGAAGTCCTGAAGGAGAACATGGAAGAGGGAACAAGGGAGCTAGGGAGCAGGAGGTCTTTGGAGGAGTAAAGTAGACAGTTTGAGTTTTATTTTGAGTTGGTGACGTAGCTTAGGGCAGAGATGTGGATGGCTTTTCTACAGACTTTACAGTGGATATCTGGTTAGCATTTCTGATTGTATGCAGTATTTTTGCTTTACAAGAAGTCTTGGAGGAGAGCATGGGAGGAGGTGACAAGGGAGATAAAGGTCTGAGAGGAATGAGGAGGATAGGTTGGGTGATATTTTGTGATGCATTTGGCAGTGTAGTTAGGGGAAGAGTTATAGATGGCTTTGCTGTTCCAGAGGATGGAAGAGGCTCTGGAGATGTCCTGAAGGAGAACATGGAAGAGGGAACAAGGGAGCTAGGGAGCAGGAGGTCTTTGGAGGAGTAAAGTAGACAGTTTGAGTTTTATTTTGAGTTGGTGACGTAGCTTAGGGCAGAGATGTGGATGGCTTTTCTACAGACTTTACAGTGGATATCTGGTAAGCATTTCTCATTGTATGCAGTATTTTTGCTTTACAAGAAGTCTTGGAGGAGAGCATGGGAGGAGGTGACAAGGGAGATAAAGGTCTGAGAGGAATGAGGAGGACAGGTTGGGTGATATTTTGTGATGCGGTTGGCAGTGTAGTTAGGGGAAGAGTTATAGATGGCTTTGCTGTTCCAGAGGATGGAAGAGGCTCTGGAGATGTCCAGGAGAAGAACATGGAGGAAGGAACAAGGGAGCGAGGGAGCAGAAGGTATTCGGAGGAGTGAAGTGGACAGTTTGAATGATATTTTTAGTTGGTGATGTACCTTGAGGCAGAGATGTGGATGGCTTTCTTACAGATTTTACAGTGGATGTCTGGTGAGCATGTTTTCACACAAATCCTCTTCATGTAGAGTGTGTTGCTTGAAGAAGGTTGTCTGGCTACAAATTTAAAGAGCTAGAGTCACTTAAAATCCTAACTCCCCCTCCAACCCACTTATACTGTACTTGTTAGCAGCAGCTTGGCATTGCATGCCATTGCTGAGCCTATCATCTACTAGGACCCCCAGTTTCTTTTCCATCCTAGATTCCCCCAGAGGTTCTCCCCCCAGTGTATAGATTGCATTCATATTTTTGCCACCCAAATGCATAATTTAAATTTTTATACATTAAACCTCATTTTCCATATAGTTGCCCACCCCATTCATTTGTTCAGATATTTTTCCAAGGTTTCCACATCCTGCAGAGCAGTTATTGCCCTGCTTAGCTTAGTATTGTCCGCAAATACAGAGATTGAACTGTTTAACCCATCCTCCAGGTTGTTTATGAACAAATTAAACAGGACTGGTCCCAGCACAGAACCCTGGGGGACCCCACTACCCACCCCTGACCATTCAGAGTACTCCCCATTTATCACCACCCTCTGAACTCGCCCTTGGTGGTCAGTGAAAACCATACGTTGGTGGTCAGTGAAAATGTGCCCATTTATCTTGGTGGTTAGTGGGATTGGAAGGGGCTCCCTTCCATTGGTGGTCAGTAGAAAGAATGCCCCCAGAAAAGGGATATTGGCCCAGCAACTGTGGGTCACCATCAGGCAGAAGATCTAGCCTCTTGGTACTCCCTGGTCAAGGAACCTACAGTGACTTCTGGAGGATCCTTAGGGTTTCACTAAACTGTGGTTGAGAATTAATGTATTGTGCATCACTAGGTTTGTTTTAGAGATACAGGATGGCCCCTTAATGGTTTTGCTGTGGGGCCCAATCACACATAGTTACAGGACTGTCTATTACCAAACTATACTTCTGTATATGTTGATGAATATAAATGGCATTTCATTGTCTTCTTTAGCAGTGAGGATAGAATCAAGGTCATACAGTTATACACTCCTATTCTGAATTGATGCATTCAATTATGACCTATTTCAAGAGATGCTACTGGGCCATTGGCAGTCAGGCTGCAAATCGCCCATAGACAAGTGCAGAGGACGTCCAGACAGTGGAGTCCAAACTGGGACACGGCTCTGAAAGACACTTTGAAGAGTCTGAAATATGATTGATGGGCTGTCAGATAAAAGTCACTTTTTAAGCTGCCTCTGCTCTCCATTTCAGCACAACTTTCAAAACCCTTTTCTGCATCTCTGGAAATTCTTTTCTGCAATTCAGATTCTCCCTGGATGAACAGGACTAAAGGAAACTCTCTTTTTTTTTTTTTTTCAAATACTCCTAGTGAATAGTGTGCATGTGGAATGGATAATATTGCAATCTGCCAGTTTTAACAATCCCGTATACCTAAATGTGTATCTGCTAGCACTGGCTTTTTGTAAATGTTCTGGAAAGTAGTAATGGCTATCTTCATTATTGGGAACTATTAAAACCCAGATTAATCTTCACTATTTATTACTGTAATGCAGTCAGACTGCATATGCCACTCTTTATCAACCTTTTTACTCCAGAGGAACCTTTGAACAAATTTTCAGGTCACAGGGAACCTCTACTGAAACCACTTCATTAGGGGTTAGCGGGGAAAAAATGCCTCTTACATTGGTGGTCAATGGGAAGAATGCCCCCCTGAAACTGGTGGTCATAATACTACCCCTATAGCAAAAATATCATTGGTGTCAAGCCACTGGCTCTGCTAAGTTGCATTGAACTATGCAGACACCATCACATGGTAGGTCAATAAGGCACATCTCCAGCAACCCCCTAGCAACCTCTGGAGAAACCTTAGGGTTCCACAGAACCTTGGTTGAGAATGGCTGGCATATACGATAATAAATATGGTACTATTTTTCAACTTTTTCACTGCTAAATACTATAGCAGGGGTTATAAAGGATCAACCGGGTTTCATTTCAAAGCTGGTCTCACTGCAGAGTTCCAATGCAACCATTGCTGAGTCAGAGCTAGAGGTCTCCAAACAGCAGGGATATAAGCTTTGCTGATTGCAGATAGCAAAAAAAAAGAAAAAACAGACCTTCCATTAACCCAACGGTCCACTTTAAGAAAACTAAAGCTCCTCAGGCATGAGTGTAGCATAAGGGGTTGCAGGGGTCACAATCGCAACCCCGCCCCTAGCTCCAGGGGGCCCCTGCAGCCTCCCTGTCATATTATCACATCCTCCACAAAATCCAGCTCCGATCTGCCCTAGGGCCCCACAGCCACGTTCCAGTACTGGGCTCAGTCCACAACCCTTTGTTCTTATTGGCTGGGGAGAAGCTGTGAGCTATTTCCTGAATGGAGAGGAGCATGGGGTGAGAACAGCCCAGGATGGGGAAGTGTCTGTACTGTGTGCTGGCAACATGGAATGGTAACCAAGCTCAGCGAGGCAAGAGGAGGAGAGTGCCGCCCTGTAGCCACGATGGGACCGATGTCACTGGTGAGGTATGACACTGCTGAGTGTCTCCTAGTCACCAGCTGGGATTCTCTGTACCCCCACCTGGGGATGTCTACTTACCCCACTTCCCTGACAACTGGGGAAAAGACACACACCTCCAGGAGGTGACCTTCACCCAACACCTGCCAACACTGACAGAGAAACCTTCAGAAATTGGTAAAACAAATCCCTTAACACCTCCTCGGGGGGTCCCTGAAGGGCTGCAGGCTCCAGATTTTGTGTCACATGGCTTTGCCCTCCCATATCTAAGTTGCCCCCCCCCCAAAGCCCCCTGACCACCCCCTCCACCCTACATGCTATGCCCGGCTGCTGAGCTCCTTTCCCATTACAGCACTCTATACTGTTCCTCCTCTGCAGGGCTAAAATCACATTCCTTTACAACACAGCCAGTTAGCCATGATCTGCACAGGGTGTATCTGCCTACTTCAACTACACTGCTGTTCTGACCAGAGAATTTCACAGGTCAGAAGGGCAACATAAATGCCAGATACACCCTGTATCTGCACGCACGTTGGAAGAAGTGGGGTCCCAGGTCAACATTTGCATCGGGGCCCACAAGCTTCAAGCTAAGCCTCTGTCCTCAGGGGTGGAAAGATTTCAGGGGGTGAGGTTGTACCCCCCAAAGATTCCTGGCTAGTGGCACCCTCTTCAAGTTAAAACAAAGGTTCATTATGTGCTGTCTGCACAGAAGATAAAATCTTCACAGGAATGCAGTCACCGTTATAGCTGTTACAAAACACTTTTATATTCCTTTTATCTGGAGTAGCCTATTTAAATCCTCCGCAGAAACTTTCCAAGATTCATTAATCCTGATGAAGGTCCCACACTGGACCAAAACTTTTGATATTACGCCACGGCAATAAATAATTGATAGGCTAGGAAGGTGAGCACGCTCCAACGTGCTAATTGCTTTGCTTTCCAGATGTTTGCAGCCTGGTGAATCATTTGTATCTTCGGAACACCTGCCACAAATCTAAGCTGGACTCGTGAGCACTTTATTCCTGAGCGAGGCCTTTTATTGAGATAATATCTCATATAGACAAGCTTGATTAACGCGCTTACCCGGGGCAAAATATGACCTGGCTATGAAGGCAGCGCAATGCAAAATTACTTATTATTATGTATGGCTTGAAACACGCCATCAAACTGAGAGAGGAGTTTTCCATTCATCACCGGCAGATAATTTGTCTGAAGGAAGTTTGGGCCAAGTTTTTAGTCGGGTCAATTAAATGTTAGTATGATTATTATTATTATTATATATGATTTATATAGCGCCAACAGTTTACGCATCGCTTTACAATGTAGAGGGGGGACAGCACAGTTCAATACAGAAGGGGACAGGAGGGTCCTGCTCATAGAGCTTACATTCTAAAGGGAGGGGGTGGTGGTACAAAAGGTAATGGATGCGGGGAATGATTTGATGGGGTGTAGTATAAAATGAGTCCATTAACCCGAGGATTAACTAGACTTTGTTTTGTTTTTTTGCATTATGATGAATTAAGGTTATGATTTGTGTTTATTTCTACATTTTCCTCCTGAGTGTTGTAAGAACTATATGACTAGCTTCTTATTGTATTAGTGTTTGGAATATTGTAATTTTTTTTTATAACTATACCTTCCTTCAGTGGGATATGAATTAGATTAATAGTGCAACAAATATTACTTACTTATTATATTGGCTTCAGCTTCAGGTGATGGGGTGGGGGGGGGGGGGGGGTGGAAGAGTGGAAAAAAACGAAAAAGCTGGAGTTTCGCTATCCTCCTTCCAAGAGAGCATAGGAGGTTTAGTGTTGTTGGTTTGGGAAGAAGGAGAGGAATGAAGTAAGGAGAAATTAGACCTCGGGCATGGGAGCGTAACCTAATATATCATAACCAACCTCATCTGCAGAAATCGCCAAAATCATCCTCTCCTCTCCACCCTAGACATCTTTCTCTCTAGCACCCTTGATACCTCCTCCCATGCCCACCTCAAGGACTTTTCCAGAATCTCTCCCACCCTCTGGAACTCCATACCCCAGTATGTCTGGTCAGCTCCTATCCTGTCCACATTTAGGCGATCCTTTTATTTAGGGAAGCCTATCCCACCTCCACCTAAAAAACTGTACTTGAGTCACCTCCATCAGATCATCCCCTGCAGCTATTACCTTTTGTACCACCTCCCCCTCCCATTAGATTGTAAGCTGCATGAGCAGGGCCCTCCTGTTCCTTCTGTATTGAACTGTGTTGTAATTGTACTGACCCCCGTTATTTTTTATTTATTTATTTATTACAGGATTTATATAGCGCCAACAGTTTACGCAGCGCTTTACAATATAAAAAGGGAGACAATACAGTTATAATACAATAAAATACAAGAGGATTAAGGGGGCTCTGCTCAGAAGAGCTTACAATCTAATAGGGTGGGGGAGGTGATACAAAAGGTTGTAACTGTGGGGAATGAGCTGATGGAAGTGGTAAAAGATTAGTTGGAGACATAATAGGCTTCCCTGAAGAGATGAGTTTTCAGGGATCGCCTGAAGGTAGCAAGAGTAGGGGATAGCCGGACAGGTTGAGGCAGCGAGTTCCAGAGGATGGGAGAGGCTCTGGAGAAATCCTGGAGACGAGCATGGGAGGAGGAAACAAGAGAGCTTGACAGGAGGAGATCTTGAGAAGACCGGAGAGGACGGTTTGGGATATGTTTGGAGACAAGATTGGTGATGGAGCTCGGGGCAGAACTGTGGATGGCTTTGTAAGTTGTGGGTAGTATTTTGAATTTAATTTGCTGGGTGATTGGGAGCCAGTGTAGGGATTGGAGGAGAGGGTTGGCAGACACTGAACGGTTGGTAAGGTGGATAAGTCTGGCAGCAGCATTCATGATAGACTGAAGAGGGTAGAGCCTATGGAGAGGCAGGCCAATGAGAAGGGAGTTGCAATAGTCAAGGCGAGAGATAACAAGGGAGTGAATGAGTAGTTTGGTGGTGTCATTTGTTAAAAAGGGGTGAATTTTAGAGATGTTACGGAGGTGAAGTCTACAAACTTTTGACAGCGATTGGACTTGAGGCTGAAATGACAAGTCCGAGTCTAGGATTACACCGAGTACCCTGGCGTGAGGGGAGGGACTGATGGTTGCATTGTTGATTTTGATGGAAAAGTCATGGAGGGGGGCACGGGCGGGGGGGAATATTAATAGCTCAGTTTTAGAGAGATTTAATTTAAGGAAGTGGTGCGACATCCATGCTGAGATGTCAGTTAGTAAGTTAGTATATTGTAAAGCGATGTGCAAACTGTTGGCACTATATAAAACCTGTAAAATAATAATATAAAAAAATGATAAATGAATGAATGATTTGTATAGCGCTGCAAATGCGAACTGAATCGCCTCAAGGCACTTGGTCTTAACATAGATATACTTTATGTTTTTCTCTACTATCATTTTATTCTTTGTCTTCATTATATTACTATATCCTCATTGACCCTTGCCATCTTACACTCTCTAGCTTTTCTATTTTGCCCACTTTCATCTCCCTAACCTATCCCCAAATGGCTTAAAGGAACTGTAGTGTGGCTGAACAGCACTTCTATTTCCAAACTGTGCAAATATGCATAGTACTTTTTCACATTATGGCAGACATACCGTATATACTCGAGTATAAGCCGAGTTTCTCAGCACTTCTTTTTTTGTGTGCTGAAAATGCCCTCCTCGGCTTATACTGGAGTCAAGCACTTTTCTGCAGCAGAGAATGACATTTTCCGACCCGACTTTGGGGCCCCGTATCTCGGGCCACTTGGTGCTAGGAACCCCACATTTGGTGTACAAAACCCAGTGGAACTAACACTACAACATATCTAAAGACGGGGAGCACGTTGCCACGCTTGCATTTACCTGTGCTCAATTCACACATTGCGGTATGCCTGGACCCTTAAAAAGCAATCCCTTATGCCTTGTAGACACAATAGGATTTTCCGACAACAAAATCCATGTTTTTTTTTCCGTTGGACTTGTCTTGCATACACGCGTTCACACAAATCTTGTCAGAAATTCCAAACGTCAAGAACACGGTGACGTACAACACGTACGATGAGCCGAGAAAAATTAAGTTCAATAGCCAGTGCAGCTCTTCTGCTTGATTCCGAGCATGCGTGGTTCTTTGTGCGTCGGAATTTACGAGAACTGATTTTGTTGTCAGAAAATTTGAGATCCGGATGTCAAATTTTGTGTGTTGGAAATTCCGATGGAAAATGTCCGATGGAGCCTACACACGGTACGGAATTTCCGACAACAAGCTCCCATCGAACATCTTCCATCGGAAAATCCTATCGTGTGTACGGGACATTACTGTAACTGAATCTCCCTACACCTTGCGAAAAACTGCAGCAATGCCTGGATAAACCATGTTGAAAGATGACATCCACAAGGCTTTCATAATCTATGTCCCAGTTACTAAACCAATCCCCACCATCCTTTCCCCTTCAGCCAGGCAACTGGTTATGTGAATGCCCTTGTAAAGTCTTTGTAGGGAACTGCTAACATCCTTAGATCAGGGGTGCCTGTGATTGGTTGATCTTTTTTGTGATGCTCCCCAGTCTGTCCAACCTATGCACCTTCTTACCTGTTGATGGACATTATAAGCAATCATCAGTGTTCCTGAAAGCTCTGCATGGCTACGAGGGCAGTTATTTGAAAGTAAGGAGCTGCCTATTCACCATGCACAGCTCTGACAATATTTCTCAAGAATCAAAGTTTTGTGGAATGCAGCTACAGTAGATCCTAAAGGAAAAGACAGTGAAAGATCAAACACAAACGATCCCTCCTCCAGGTTGCCACGCATTAGTGAAGTGATGGGAAACCCTAGGGACTTCACATCAACTTTAAAAATAATTCTCAGAAATGCTGAGAGTGACATATATTATTTTTGGTGATTTGCTTGAACATTGGGAAGATACGTTTGTAATGGAATTTAATGTATATCCTGGAGCTCACATTTAAAGCCTTCTCCAGTCTTCCAATCATTCATCCTACCGCACAGTCTACATCTGGCTTATCTGTTCTGTAGGATGAAGCTGTAGCCAGCTGAAAGTTTTTTTTTTTGTTTCTTTACCAAATTCTTAGCTACCAGCTTACCCCACTAAGCTCTTAGAGAATGGAGCACAAGCCCCTGGTGTACCAAAGTCCAAGGGCGGCAAGTGTCAGCGGTGAGGAGGTGGATAGGTAGGCAAGGTCGTTTCTGTATCCCCATAGAAGAGCCCGGAGGTCTACGGTGGCTAAATCCTGCTCTACTATGATGAAGGCTTTCAGGAAAGAACGGGGAAACCACTCTAGAATGTGAGCCATGTGGGTGGCTTTATAGTAAATCTCATAGTCAGGTAGACCCGCCCCACCCTGTAGCTTCAGAAGGGTGAGTAGCTTGTACTTCACCCTAGGTAACCCGCGTCTCCACATATACCGGATATATCGGATAGCGAGGGAGCGTAGGGAGACAAAGAAGGACTTGGGTACCATGATGGGGATCGTTTGAAGAAGATACAGTAGTTTAGGCAGGGTATCGTTTATCTCCGCAATCATGTTTCAGTATTTCTGAGCTTCTTTGGACCTATGGTGAATTTTTGCCAAGTGGCTTGTTTGTCTTTAGTCAGTAGGAATCATTTATAAAAAATAAAAAAAAGGAATTAATTAACCTGGCACCATTGCTCATAGAAAGTCATGCAATTCCTTAAAGGTTCTGATTTATGAAAAGAGAAGGATTAAGAACTGGAGAAAACTGGAGCTCATGCCTTGAGGAGCCATTTGCTCTTGAAAAACACACCTCTTCCACGCTCCATGTTTCTGAGATTAGACACCCGGTTTGATATTAAAGTTGACTGGTTTATGAGGTAAACACTTCTGCTATTGCCCCAGGTGTTTTTCTCTGCCCCCTTCCTTGTACGTCCCAACCTATTACATATCACACCAATTGCAAACATCCATGGTAGCTAGGCTACATCATTTTTCCTGGTCAGCTGAATCCATGTCCTCATTTGCATATGCACCATAATTAAAGTAATTAATCTTAGTGAAATGCAGAATTAATTTTGGCTGTAGTCAGGCACAGAATTTTCTTATTTTTTTCCCAGAAAAAAAAAAAAAAGGTTTAGTGATTAAATACAGAAATAAAATTAGTAACACATTTTATCCTGTAACCATGCTCATTCCAGGACTTAACAGGGAATTAAACATTTTTTACGCTGTTATGGTGACCATCTGTACCTACCTGTGAAATCTTTTTTTTTTTTTTCCCCTCAGCCTATTCTTGTATGTTTTAGTGTCCTCGTTTTCTGGTGTTGTTTACAGCAGTCAGAAGAAATGGGTTATTTCGAATGTTTGTTCATTAAAGAGAGATCATAGAAAGCTCTTGTATGGAAGCTTTTTCATAAATCAATGCCACATGGAAAAATTGATCTGTAGAGATGGAATTTCTTATGGAATGAAAGATCATTTCCATTTTAAAATTGATCTATTTTGCACAATTAGAGATGAGCTGAGCGTTCACTTAGGGCATTTAGCGTGGATAAACATGTCTGCTTCCTGCTGACAGTGGTTTCTAAGGAAGTAGAGGGTGCCTGCATCCATTCCATCCTTAGCAACCATTGACATCACACTGCTTACTCAATTACATGGCCGGGAATCCCCGAACACGTAAGCAAAAGGGTGGGGACAGAGGGGGGACATTATTGGCTAAATATGGCCCCTTCCCTTTATGTTGGCGGTGACATCTCGGGGGGCTGCCATTCAGTGAGCTGGGACATCACAATAAGGTTGTTGGGGTTTTTTTTTGATGGGTGTCAGGAATCGTGATTGATATTGGTCTTCAAGATGGGATTTTTTTTTTAAATAAAGCTGTGTTTGTGTATTTATTTACTTTTCACTTTTTTAGTGGGTAGGAGTACCCGTTACGAGGAGTGGCCAGTCCATTGGGGACGCAGGGGCGCCGCCCTCCTAGTTTGCATGCGGGGATGCATGCAGGGTGCCAGACCCATAGGTTTCTATGATTTATTGATTTTTTAGTATATCACCATCCCACAAGCGTGCGCAATTTTGAATCATGACATGTTAGGTATCTATTTACTTGGCGTAACATCATCTTTAACAATATATAAAAAAATTGGGCTAACTTTACTGTTTTCTTTTTGTAATTCATGAAAGTGTATTTTTCCCCCAAAAATTGCTTTTGAAACACAGCTGCGCAAATACTGTGTGACATAAAATATTGCAATGACCGCCATTTTATACTCTAGGGTCTCTGCTAAAAAAAATATATATATATATATATATATATATATATATTATAAATGATATATATATATTTGGGGGTTCTAAGTAATTTTCGAGCAAAAAATACTAATTTAAACTTGTAGACAACAAATGTCAGAGAAAGGCCAGGTCCATAAAGCGGAGTTCCACCCAGAAATGGAAGCTCCGCAGATCGGATTCCCCCCCCCCCTCTGGTGCCACATTTGGCACCTTTCAGGGGGGAGTGTGGCGCGTTTACCTGTCAAATCCAGGTATCTGCTCCCACTTCTGGGGAAAGATCCCCGCAATCTGTGCGGCAAACTACATAATGTCCGGTCCCCCCCCCCCCGCTGCCTTCTGGGAGACGCACAGCTCCCAGAAGGCAGCAGGGACCATTCAAAATGCACAGCGCGACTTGCGCATGGGCAGTAGGAAACTGACTGTGAAGCCGCAAGGCTTCACTTCCTGTTTCCCTTACTAAGGATGCCGGCGCCTCCGCCCGGAGCCAATGGATGGGTCAGCTTTTGGTGCCGATATCGCAGGATTCCTAGACGGGTAAGTGTTCTTACAAACCTCCCAACTTTTTGAGATGGGAATGAGGGACACCTACTAGCAAAAGTATGTAGGCATAGGACACGCCCCCCTGCCACGCCCCCTTAAAGGAGAATTAACCTAAAAAAAAGATTAATTAAACCCACAAGGGCTTTTTTTTACCACTACTATTCCTTTATATTGGCTGTTGAAATTTACAAATGCAGCAATTTAGAATTTGGATGAAAAGTTTAGCACTGGGAAACACTTTTTGAAAGATAAAAAGTGCATTTCATATACAACTATATAGATCAGACCAAAATGAGGGACAAATGAGAACGAAAGAGGGACATTGCTCCAAATCAGGGACAGTCCCTCGAAATCAGGGACAGTTGGGAGCTATGTCCTTATAATAAAAGTCAGCAGCTGCAGTTTTTTTAGCTGCTGACTTTAAAAAAAAAAAATCCTAGGCGTACTTTGCTTTAACTGGGCAGTACATTTACCTTAGGTATGGTAGTTCTCAACCCAAGGCGTTCAACGTGGCATGTCCAGTTGATAGGTGTCACTGCTTATCAACCTGGGCCATTCAAGCCAATGGGACTCTGCTGCAGCTGCAAGCTTGGCATTGTTCGGCAAAAAAAATATAAATAAATAAGACATTCAGGAGATCACTTCCTGAACTCCTAACACCACAGATCCCTTGTGGTTCCTTTTACAGGTTGTGTAAATTTCAGAACTGGGTAAACAGAAATACAAATCCTTTGGCAGGCAAAACAGCTCCCATTCACAGTATGTATTTCTGTTTATTTAGCGGTTTGCCTGGAGCTCAGGTTTAACGCGATTGCAGATTTTTCAGTATTGCATTAGCCACCGACTAAATGATTAGACCTGTTGCCATGAGTTACATTCTAAAAATGTAGTGTTTAGCGGACTTCGTCAATTTATATGTAGCTATTTCCATCAACATCACAATTATTTATTCATAGAATGAAAAACCGTCGTGTTTTGAGGTGTGCCATATCCAACTGAGAACATTATAATTTGCGCTGATTGTGAACTAATAGGAAAGAGAATTTTCCAGCCCCCCCCCCCCCTCCGAGCTTGGCAACTCCTGAAACATTCATTAGGTTGTTGAGGAGAAGTGCATGGATGGAACGATCTAAATTTATCTCAAATTATTTTCCTAGAAGCAAAAGGTCATCTCTGAGCAAGCCTCACAAGGACAATACAATAATTATTAACACAACAGATAAAAGGCCTAGGAAAATGAGCATCAGCCACGTTATAATAAAGAGAGGCCAATCCAACGTTTCTGATTGTCCAGATTGTGTGTGGAGTGTAATAATGAATACTGGAGTTTTCAATATGAACATAAAATCATGAACACGGGGACGTGACCTCAAATAGCACGAGAAAAGTTCAAAACTAATCCTAGAAATTATTATTTTTACCAGAAGAGCACTTGATGATTGGATTCGACTTCCAGTGGTGGTAGTGAGTCAGTCAACCGTAAGTGGATTCAAACATGCTTGGGACAAACACAGAACACAAAAAATATATATTTATACAGTATATCTACTATTTTATTATTCCTACTAATCTAATAAATGTATGATAATGTACCGTCGTCCTATCAATTTTGAAAAACAAAAGTTTATTAACCGCTTCCCGACCGCCGCCTGTACCTATACGTCGGCAGAATGGCATGGCTAGGCAAAAGCATGTATATATACGTCCCCTTTAATTGCCTAGCCGGGGGGTCGCGCGCGCTCCGCCGTCGGCGTGCTCGCGACCCGGTCGGGAGCTCCGTGACCACGGCCGCGGGACCAGCGGACCCGATCGCCGCTGGTGTCCCGCGATCGGGTCACAGAGCTGAAAAACGGGGAGAGGTCTGTGTAAACAATCCTCTCCCCGCGCTTCCTACACTGCCTGTCACTAATCGGCTGTTCCCTGTCATCGGGAAAGCCGATCAGTGACGTCAGACGTCAGCCACGCCCCCTAATGTAAAAAAACACACACACGTCACAGACCATAACCCCTCCCCGCCCCCTAGTGGTTAACTCTTTCACTGCCAGTGTCATTTATACAGGATCAATGCATTTAAATAGCATTGATTGCTGTATAAATGACAATGGTCCCACAAATGTGTCAAAAATGTCCGATGTGTCCGCCATAATGTCGCAGTCACAATAAAAATCGCTGATCGCCGCCATTACTAGTAAAAAAAAATAAAAAATTTATAAACATGCTATAAAACTATCCCCTATTTTGTAAACGCTATAACTTTTGCGCAAAACAATCCATAATCGCTAATTGCGATTTTTTTTTAACCAAAAATATGTAGAAAAATACGTATCGGCCTAAACTGAGGAAAATTTTTTTTTTTATATATTTTTTGGGGATATTTATTATAGCAAAAAGTAAAAAATATTGCATTTTTTTAAAAAATTGTCGCTCTATTTTTGTTTATAGCGAAAAAAATAAAAACCGCAGGGGCGATCAAATACCACCAAAAGAAAGCTCTATTTGTGGGAAAAAAGGATGCCAATGTTTTTGTTTTGGAGACACGTCGCACGCCTGCGCAATTGTCAGTTAAAGCGACGCAGTGCCGAATCGCAAAAAGGGGCCTAGTCCTTTGGCTGCAAATTGGTCCGGGGCTGAAGTGGTTAAGACAAAAGCATGACTAAAATGGTCCTATGAAGGGAGAATATACAATACACATACATTTAGAACTCTGAAGGAGAACTGAACAATTAGACGTGCATCTATCCAAGAGGGAGGAATCAGAATGTCGTCCCGGATCAGTTCAACCTCAACGTGTTTCGCGGTACGACCGGTTCTTCAGGAGTATGCTTCAAAAGAGATTATGTGTAGATATCTCTATAGAGGACAAACATATATATAATCGGGCTTCAAAACAAACAGGTCAAACAAATATATGCAGTAATGATTGCACCGATTTGAACATACAAGGACGCACCTCAAATCTGCCATAGAGGTGAGCCAATTCAAAATCTGGCAAACAATTGGAATAATATATGTACCGGTCACACTTACGCTATTAAAGGAAATTTAGTTTTTTCCTCAGAACTGTAATGGAGTTCTGAGGGTTAATTGTACAGGAATTACTTTGGCATCAGTCAAGCGGGGCTGTACTAAGGTTCCGCCTGGTCATAGGTGCAGTGAGGCACCCATGACAGGCCGAGAACCAGGCCTGGTTGGACGTCTTGGGTACCAATCTTTCCCGGAGCCAATCAGTGGGCGCGTCTGGCCCTGCTGCATAGTCTGGGAAGGGGTACTTAAGGTGCTGAAGTCACGTGTTCGGGGTTCGGCCGCAGCTTTTGGTTCCTGGTTCTGGTCCGGGGTAGCCCCGCGAGGGGTCCCGGGGCTAGGAGCGTTTGCCGTCCCGCAAGCATGGTCATTCCGACCAGTCTCACAGGCCCTCATGGTCAGGGGCGGGGATCCGTCTGTTCTCGAGCCTCGGAGCTGGCTAGCCCGAGGCCCAGTAACTGAAGGAGGATTCAAAGGCATCCGGGTGTGCTCTCGATATTGGAGGGACACGGCAACTCGTACAAGTGACCAGGGAAGGACTCTTCGGAGGAGGGCCAACAAGCTGGCTGCTCGGTAAGAGCCTGGGAGCTGAGTTGTATGGACACTAAAGAATCCACACTTCCACAGTACTGCCAAGGAGACAGAGAAAGTTCCAGTTACTGTGAGAAAGGTTCCTATTCATCTTCAGTTACAATTTAGTCTGTGGCAGATACTTTTGAAAAGTTTCCGGATCACATGTTGGCTGCTAGATCTCTGGCTAGAGGTTTATCCGGCAGTGAAGCACCCAGATGCGAGTGGCTACTCTCTGGGTTTGATTAGAGACATTCAGTGGATATCAGCAGTTCAAAGTGCCTGAGTTTATCACCCGTGCCCTCTATTCCCATCAGAGACTGTGTTATGTTGGATGTTACCACTGCAAAATAAAAACCTTGAAAATGACTTTATTGTGTCAGCATCTGAAGTTGTTGGGTATCAACCCTGGGAACCCCTAGAGAATCACTGGCAAGCCACGAGGAGGTAACTGGTAAGCCCAAAAGTCAAGGCCGCCCCTCAAGGGGTTATGGCTGCTACATATATAGTGTATACAATTCCACCCTGTAACTGTATCCCCATGTAGAATTGACATAAGGAGCTTACCAAGGCTGAACCGACCCAAACCAATAGGACATCTATAGGCCCCTAAGGGCAAATTCCTGGGTGAGTGTGGGAGCCAGGTCACAATATAAAAATTAGACAGGAAAACTGTCAAAAGTAAACAAAGAAGAAATGTAAAAATAACACAGCAAGAAAATTGCTGATATAATATGCCTATACTTTGCATAGTGACTATGCCAGGTAGGCTATATTAAATAAGGTATATATAATGCACATTTCTCAGTTGTTACGCACCTAGTTAGATGCCTATCATAGAGTATATGGCGATGAAGCTTGGAAGGACCCATTAGGGGCCTAAAGATGTCCTATTGGTTTTGGTCGGTTCAGCCTTGGTAAGCTCCTTATGTCCATTCATGGGGATACAGTTATAGGGTGGAATTGGATACACTGTATATGATTCCAATTGTTTGCCAGCTTTTGAATTGGTTCATCTCTATGACAGATTTGAGGTGCGTCCTTGTATGTTCAAATCGGTGCAGTCATTACTGCTTATATTTGTTTGACCTGTTTGTTTTGAAGCCTGATTATATATATATATATGTTTGTCCTCTATAGAGATATCTACACATAATCTCTCTTGAAGCATACTCCTGAAGAAGGGGGTCATACCGCGAAACATGTTGAGGTTGAACTGATCCGGGACGATATTCTGATTCCTCCCTCTTGGATGGATGCACGTCTAACTGTTCAGTTCTCCTTCAGATCTAAATTTATGTGTATTGTATATTCTCCCTTCATAGGACCATTTTAGTCATGCTTTTGTCTTAATAAATGTATAATGGGCGGCACAGTGGTGTAGTGGGTAGCACTCTCGTCTAGCAGTAAAAAAGGGTCGCTGGTTTAAATTCCAACCACGACACGACCTGCCTGGAATTTGCATGTTCTCCCTGTGTCTGCATGGGTTTTTCTACGGGTACTCCGGTTTTCTCCCAAAATCCAAAGACATGTAGGTATGTTAATTGGCTTCTGTCCAAAATTAGCCCTAGTACAGGGGGTCCCCGGGTTACAAACAAGATAGGGACTGTAGGTTTGTTCTTAAGTTGAATCTGTTTGTAAGTCGGAACAGGTAAATTTTGTAAGTGTAGCTCCAGCCAACAAATCTATTTTTAAGCTTTTTGGATAGCATAGAGAAGGGTTATCACCCCTGTAACATTTGTCTTGGTGTCTGTGCCCCTGTGCAGAAGATTTCACCTCACCTTCTGTCCCAATGACAATTGGATTTTGAAAATTTTGGGTTGTTAGGGAAACATGGACTGGTGATAAAGCATCAGTGGAGACACCCTTTTCCCATATTAACTCTTACAGGAGTGAATTTCTCTTCTTTGGGGTAGATTTCCTCTCACTTCCTGTTGTCTCCCTCCGTTTGTAAGTAGGAGTCGTTTGTAAGTCGGATGTTTGTAAGTCGGGGACCCCCTGTATATGAATGGGGACCTTGGATTGTGGGCTCCTTGAGGGTAGGGACTGATGTGAGTGTGCAATGTACAGGGATAAGGACAATTGTAGACACTCACTCAGGTTGAACTGGATGGACTGGTGTCTTTATTCAACCTTACTAACTATGTATCTATGTATATATTTTTATACAACTGGGTATGTGAGTCCTTACCGTACCATGAGAGTCCATAGTTGCCTCAAACCCTCTGCCTTTTGTTTTTCAAAAGTATATCTACTATATACAACCCCAATTCCGAAAAAGTTGGGATGCTGTGTAAAATCTACAAAAAAAACTGAATATAATATTTTATTCACAATAGAAAATAAGAAAACATATCAAATGTTTAACTACTTCAGCTCCGGAAGATTTACCTCCCTTCATGACCAGGCCATTTTTTTGCGATACAGCACTGTGTTATTTTAACTGACAATTGCGTGGTCGTGCGATGCTGTACCCCAAAAAAAAAAATCTCCCTTTTTTCCCCACAAATGGAGCTTTCTTTGGTGGTATTTGATCACCTCTGCTTTTTTGTGCTATAAACAAAAAAAGACAGACAATTTTGAAAAAAAGAAAGAATTTTTTTTTTACTTTCTGCTGTAAAACATACCCAATATAAAATTTTAAAAAATCGAATTTCTTCATCAAATTAGGCCAATATGTATTCTGCTACATATTTTTGGTAAACAAATCCCAATAACCGTATATTGATTGGTTTGCGCAAAAGTTATAGCTTTTACAAACTATGGGATATTTTTATGGAATTTGTATTGCTTTTTTTTACTAGTAATGGCAGTGATCAGCTACTTATAGCGGGACTGCATCATTGCGGTGGCCAAATCGGACACTAAGTGACACTTTTACACTTTTTTACTGAACCAGTGACACTAATACAGTGATCAGTGCTAAATAATATGCACTGTCACTGTACTAATGACACTGGCAGGGAAGAGGTTAACATCAGGGGCAATCAAAGGGTTAAATGTGTTTCTTGGGAGTGCTTTCTAACTGTGTGGGGAGGTGCTTGTACTGTAAGAAGACAGAGATCCGTGTTCCTGCATAGCAGACACACAAGATCTCTGTCTTCTCCTGTCACAGAACAGCGATCTACATTGTTTACATAGGCAGACCGCCGTTCTGTCTGCCTCAGGAACGATCGGTGGGTCCCAGAGGTCATCGGGTCAGCCGGACCCACTGATTGGCTCCATCTGTGTCCAATCACAGCGGGAGCGGGTTGCTGGCAGCGCACGTCCCAGATTTTGCGCTAAAGGGCCACCATGTGGCAGTATATGTACGTAGGGCGGTCCTTAAGCGGTTAAACTGTAATTTTGAAATTGATGGCAGCAACACCTCTCAAAAGAGTAGGGACAAGGCCATGTTTACCATGGTGTAGCATCCCCTCTTCATTTAACACTCTGTAAACATCTGGGAACTGAGGAACTGAGGAAACCAGTTGCTGGAGTTTGGGGAGAGGAATGTTGTCCCATTCTTGCCTTATATAGTATTCTAACTGCTTTGCAGTCCTGCGTCTTCTTTGTTGTAATTTTGCTTTCAAGATGCACCAAATATTTTCAGTTGGTGAAATGTCTGGACTGCAGGCAGGCCAGTTAAGCACCCAGACTCTTCTACTATGAATTCATGGTGTTTCCATAGATATAACATTGTCCTACTGAGATATGCAAGAAGATGTTTCTGGATGGGAGCATATGCTGCTCTAAAACTTGGATATATCTTTCAGCATTGATGGTGCCTGTCCAGATGTGCAAGCGTATCATTCCATATGCACTAATGCACCCCCATACCATCAGAGATGCAGACTTTTGAACTGAGCATTGATAACAAGCTGGAAGGCTCTTAGTCTGGGGGATGCAGGACCCATGGTTTCCAAAAATGTCAAATTTTGACTCATCTGACAATAGAAAAGTTTCCCACTTTGCAACAGACCATTCTAAGGCCCCTTTGATTCGTTTCCTCAGTTCAGTCACTTTTTTCACAGAAAAAAATGATGAATTTTACATCAGTCTGACATCAGGTTTTCATCCGTTTTTTTTTTTTACATCTGCCAGCTAGAGTCCTTAACCACTTGAGTCCCGGAGTAATTTTTTCATGTAAATATGGACCACCACAGATTGGCCAAAATCTACCCAGACAGACAACCGACCTGCCGTAGATGCGACGCAGACATTGGCACCTTTTTCCATACGGTATGGTCCTGCCAACGCCTTGAAGGGTTCTGGAGGGGGGTAGTAGACGTAATCAACACTATAGGTAAGGTTAAAGTGACCTGCGACCCCAAATGTTTATTGCTGGGAATATGTGACACGTTAGAAGCCCCCCAAGCTAAGAAGCTGTTCGTTTTATACGCAGCTTTCTACGCGAGGAAAGCAATAATGCTGTGCTGGAATAAACACGCCCCTCCCACGGTTCTACAGTGGCAGACGCTTATTGATCAGGCGCTGCCGCTGTATAAACTGACATATCTTGGGCGCAACTGCCCACAGAAATTCGACAAAATATGGGCTGCTTGGGTCCGTGAAAGGAGACTTCCCCTGGACTGACTTGGAGCATATGTTTTCACATAGGCATAGGGCAAAACTGGAAAATGCACAAGAACTGTGCATGGCTATAGACCGCAATGTAATAAATAATCGCACTGTGAGCAATAATTTGGGGATTCATGACAGAGTCAATAGATATATCCTCTTATTGATGCTTATCCCTGTACAGGGAACTGGGGGCCTCTCCCCCGTCCTATACCTAACCTAACATATTGTAAAGTGGAAAGTATGCTTTTTCTTGGCCGCTGTAACACCACGCTGTATATGTAATGTATTCTTTTACCTTGTGAGGATGTATCACTGCACTTTGTTCTGTTTGTTTTTGTGTTGAAACTTTAATAAAAATTTTCTGTTAAAAAAAAATATGGACCACCGGCGTTTACATCTGCTTTTAACGGGTGAAAAATAGGGCTTTCATCCGTTCAAAAAAAAGGATGTTCACAGATGATCATCCATTATATATATATATATATATATATATATAAATAATATATATATATATATATACCATGAAACATTGGGCAAACTCAGTGGACCACTCAGTCTTTTTTTTTTGCCATCACTCTATTCTATGAGTTACTAAAGTCTCAGAACATGACTGAAAAATGTATGCCATCTTAAGCCCCATACACACGGTCGGACTTTTTCATCAATTTGGTCCGATCGGACAAGGTTGTTGAAAAATCAGACCGTGTGTATGCACCATCGGACAGTGTTCGTCGGTTTGTCCGTCGGACAAAGTCTTATCTCCTGCTGGAAAGATTTCCCGTCAACCCGGTCCGATCACACCAAATCCGAGCGTGTGTACGCTTGTCCGACGGACAAAGTGCTACGCATGCTCAGAAGAAATTCTGTGACGGAAGCGCTCGGTCAGGTAAAACTACCTTTCCTAATCGACACAGCACATTCGTCACGCTGCAATGTTAAAATGTCTTTAATGCAGCGCATTCTCTTTTTCTTTAAAATGCAACAAGAATGACATCTTTTAGCTGCTCCTATTCACCCGCACTTCTCACAAACTTACTTCTTTATTACTTTGCAGCATTTATACACTACATGTTTATTTTTACTCAGATCGTAATACAATCTTTCTTATTTTTTTACCCAGATTTATTTTTTTTGGGGGAATACATATTTGAAGGAGGTTTTTTTTTTTTTGGAGGGGGTTTGTATGTCTCAACTTAGCAAAACCACATTATTAACATTTGTATTTCTTGCTTACATTTACTAGGAGTTTGTTGGTTGTTGGTGCCCCTTGTTAATTCTAGGATTAGTGAAATGTACCTGCCTACTCAAAGAAAAACTGTCATTGTAGAAAAGTAAAACACAATAGTCAATGATTATTTCAAAGCAAAAAAACCTTTATTTAGGTCTCAGCAACAGACCAAAGAGGAACGCAGCCATGGTGAAACTTGGGGAATTTGCAAAGCCTTGGACACCCATGGCAACCATCATTTTACAGACTTAAACAATTGGGGGCATGAAGACTACCTATCTAAATAATAAGGGAGCGCAATCTGGTCCTGAAGTCCAAAACATCCGGAACTGCAGCAGATGCCATCTAGGTCCCCAGGCTCTGGTACTACGAGAGGCTCCATCTTCTCTCAGACCAGACTGAGTCCAGGTTGTCACTCTCTTGTCTTCCTTGTACGCTTCCTTCCACGCCGTGGTGCTGGTGCTGGTGGGGTGGCAGAAGGAGGAGGAGGAGGCGGAGCAAGGTCACTCTCGCAAACATGTGTGAGGGGAGTCATCTCCCCAGCCATCCCCTCATTTAGGATTTTGAGGATGACCTCCTCACACATGCTGCGTTGCCCCGCCTCCATACCCGTAAATTTACTTGTAACCAAGGAGGCAAAGGCCTCCTCGTAGGTGGGTGTGGCATAGAGGGAGGCTGAGGCATCTTTTATCAGCTGGAGCGCTGACTCTCCCACCTCCCCCATGTTTTTCGCCCTTCTGTAGGGAAGGCGGAGGGGAGAGACTTGGGAGACAGTCAGGCTCCTACGCCTACCCCCCTCTTGGCTGCCACTACCCCCTGCCTCCTCCTGACTGCCACCTTCCACAGCCACCTCCTGGCTGAGGTCTTCCTGTGTCTGAAAAAGGGACATAGTTTCAGTTATTTGTTCATCAAACACACACAATTCTCATCTAGTGACTGTTGCAAAATGTTTTCAAATACAAAACCATACAATTCTCAGCCCTGCAGTTTAGATTCTTCCCAAAAATGTCTCCCACACCACTGTCTGTTGATATGTCAATCACGTTAGGAAATAAGCAATTGGGGATCCTGAATTAACTGAACATCATTCATTATTCAACAAACTGGTTCCAAAACTACTATACCTGGAACAAGCTGGGCACCTGCACATATTCCTGACTGGAAGGCCCAGGTTGGTCCTCGGAAGCCTCATCAGGGGTGGCGTGCGTGGAAGGACGCGTGCAAGGAAGAGTCGAGAGTGACTTCCTGACAGTAGCCTGGTCTTTGAGAAAGTGGAGCCTGTCATAGTACCAGAGCGTGGGGACATGGACATCAGCTGCTGCAGCTCCAGATGCTTGTGACTTCAGGACCTTATTGCGCTCCCGGAAATAGGTAGTCTTCATGTTGTTTATCTTCACTTTTAAGTTTGCGACGGTTGCCATGGGCAGGGTAGGCTTTACAAATGCCACCAGTTTCAGCAGGGCTGCGTACCTCTTTGGTCTGTTGCTATAATCCCTGTGTTTTGCCTGCCATAAGAGGGGGAATTGCCGGTATTTATCAATGAAGTGTGGGAGAAAGCTCACGTTGTAGAACGCCTCCATCACCTCTGCAAGACACAACGCCACACAAAACAATATAAATAATGTCAGCCTAAACACTCCTAATCTTCTCCATAAAGAAGCCTCAAGTTCTAATCAGTCTAGGCTAGTTATGTACCAACGTCAAATTGTACCTTCGTTTGTAGCGATCGTCTCGTGCGTGAGCTTTCTCTCCCCTCGTCTCCCAGATCGTGGCTACGACACAGGCGTGTGACGTTTTATATACAGTGCGCATGCGTCAAACTCCGCCCGCCCCTGACGATCTTTCTCGTCTATTCCCCACCCCTTCTCTTTACGGCGCAGTGGGGAGAGCACATGGCGGGGACACAGCAGGTGCGCCCCAAATATCCCCCCAACGAGGAGGAGGACGAGGAAAGGCCGGAGGCAGAAACGTCCCGATCCCGGAGCCTGAAATTCAAGGCCTCCAATATGTCATTTGGAGAAATGTTGGAGATGGTGGACATATTAAAGAGGAGCGACTATGATGGGAAGTATGGGCCTTACCTCAACCCCAATGTCCGCAAGGCCAAGATCATGTCTAAAGTTGTGAGGAGGCTGTACAATCATTTTGGGGTACAACGATCCAAGGAGCAACTGAGGAAACGCTGGTCAGACCTGAAACTGAGGGAGGCCGATCAGTACAGAAAGATCAAGAGAATTCTTCAAAAAAGTAAGTAGTTGTGTTTTGTGTTTGATTTCTTGCTTGCATACTGCTCCATGTGGTTTGATTTTTACAAAGTTGTACATTCCAAAATGGCCACTTTCATGTTCGTCTGTGCATTCGATCGTACTCAGCCTCGATCTTTCTGCCACTGTCATGGTCGTGTGTGTGTCCATTCGATCGTACGCAACCTCGATCGTGCGGCCACTTATAATACGATGTTTGGTGTTTTTTTGGGGAAAGGAAGTTTGTTCTCCCTAGAAATGTCATCCAGAATGTAAAGGCAATTTATTCAATGTAAAGGAGAGGTCACCCAGTAGGTGTTTACCCATCTGGACTCGAGAGCACTAGTGCTGGGACACCCAAACCCCCTTTTTATTAGCCTTTTCCACACATGTGCTCCAGTGGATACTAGAGGGGGGTCTCCATCACACAAACTTCTACCAAAAAGCTAGTCAGTTTAGCACCTTTACAAAGTGACTACATTCATGTAGTTGACATTTGTAACTGGCCAAACTAAAATAGTGTCCGTCACTTTCAAGCAATGTTTGTCATTTCCTATTTCTGCCCTCAATAGTTTGTGTTGCTAAATCTTCCTTTTGGACATTCTCATAGGGGAGCGAAAACTTGGGCCGTCTGAGGAAACCCCCAAACCAACACCTCCCAAAAAAGGGGAAAGAGCAGAAGCAGAGGAGGAGGAGGAGGAAGGAGAGATCATCGAACTTGGAGAAATTGTCACCACAACAGGTGAGTGTGGGAGAACACAGCTACTGGTAAGCTAATCCATGTATGGCTGCCTCATTTCCAACACCCCATTTTTTTTGTTTGTGGTTTTTAGGTGACGTGGATGTTGTGGAAGAAAAATCGCACTTTACCACAGAGAGTGCCCACGTACTCATCGGAGAGATAATGGTCTGCAATCGAGATCTAGATTACATAAAGCAAAACATCAATGATGTTCAACAAAAATTGAAGAACATCATTGATGTTTTAGGAAAAATATGAAAAAGCACCAAGTAATTTACACACATTTGTGCCAGCTTCTGAACACATTTGCAACTTAAAAACTGTGTGAAATTTGGAACATGCACACATTGTGTCCACATGTGCTAGCTCCCATCATGGTGGATGAATGGCAACGTTTTTTTGGGGGTGCAAACACTTTACGAACTACGAAAGTGGTTGTGGTGAAGGGGTTGCACCCCCAAAAAACGTCCATTCATCCCCATGATGGAAAATGGCACTTTTGAAGCTTCTAGGCATGTGTTTTACCATCTAATGACCATTTTCAGAACCAAATTGTGTGCATGTTCCAAATTTCCACTTTTCGGGGGTGCCCCCCCCATGTGATGAAGGCAAGATCAAACACACTTTGAACATATAGTCATGTCTGATCTTGTCTTCACTTTACAAAGTTGAACTTTCCTACTTCATAGGTTCTGCTTAGCTCCATGCCTGGTTTTACAAATTGCGTAATCTTTGTAAATAATGTTGTAAATAACCAAGATGTTGTCAGTTTTGGCGTGAAGATTGTAAACGCACTTGTGAATGTTTTCCAAGTAAACTTTTTAAATTTTCAAAATGTGTGGCTTCCTTATTTAAATAAAACAATGCATTATGTATGTAAAATGTAAAGGATATGGGGGGCAATGGGTGTTATTTACTAAAGGCAAATCCACTTTGCACTGCAATTTCCTTTCCCAGGGAACTTTTTCAATGCACTTGTAGAGCATAGCGGATTTGACTTATGTAAATGACACCCACAGTGCTTTGTACGAAAACACGGAGCACAGCATTTTGGAGAATACACACATGTCACACCTGGTGCTGAAAAGGAGTATTTTGGGTGTCAGTTATGCAGGACAAACCTTCTCTAGACCAAAGATTAGGTAGCAAACACACATGAGAAAAATCTTTTTGGGAAGAAGAGACTGTTACCTCCTTTTGCCCAGAAAGTGCATTACCACTGTCGAAGGCAAAGGGAAAAAATGTCAAAGTAAAATAAGCTAAAAAGAAGACTGAAATGACAAGAAATCAGAGGTTGGTTAAAATATCAGATTTATTAAAAAATGCCTCTCACACATCGTCAGGCAGAGCAATGGCCCCCCTACCCACAAAGTATTCCATATATTGGTCCCGGACCACGCGGGCATTGAGAGGGGGCAAGCCTGGACGTGCCACTCGAAGGGCTGTGAGGTCCGCATTTGGAGGGCCCTCCACATCTGGGCCAACGGGCACCACATAGTTCCTGTTATGTCTTTTGAGGAAGTTGTGCAATATGCAACAGGCAAGAACTATGTGGTTCAGTTTGTATTCCGCCAAGTTAAATGCCGTCAGGAACAGGCGGAAGCGGCTGGCCAGGATGCCAAAAGCGTTCTCCACCACTCTTCTGGCTCTGGACAGCCTGTAGTTGAAGACCCTCTGGTCCGGGGTGAGGGTCCTCATCGGGAACGGCCTCATCACATGGGGAGTCAGCGCAAACGCTTCATCTGCGACAAAGACGAAGGGGAGTCCTTCGGCATTCTCCTCTGGAGGTGGCAAGCACAGACTGCCACTTTGGAGACGCCAGTAGAACTCCGTGTGCGTAATGGCCCCACCATCCGATATCCGGCCGTTCATCCCCACGTCCACATACATAAACTCGTATGTTGCCGACACCACCGCCAACATCACTACACTATTAAACCCTTTATAATTATAATAGTAGGACCCCGAGTTGGGCGGTGGGACGATGCGGACGTGTTTCCCATCAATTGCCCCTCCGCAGTTAGGAAAGTCCCAACGGCTGGCAAAGTGGGAGGCCACAGTCTGCCATTCCTGTGGCGTGGAAGGGAACTGTGGAGTGAAACAAGAAAAAAAAAATGAGTCACTTTGCACCTAAACATTGCAAGCAGATTAGACAATCAACATCTTGGAACAAGAGCATTGTATAAAATTGGAGGCTGGAAAGTATTTACACAGAAAAGTAGAGGCTCCCCTTCACAGATTACTCACCCCCCATCAATCCCCCCACTTCTGATGGGACATTGGCAATAACTATGGTTTTGGGGGGGGGGGGGGGTGGTGGACAGGTAACCCTCTGCACTTCATTGATTGGCAAATGGCTCAATAATGTGGCCTAGTTTGGCCAGACCCTCTGTACTTAACACTATTGGCAGGCCACAGGAAAGATCAAATAACATTCCCCCCCCCCCCCAAAAAAGGCAGGCACAGTGTGACATTATTAAATTACCAAGCAAGCTAATAGGAGGGAAAGAAGACAAAAAAATAGGAAATGGAATGTATGGAGGCAGTCCCTTGCACTACATGCTTTGCTGAATTCATCCCTAAAGATGCGCACTATAAAGAGGTAGGTATATAGTGTGTATGGACCTTGGGAAAGCCAGCAGATAAAGGATTGGTACCATCTGACAGAGCAGTTGGGGGAGGGGGTTCCTAATGAGTTTGCCCCCCCCCCCCCCACCAAAAGAACAAAAAAAGGGGGCTCTACATGAAGTAAACCACACAGCAAACATTTGTGCATATTTTAGGGGGTGTTTTGGGGCAAACAATACTATGCAGCAGACAAAAGACATTGCTTAAGTGAGTAGGCCATAGGTGTCTATTGGGGCAGAAGAGCATGCTGGTGAGGTAAGTGAAGGGAAAAATGCACGAAGGAGAAAAGGGGCACAGCATATTAGAACATATTGCAATCATGGTAATTAGGGAAGGAGGTCAAAAATACAAGTCATTAGCAAACAGAGCATACATAGAAGGGAATAGTAAAGTAGAAATGTTACCTTAATATAGTCCTCCTGCAGGACCTGAATGATGGCAGAACAGGTCTCTGGAATAATGATTCCCAGGGCCTGGGGAGAGATACCTGAAGAGAACTTCAAATCCTGAAGACTTCTCCCTGTCGCCAAGTACCTCAACGTGGCAACAAGCCTCTGCTCCGGAGTAATGGCTTGTCTCATGCAGGTATCCTGCCGGCTGATAAAGGGGGTCAGCAAAGCCAAAAGACGGTGAAAATCGGGGTCCGTCATCCTGAGAAAGTTCCTGAAATCATCAGGATTATTCTCCCGGATCTCACGAAGCAAAGGCATGTGCGAGAACTGGTCACGCTGAAGCAACCAATTCTTGGTCCACATACTCCTCATCACTCTGTTCATGGACGGGTCTTGGGTCAAAGCTAAAAGCCCGACACCAATTCCGCGTACAGCACGAACTCGGCGACGAGTACGCACGGGAAACATCGCTCAGAAGGTCACAAAAGGTCGGCTGGTCAGAACGGACAAACAGAAAGCACCGATAAACAGCAAGGCCTGAAAGAACGAAGTGAATACCAGCAACGAGCAGACAATAAGCAGTGCAAATCAAAGCGTCCTATATCAAGATATAGGCCGCAATGACCAACAAATGCGAACTGACTACACGCACTAATAAACAGATACGCACGACAAGCACAAACTGAAGAGCAGTAACGATCTGAGTCAGAAAACTGAGAAGCGCGAATCTTAAGTCACCAAACTTCCACTAACTCTCGATAAACACGGGATCAGCAGAAGGAGCCCAACGGGTGCCTGACGTGGTGCTGAACTTCCCTTTTGTAATCTCGTGGACGACGACTTACGTCACGACGTTCTTCCGGACCGGATATTCCGACAACGTAGTCCGACCGTGTGTACGCAACGACAACATCGGACAAAGTACGTCGGACAAAGTCCGACCGACCTTGTCCGCGGATTGTCCGAGCGTGTGTATGGGGCTTTACTTGCTCTCAATGCTGAATTTATTGCACATGGGAATTTCATGGGTTGGGTCATACAGAGCTAAGCATCCCTCTGAGATTGAGGAAAGTAAACTCTAAGTAGCTTTAGTTGGAGAATACTCTGTCTTTCTGCCCCCATGAAAACAAAGGACAGCCAACAGGTTTCAGGGGTTTTCCATCAATACTGACCACAAAGAAGACCTGAAGAAAGGGGGAGAACCCTTGAAACACAATGACTGATTTTTTTCACTGTGTGTCCCACCAGCCTTCGACTAGCCTTTGTAGAGCTCATCACTGACCATTGCATTGCATTCACTGAGAAGATGCAAAGTGTTCTCTGAATGGCACCCATGCCAAACGGGTGAACTAATGTGTTCACAATGTAACAATGCCACCGCTCAGCACGGCAGCCGGAAGCTAGTAGATTTTCAGCTTCCACAGGGATCCTACAGGCATGACTGCAGTCTATGTAATGAGATCTCTGTAGTGAGTGATCGCCACCGTTACATTGTAGGTTAAGGGGAAATACTCATGCTTTATTCCATATAAACCAGGGACAACACAGGTGACACCAGGTCTGTATCATTAATGCATTTTACACATATCACAGTGCTTATTCTCCCTTCTCATTGGCTTACCTCTACATAGTCTATCACCTCTTCAATCCATCATGAATTCTGCTGCCAGACTCATCCACCTTACCAATCGCTCTGTGTCAGCTACCCCTCTCTGTCAATCCCTCCACTGGCTCCCGCTCACCCAACAAGTGAAATTCTAAATACTAACAACTACTTACAAAGCCATCCACAATTTAGCCCCCACTAGCCTAGTCTCTAAATACCAACCTACCCTTTCTCTTCAATCCTCTCAAGACCTGCTTCTCTCTAGCTCCCTCGTCACCTCCTCCCATGCTCGCCTTCTGGACTTTTCCAAAGCCTCTCCAATCCTATGGAATGCCCTACCCCAATCTGTCCGCCTATCTCCTACTCTATTAGCTTTTAGACGATCCCTGAAAACCCTTCTCTTCAGAGAAGCCTACCCTACCCACACCTAACAACTGTATTTTAATTTTCTCCATCAGCTCACCCCCCACAGTTATCACCTTTTGTTCCAATTCCTCCTTCTAGATTGTAAGCTCCAAGTAGCAGGGCCCTCTGATCCCTCCTGTATTGAATTGCATTGTAAGTGTACTGCATGCCCTCATGTTGTAAAGCTCTGCGCAAACTGTTGGCGCTATATAAATCCTGTATAATAATAATAATATTCATAGCAAACCATTGGTAAATAAAGCATTAGTATCTGCATCGAGTGGTGTGTCGGCAATTCTCTTTATCCTACATATATATAGCTGCACCAATGATACTATGTAAAATAATTGCCATATCTAAACTGCAGCTTTAAACTAAATTATAGCTATGTATAAAAAGTTAAATACAGCTTATTCTAATTAGGCTATCAACATGTATTCACAATAACCCCGAGCAACCAATCCATTTTTAACAAAAGATAAATTGTGATCTGGTTTTGCCCATTGGTCTCTATACCCTAATGAACAAGCCCAATAATAAGTTTCTTAACCTTCTATTTTTTAATGACTTTTCGTGAAGTGAGCATGTACAATGGCTGGCTCTGTGGCAGAATTGTAACTTTTGAACGGCTTTAGGTTTGCTGAAGTGGAACACATCTGAGTGGGTCGTTTCCGCCTCCTCCTTAAACTAATTAGATCTTGTGGTGGGGTGCGGGAAAGCTTAACTTTGGAGCTGTTTTCCCTGTCATTAACTTGTAACATGGAAATGCTCAATTCAAGTCATGCAGAAGTGATGTTAAAAGTGAGTTTAACTTAACTCTTCCATATATATATATATATATATATATATATATATATATATATATATTTATAAAATGATATTATGATAATTATTATTTTATATTAATTAACAAACAGTTTTTGCTATATATAATAAGGTCTGTCCAACTATGTTATGCAATGTATTTATTACCTGGAACTTCTTAATACAGGAAAGCTGAGCGTGCCTGTGACCGACCGCTATGTGCAGAATGCTTTGTGAGTTGGAACACTGTAGTCACTGACATGACCCCATTTCCCATTCACAACGCTAAACATTCAGACAATGTAGTGGGTGTTTACTGAGTGGAAAAAGAATAATCAGTGTCCATTCATGAATTTCTCCCCCATACTACTGCCAGTGTTAGCTAGCAGCCAACATTTTGTCAGCTTCTAGTTGTGAAACCTGGCTTTCACTGACAGCTTCAGTTTCCACTATTGATTGAGAACCAGTTATCGTAGTTTCCAACCATGTAATTACTACACTAGTTATGGCAAAGAGATCACACATTAAAGCGGTTCTGCACTCGTTTTTGTTTTTTTTGTTTTTTTTGGGCTATATGCCAAGGGCATATAGCTCAATTGGGGGACTTACCTGTTCCATCTTCCATCTCGATCACGGCCGGTTTTCATCTTCATCTTCTTCTTGTGTTCTTCTTGTCTGCTGGGGTCCATCTTGCCTGTGGGCAATTGAAACCCCACAGGCACTTTAGATGGCCCAGCATGCACCGCCGTTACTCGCGCGTGCGCAGTAACGGCACATCTGCCGACATCTCACGAGATTTCGGAAGATGTGGCCGAAATCTCGCGAGATTTCGGAAGATGTGGCCGACATCTCGCGAGATTTCGGAAGATGCCCGCACTGACTCCTGGGATCAATGACACCAGATCCCAGGAGACAGTGCGGCATGACGAGGATCCCCGCAAGACCCCGCCCACCCCCGAAGAGACAGAAGACAGGAAGTCCTCGATTACAAGGTAAGTAAAAAAAAAAAAAAAACACATTTCATTTAGTACTCTTTGCCTGATTTGGAAGGCAAAGAGATTTACTAAATGAAATGGGTGCAGAACCGCTTTAAGTAATTTTTTAAGTCATTGACAAAAGAATGGTTTCGGCTTGCAAAGGCCACTGCAGCCTGTAGATGACAGTGTACTTCCTTTTAATACTGTAACTGTCTTCTGATACAATTATGGTATTAAAAAAAGAAAAAAACAAATATATATATATATATATATATATATATATATATATATATACATATATATTTTTTTTTTTATCAAAACAATACATTTTTATTATTTCAAGTTAAATGGTTTACAAGCAGTAGGTTTTATTGATTTTATTGATCCAACAGTAGCTCTTCTTTATTAAAAACAAGGAGTAAAATGTCCCATAGCACGACCCACGCTAGCGGAACATTTTACTTCTTGTTTTTAATAAAGAAGATCTTTTTTTTTTTTTACTACCACCTTGTTGTCAACATTCCTTCATGATTATCTACTGGGAAGCAGATGGGGACTGCTAGTCTGGTACGGTAATTGGGTTGGAGCACCTTACCTTGTGGAATTGTATACAGGGGGTCCCCGACTTACGAACGCCCGACCTACGAACAACCCCTACTTACGAACGGGGCGCTACGGGGACCCTCCGCCATTTTTCGGTGTTTTTCGCCATCTTTCGGCCGTTCTGTGCATGCGCGGCCATACGGAGCCTCGGAAAATGCCGGAAATGTCCGTAATTTGCCGCGCATGCGCAGAACGGCATTAGACGGAACATCGGAAATGTCCGGAAATCTCTGTATTTGTCGGTCTGCGCATGCGTGGCCGACTTTCGAACATTTCCGACTTCCGTACAGGCGGGCAGTCCCTAAGGAGTTCGTAACTCGGGGACCCCCTGTATACAAACAGTAGAGATGGTACACGTTGCAAAAATAATCAAATGTAAGTCAGTCATATAAAGTACAGAATTGACTTAATACACATAGGGGTGTAATCAATTGTCAGACAGTAGGTACACACGGTATACAGTAGCAAGAAGAGTTCATGGATATAACAATATGCCAGAATGACTATAACCTTCCTTTGGTCATGTGGCCTCATCACCTTTAAAACATATTTGCCTCACATAATATGTATAAAATCTTTATGCTACAAATTCAATGAAAGAGATGTAATATTCGTGATATGCCATAATTAGTCGCTTTACTCTATATTCCAATAAGTGGCATATAATTAAAAAAAATTTTGTGTTGAGCAATACATCAGCAACGGTTTCGAGTGTACCACGCTCTTTCTCAAGCTTTCACTTTCTGTTGCAAACAAACATTTAAACAGTATGTACCCATGAAAAAGAATTCCAAAAGCACTATAAGCTTTCTAAAAAAAATATATACTGTAGCTAAAGGTGTCTCCATTTAGACACTATGCCTTTGACTGCAGTATGTGATGGCACTGTGTGGAGAGAGGTGGTGCAGTCACTTCTCTGGAGAGGGAGGGAGCGGAATCACTGCTTTGAAGAGAGAGGGTGGGTCTCACTAAAACATTTAATGGGACTGTGTGGGGGTTAAGAAGTCTCTGCCCTGGAAAAAGATGAGGAAGGTCCAGGGTGGGGGGGGGGGGGAATTACTGCTTTGGATAGGGAGGGTTAGGAGTTACTGATCTGCTTTATTTACATGTGTGTGTAAACATCTGATTTAGCTATTGAGCTCCGTAAACAGCCTTTCTACAGCATAAGAGCTCTGTGTCCTGGCTACTCCACCTGCTGATTGGTTTTAAATTCACATAATATTCAAATTAAATATTTGATTTTAGTGAACAAGGAACATATATTTTGCATGTTTGTTATTTTTTTTTTTATTCTGATTAAAATACCGAAAGAGAAAATATTTTACAATAAAAAAAATCCCTTTAAAACTACGGCATGTTTGAATTCCTGAAGTTCCATTTGCCTTGATTTTCAAATGTTGTACTTTATTTTGGTACTATCTTAAAAGTAGAACTTTGAAAAACTTTTTTTTTTTTAAATATATATATATATATATATATATATATATATATATATATATATATATATATATATATATATATATATATATATTTTTTTTTTTTTATTTTTTTTTTTTCACATGCCAACCATCAAAGCCTTCTAAAATTATAATACAATACAATGTGGATGAATAATAAGAAACTTAATTGCAAGTCAAATATACAATCTCCTTGAAACCTGAGCCTTCAAAAATGTCCTTTGTTGGTATAGATTGACTATGAATGTAAATGTGACAGGTTTCTAGGAATAAAAAGACAACTCTTTAGTGTATTATACATTTTTTATCAGCTTCTTGCTGCCCTTGTATAACCCTGTACGCTAAGAATGTATATCTTAGGAATAGTAAAATAGAAATGTTTAATGCAGGTGTCAGGTAGCTAACTTGTTTAAAGGTAAACCACACTATGAAAAGGCATAAGTCTGGGTTTGCTGAGACAGCATTGTCCAATTAAAGAGTCCCCATTCTAGATTTCCGGGGTTTTTTTGCCTTTTTTTTATGACCCTGTTAGAGCTGGGGCCCTTTGTTAGGGATGAGCTCTCAGTTTCAGTTGTCTCCCATGTTGAAGGCATGTAGCCTTGTATGAATCAGAAGAGGGGAGGCACAACCTTGCCTTCCATTTCCGACTTACCATGCTGCATGCTTTACCCCAGGGATCCTCAAACTACGGCCCTCCAGCTGTTGCGGAACTACACATCCCATAAGGCATTGTAAAACTCTGACATTCACAGACATGACTAGGCATGATGGGAATTGTAGTTCTTGAACAACTGGAGGGCCATAGTTTGAAGACCCTTGCTTTACCCCTTCATGCCTAAGGGTAAAACACATGTTAATGCCTAAGCACAATTTTGCAACTTTGACATGCGTTAGTAAAACCGTAAATATCATCATAACTACTTTGTGCATCCAGGTGGATTATACCTTGTTTTTTTCAGGACAAATTGGGCTTTCATTTGGTTGTAAATGGTTATGGATATCTCCTGATTTTTTGTTTTTATTATCAAAGGAAAACTGTCCCAAATTAATAAAAGAAACCATTGTTCTTAAATGTAGCTGTATATTTCTTGTTACTATCATAACCTACCACCAAAGAACAATCCAAAATAAATTCTCCTGCTCCTGACGATTGCAGTCATACCACATATGTGTATTTTAGTTGTTATATGTTAAAAACGATAATTCTCCCGCTCTACAAGACTCTGGTCCGGCCGCACCTAGAGTATGCTGTCCAGTTCTGGGCACCAGTCCTCAGGAAGGATGTACTGGAAATGGAGCGAGTACAAAGAAGGGCAACAAAGCTAATAAAGGGTTTGGAGGATATTAGTTATGAGGAAATGTTGCGAGCACTGAACTTATTCTCTCTGGAGAAAAGACGCTTGAGAGGGGGATATGATTTCAATATACAAATACCGTACTGGTGACCCCACAATAGGGATAAAACTTTTTTGCGGAAGGGAGTTTAACAAGACTCGTGGCCACTCATTAAAATTAGAAGAAAAGAGGTTTAACATTAAACTACATAGAGGATTCTTTACTGTAAGAGCAGCAAGGATGTGGAATTCATTTCCACAGGCGGTGGTCTCAGCGTGGGGCATCGATAGTTTCAAGAAACTATTAGATAAGCACCTGAACGGCCGCAACATACAGGGATATACAATGTAATACTGACATATAATCACACACATAGGTTGGACTTGATGGACTTGTGTCTTTTTTAGACCTCATCTACTATGTAACTATGTATGTTCCCGTAATACAGTCCAGAAACAATGGTGCACATTTTGCATTTTTTTTTTTTTTATCCTACCTAAAACACACTGACACTAACTGACACTAATACTAATTAAAAAAACTAAAAATCTGTCCAAAATATACTGACCCTGACCTTTGACCCTTCCTTGACCCTTCCTTGACCCAAACACTATCCCTGGCACTGACCTAGATCAAACCTTGATCTAGGTATTATATCTTTATTTTATTTTTTATTATTTAATTTTTTGTTACACACAGTTGTTTGTTTCTCTCTCTCTCTGTAAGGAGAGAGAAAGAGAGAGATACAATGTACCCTTCCTCTATATTCACAGAGAGAAACACAGGGGCAGACTTCACAGTGACTGATCACTGTGATAGCCAATCAGAGGCTATCACAGCAATCAGGTGACCCATAACCGGTCCTGATTGTTGGTACAGGACCCGGGGCTCCCGCATTCCAGCACAAAGACAGATGCGCAGAATAGCCCAGTCCAGTGAGGTCACATATCTGCATACTGTTGGCGTCAAGGGGTTAAATAAGGGTCTGGTATGGAATTTGAAGGAACCTCATGCTTTCATTTTTCAGATTTTTCTCCATTGGGTTTCCCCTTAAAATTCATACCAGACCTGAAAATGTCTGATGAGAGTATGGTATGAATGTCAAGGGAGGTACCCCATGCAAAAAAAAGGCCATCATCAAGGAGAGAGATCTGGTATATATTTTTAGGGGGCACCACACACACTTTTTGTTTGTGGGGTCCCCAATTAACATCTAGGATAAGGGTCTGGAATAGATGAAGGGAATTCCTGCCTGGCCTGTTCACAAACAGAAGTAAGCAGCCGGGAGCTGTGATTTACCACCAATGTATTATTTTTTTTGTTTTTTATGCAATTGTCAGTTTTGCTGTAGTAGGTTGTATTCACCGTGCAGATGGTCAGGAGTAGCTTTGGATTTAAGGAACATCTGAATCGTTGATGTTGTAGAAAATGGCCAATCAGTGTGGCCACTGACTCATCGACTTTTTTTGGAAATTATTGTTTAAATTTGACTGACTCAATTATTATTTTTCTTCTTGCCACTCCAAAGTGCAGTTACACTTTACCTGCTTCAATACTGGGCACTCTCATCCTATTCCTGCCCAGGCCTATTTTCAGCTTTCAGCACTGTTGCACTTTGAATGACAATTGCACGGTCATGCAACACTGTACCCAAATTCAATTTTTTCACACAAAAAGAGCTTTCGTTTGGTGGTATTTAATCACTACTGGGTATTTTATTTTATGCTGAATAATTTAAAAAAGACAGGAAATTAAAGAAAATTGGAGATTCCGACGGAAAAAGTCCGATGGAGCCCACACATGGTCGGAATTTCTGACAATTTTTTTTTTTTGCCATGACTTCCTGTCCCATAGCCAAACAGGAAGTGAGTGGAAAATTGAAGACATTTTTTTTTTTTTCCTGTGTCCAATTGCCAAGATTTCCCTTCACTTCCTGTCCCATAGCCCGTGTGTACGGGGCATTTCCTGTTCTGATGAAAATCCGACCGTGTGTACGGGGCATTAGTGTGTTCACATGCTCGTTTTTTGTTCACTTAATGTTTTTTCTGTTTTGGTGTTTCAACACCACCGCAGATTCAAGAAAAAAAAAACCTGTACATGACTGAAGTTCAGCTGTAAAAAAAGAAAAAAATCAAAAAAAAATCTGGATGGTAAAGTAATTAAACCCAAACCCCTTTAAAGAGCTGCCGTTCCTTTAGCAGCAGATCAGGCGCACGTGTGGTTTATACATCTATAAAAGTTAGCTGGCCAGATGTGTAATTACGACAGCAATACAATGAGCCCGAGAAGCTGGAAAAAAGATTTGTCCTTCAGGTGACACGTGTAACCACCAAAAGTACATTTGCTGTTTTAAAAGTCTGCCTTTCTCTTTCCTTCGAAAAATCCCTAACAAGATCTGCTGTTTTATTTCTTGCGGTTCATTGGTCCCCCCCACCCCCCCCCCCCCCCCCCCCATGTTTTGTTTAATATTCCAACATGCTTTGTTACTGGATCCAGTGTGGACACCAGCTGACGTACCGCGCCACAAAGCACACAGTGCAAAAGATTAAGTGTCCCAGAGGACCGAGCTCTGAGGACTCGTGTTACCACCCCTCAGTCCTGCTGTATAAACGCCACCGCAGGAACAGGAGTGTGGCGAGGAGCTCAGTCCCAAACCTCTGGACCGCGCCATAAAATGTATACACATTTTATGCCGCACCGCCAGCTAAGCCATAAATTTTGGAGTTTTGCTGTTTTCAACAAGACTTTGAGATCTTCTTTGGTTTAGTTAAAGCGTACATGCTGTAAAACACAGGGGAACTCTCCAGGCTGGCTATCGTTAAAAGGATTTCAAGGCTTCTCGCTAATAAAGGAGAATTACGTTAAAAGGGTCTGATAGTCTTTTTCAATAATTTTGTGATCACCGTGAATAATCTCCTACTGGAATACTACGCGTTCGAAGACATAGAACACACGTTGGAAACATTTTTGAAAATGTTCTTTTGATTTGCCATTTCATCTAGTGATGGTTGAACCTTTTTTTAGCTATAGTATGTACTGGCATACTATGGCGTCTATTTATAAATAAATAAATAAAAAATTGCTATGCAAATGTATTCACATATAAGTGGCAAATAGCACCCACGTAAATTTTCTGATATTTAAATTGGTTGTAGACATTGCATTTAAGCGGAGCTCCACCCAAAAATGGAACTGGCCCCCTGGCATGCCCCATTTGGCATGTCATTTTTTTTTTGGGGGGGGGGGCAGATACCCTCTTTTTAGAGGATTTCAGCTCCCACTTCCTCCCGGCGCACCACGGCACCGGAAGGGAGATCACCTCTCCCCCTCCCTCTCTGCAATCATCTGGGACAAGTCACAGGTTCCAAATGATTGCCTGGCCAGTCACGGCGCGTGGCTCGTGCATGCGCAGTGCGTGCCCGGCTGTGAAGCCACAGCCGGGCGCCCACAGTGACAAGGCCAGCGCCGCAGAGAGGAGGGGGAGACAAGCGGGGCTTCATTCCCCCGCATTGCTGGACCCTGGGACAGGTAAGTGTCCGATTATTAAAAGTCAGCAGCTGCAGTATTTGTAGCTGCTGACTTTTAATCATATTTTTTTAAGCAGAACTCTGCTTTAAGGTAAAAAAAATTCCAGTATTTGTATCGCCCCCCCCAACACACCCCACCTTCCCACCAAAACCTCACTCAATTCAACACTTTACCCATCTGTAGTTGCTCATTCCTATCTCCCTGCATTCACAGGATACAAAGGCAGGAGCCATTGTCATTAAAATACTTTAAACAGAATACAGAGCCATTGGCTCCTGCTTCTGTCAATCAAACCCTTTGAGCAGAGAGTGGGGCAGGATCAAGCCACGTTGTGTGTGTCTATGGACGCACACACCCCGGCTGGGGAGCGAGCCCGCACATGCACACCCATAGGAAGCAGTTTACCATAGTGGCACACAGAGAAGAGCAGAAGCCAAGACCAGCGGTGGGGGACCCCAGAAGAGGAGGTTTTAGGGGCTGCACTATACAATACTGTTTTTTGTTATTTAAAAAATATATATTTTTTAGCCTTTACAACTAATTAGGCCCCTTGCACACTGGGCATTTAGCCCACATGCATGAGTCTCCGGTGTTTAGGTGTAGGCAGAGGGCACATGTGCACCATCCATTCCTGCTGCCAGCAGCCTGTTAAGCTTATAGGCAAGTGCAGTCTCCCCTGTTAAGCTTATAGGCAAGTGCAGTCTGCTGTCTCTACTGAAATGACTGAAATGTTAGAACAATTCTTCTCAGTGGCCATCACGCAAATAAACCATGAGCTGCAGATATAGTAAATATTAGCAAAGGGTTCCCTGAGACTAAAACATTATTTTAAGGGTTCCTTTGTGTTAAAAAGGTTGATTAAGGCTTCTCTAAAGCAGGGGTCTCCAAACTGCGGGCCAGATGTGGGCCATTGCTTGCTTTTATCCAGTCCTTGGGGAACTATTTCTTCCACTGATACAATGCACTATTCCTCCCACTGACACCAGAGATAGGGAACTAATTCTCCCACTGACACAAATTATGGGGCACTATTCCTCTCACTAACACCATGATGGGGCCATATTCCTCCCACTGACACCAATGATTTAATTTTTTCAACTTCCACTGACCATCAAGCCTATGGTATTGTTTACACCCACTAATGGTCAATGGTACAAATAGAGTAAATCACCCCAGCAGTACATAGGTGGTGATAAAGTGGTAATGGATAATTAGTGCTAGAAGTGCATTGCAGTGGTGTTTGAACAAGGTTTCTGGATTCTGGGCTGGCAGCATCTACACACCAAAGGTTTTTCACAATTGGTTTGTAATGTTCAAAAATAGAACATGTCCTATTTTTTTTCAGCGCACTGAACTGAAGCCATATGAAAACAAGGCAAATTGTCTGCTTTGGGACTGAAATGGGAAGTGCTGCTCAATGCAGTCAAGTGGGGCTAGTTTATGAGCCCATATGGTGCATGACAAGGGTAGATCAGAGGTAATCAAGGCAATAATCGCTGGCCTACCCCGTCTAACGCCACCTCCTCTAACCCAAAAGAAAACACTTTACTCAAGAGTAGAGTTAAATGACCTTTTATTAAAACAACGTACAAAATAATCAACAAAAACATACAATTACAGATTTAATGATGTTGCAAGCCCTTGAAGGTACCATATACTAAAAAATTTGTATGTCCTCAGCTATAAAACACCCCTTCTGGGACTATCCCAGCTGACCTCAGACACCTTACCCATCTACAACTACCTGGTCACTATTGGTTGACCAACTAATGGACAGCATACCTAAGATGGGTCCTCAGCTTTTCCCAAAACACCATTTTTCAACCACCTTCAAGTCTTTGAATGTACCATATACATGTGTATCTGTGGCACCAATTAGCAAAGTTATACCAGCCGCAAAACATCGCCTTGGGGACTATCCCAACTGATCTTAGACACCTTACCAGTCTACAACTACCTGGTCATTAAAAGAGAAGTATGGGGTTAGGGTTGTTTTCTACACATTTATACTTACCTAGATGGATGCAGCATCGGCCCAATGCTGCATCTGTCCCCCGGCGCCGATTGTTTGGTTCTCACAGCTCTGTATCAGTCAGCAGCTCTCTGCTCTTCCCCTCTGCGCTCACTGGAGCGCTGGGCTGTGGAGGGGGTGGGAGCGGCCGGCTCAGGCGCTCAGCGGCTCGCTGAAAGTCTGAGCCAGGTGCTGGTCCAGGCATGTGGACAGATCCTGACTCTATGGTCGTGATTATGCCCGAGCCTGGACCAAATCTGTGTCGTCAGCAGGCAGTGGATTTCGGCCCACTGTCTGTTGCAAACAGGTGTCACATGAGTGCAAAACGAACTGCACTCCTGTGATCCATAGGAGAAGTACAGCCAAACAAACTTTCGCTGTACTTCTCTTTTAATAGTTGATGGACCAACTAGATGACACCATATCTAAGATGGTTCACCACCTTTTCCCAAAACACCATTTTTCAACCACCTTCAATGATTCAAGAATGCCAAAGTCTACCAAAACCACTGTAATCCCAGCAACAATACCAAAACCATTAGGGTGGGAGGGAGGGGAATGTTCATCTGACAACTTCTTCTCTCTGATTGGATCTATCAGACTCCTCCCTGCAAAACACCATCCAACACTACCCTCCATCACTCCACTTTCCCACACTACCTGGTGCCCACCCTGGTATGTCTGCCCTGCCCTCAATTAATTTAATTTATAGCTCAGAGCCTGCCTTTCCACACCACAATAGTGTAAATAGGCCCTTTTGTAAGAACACACGCCGGTCTAATGAGAACCTCCAGGGCCAAAGACAGCTGACATCCTTCTGTATATGGTGGGTTGTGAGGCATGGTGGGTGCAAAGTAGTTCAAGTTATTGGGCACCAGACACTTCTTGAATGCAAAAGAGAGTTTATTTCTCTTAACAAACTTTTTTGAGGGAGAGAAGGTTAGGGCAAGGACACCCTTAGGTAGTTGCAAGATTAATTGGCAGACTCTGAGACTTCAATAGGAGGACAACCATGCAGGGAAAAGCATCCAGCAAGATGCCACATTTGCATGTGTAGGAATGCTGTCACCTATGGCAACAGTCTTTAACAGTTCCTAACACAAAGCGTAACAGTTCTTCCACTTCCACTACAATCACTCACTCCTTGCAGTTCTTCAGCCCACTGAGCTCCCGGTCTCTCTCTAGACCCACTGATTGACTGCCACTGAATCCCTTGAGCTCCTCCAATCTTCATGGTGCTATCTTTCTCAAGCGTCACCCCCGCTTCTCTGTTGGGTACCTAGCTTGGCACTCAAGATACCTCTCAAGCTTGACCCCACTGGCCTGCTCGGTCCCTGGCTTGACACACAAAGCTGCTCTGCAGCGGTCCCTGGCTTGATACCCACTGAAGTATCCCAATTCTTCACCATCCCCGGTTCGTGAGAATACTGCTCCGGTACTTGCTTCAGTTACTTACTGTGGTCCCTGGTAAAAAGGTGGATTACCACAACAGGTTCTCCGGCCGACAGAACCATCACTTTTGGTTGGACTGCAAGCCGCAGTCCCAACCCTGTGCTGTTCTCTTGCTTCTGAATAGGCCCTCAGACAGCCTAGCAGCCAGATGTGCCCAGGATAGGCCCAATCTCCGGCCACGCAGCCCGGGTAATACAACACACGTTCACGCAGACCCATAATCTGACCTTGCGTTCCCTTCTCACATCTAGTACCACCAAGTACCCGGCCACCTAGTGGTAGAAGAGAAAAGTGCAACAAGGCTAAACTTAGGGAGAAATCAATGGATCTCGAACAATCGACCAGGATAGCTATTCCTGGCAAGTAAATGTGCGAGGAGCAACCCTGGCTAAACTCCATGGTGCTACATCTGTTTAGCTTTAACTTTCCAAGTCATCTTTCCAAAAAAATAAATTACACTATCAGTGAGCCCAACCCAATTGAGGGGAAGATCTGGACGTATCAGAAGCAAGATGGCAAGTCTCATAGCGTTTTGCTGCATTCTACTCAATACAAAGAAGCAGCACACACAACAACGTTCAGCAATAGGTAAATAACAATATAGCAGATACAGTTAAGTATAAAATGTACGCATATTGATCCCAGGCTATAAAATATTGATTCGCCCAGTTATATTACAGCACAGAGGATATTACCGAGGATGCATGAATTGTAAAATAGACATTTTCCTCTCCACATGCCGTACTGCAGGAATATATGCTTTATTAACATTGCTTCTGAATTGTTGCACTTTTATAGAAGCTGAAGTGCTCGATGTTATGGAGATATAGCATTACTCCAGCGATCGTAAAGACACAACAAACACACAGCTGATAAGAATCTGCTTATCTGAAGTTTTCATGCAGTCACAAACTATAAAAGGATACAAGGCTGAGAAAAATGTTGATGTTCAAGGCCAATTCTAAAGCTCTTTAGGTGCTCCTGATGTTAAATGTCAATCCTTATCCATAAAGTGTTCTCATTAATAAAGGGGTAGTATAGTGTACATTGAGTGAGTATATGTTTTCAGTTATTATTGCAGAGTGAGTATATGTTTTCAGTTATTATTGCAGAGTGAGTATATGTTTTCAGTTGTTATTGCACTGTCTTCCCTGAAAGGGGAACTGAACTCTGGAAGCTGCGCCCCAAAAAAGGCAGGCAGAGGGCAAAGGACTAGTCTATAGCACCACTGCCTGTTGTTCTGTTTTCAATGCCGCTTTATGCATTGTCATACCTCCTTAGACCCAGTTTGTCCAGGCAGTATGGTCACCTGCTAAATTGGCATCATCCACAGGCAGCTTAAAGTGGTTGTAAAGTCAAAAAATGCACTTTTACCGACAGGTAAGACTATAATGAGGCTTACCTGTAGGTAAAAAAAAATACCTCCTAAACCTGTACGGTTTAGGAGATATTCCACGTGCAATGCGCCGCTGACTGCAGCGGCGCATGCGCACGGGGGATTCTCCGCTGAAAGGCCGGCAGAATCCGAACCTTGCTGGGAAGAAGTCTCCCGTGCGCATGCGCGGGAGTGACGACATCGCGGCTCCAGCCACTCACAGCGCCGGAGTCGCGATACCCGGAAGACACGCCGAGGCAACATGTCAGCGACCTCGGCGTGGACCAGGTGAGTTACCGATGCCTCGTTCTAAGGTAAGTATTTCATAATGAGCTAGTATGCGGTGCATACAAGCTCATTATGCCTTTTCCCTTACAGCTGTTTAAAAAAAAAAAAAAAAAGTGTCAGCGGGTTTACAACCGCTTTAACTTTTCAGTAAGACAGGGGTTGATTTAGTAAAACTGGAAAGTGCAAAAATTAGGGGCAGCTCTGCATGGTAGCCAAATGGCCTCCAGGATTTATTGTCAAAGCTTAACCGCTTCAGCCCCGGAAGATGTTACCCCCTTCCTGACCAGAGCACTTTTTGCGATTCGGCACTGCGTCGCTTTAACTGACAATTGCGCGGTCGTGCCATGTTGCACCCAAACAAAATTGACATACTTTTTTTCCCACAAATAGAGCTTTCTTTTGGTGGTATTTGATCACCTCTGCGGTTTTTATTTTTTTGCGCTATAAACAAAAAAAGAGAGTCAATTTTGAAAAAAAAGCAATATTTTTTAACTTTTTGCTATAATAAATATCCCCCAAAAATATATAAAAAAAAATGTTTTCCTCAGTTTAGGCCGATACTTATTCTTCTACATATTTTTGGTAAGTGTATATTGATTGGTTTGTGCAAAAGTTATATTGTCTACAAAATAGGGGATAGTTTTATGGCATTTTTATTATATATATATATATATATATATATATTTATTTTATTTTTATTGTCATTTATACAGCGGACAGTGCTATAAAAATGCACTGATTACTGTGTAAATTACACTGGCAGGGAATGGGTTAACCACTAGGGGGCAATGAAGGGGTTAAGTGTGTCCTAGGTAGTGATTCTAACTGTGGGGCGGATGGGCTACTAGTCACATGACAGCGATCATGTGATCTCTGTCATGTCACTAGGCAGAACAGGGAAATGCCTTGTTTACTTAGGCACTTCCCTGTTCTGCGGCTCCGTGACACGACCACCAGGAGACCGGTGGACATCGAGTCCACCGGACCCGTGAGCATGGTCATCCTGTACACGGCGGGCGCACACACCAGCTAGCCCCGCCAATTAAAGGGGAATTACAGGTACGCCCATTTTCCCACCGATGCCATTGTGCCGATGTATATTGGCGTGCAGCGGTCGGCAAGTGGTTAAAGTGTTATTAAACCCAGGACTCTGCATTCACTATATCTGGTCTCCCACAGTACACAGAACATGGAAATTCAGTTATTTTAGTAAATATAAACTGCTAAATACATTTTCTCATCAACAGTATATAGAAGTCTTCTGACTTCTATCAGTGTCTGGTTAAAGCTTGCATTAGGAGTTTTCATTCTCCCCTGATTGTCCAATGAGGCTGCAGCACCCCTGACCCTCTGTCTGGACAGTGCTGATTGGCCCTGTGCTGATCACATGCACTCTCCCAAAAAAAAAAAAAAACTCTCTAGGAAGCGATGGGAATAAACATAGCACCGACCCTACTCATACAACTCCAATCCAACTTTAGGCTGAAATGGACGACAACTGCCCTGAAATACTTAGGCACATACATACCTCAGAACTTTTCGGAAATCTACGATCTCAACTTCCCCCCCCTCATCAAGAAAGTTAGGACACTGCTACAGAAGTGGCAATCCGGCCTACACTCGTGGCTGGGTCGGTGCAACATCCTGAAGATGTCCATCCTCCCGAAGTTCCTCTATCTAATGCAGGCCCTACCGATACATATACCACAGGCCTACTTTAAGCAGGTGCAATCCCTGTTTACGAAATTTGTATGGGCCGGAAAGAGGCCTAGACTAGCCCACAGTCTCCTGGTCCTCCCCAAACGGTCCGGAGGCTTGGCATTGCCAAACCTGCGAGCCTACTATCAAGCAGTCCACCTGGGAAGATTACTGGACTGGTGCCGCCACCGGGAGACCAAGTTGTGGTCTCAGGTGGAACAAGCCCAAAGCGTAACCCCCCTTCGGGGCACCCCATGGTGTTACATGGGCCTACCACCAGAGACTAAAAGACACCCACTGATAGGGAACACGGCCAAGATATGCGCACATCTCATATCCTTACGATCAATCTCTACCCCAAACTCGCCTCTATATCCAATACTAGGGAATCCTTTATTTTCCCCGGGTATGGGAAACGGGCCCTTTACACACCTGGCAGAGAAGGGCATACACCAAGCCCACCAATTCAGCAATAGAGGAAGGTGGAAATCAATTGTAGAGCTAACAGACCCCACAGGCCCCTTCAGCCTAGACTTCATGAGAGCCCTACAAATCTACCATTTTCTTAAGACCATCCCACCACCTCCGGACAATGACCAGCAACTCACGACATTAGAAGAGCTCTGTAATGAATCCGGAGCTCTGCCCCATACACTCTCCCTGACCTACACTCTTATAAACAGCCCAGCAGAGGATTTTACACCCCCGGGAATACTTAAATGGGAGGAGGAACTAGGAACTCAGTTTAGCCCCACCAAAAGAAAACACATCCTTGAATATACACATAAGTCATCCATCTGCGCCAAATCCCAAGAGACCAATTATAAAATCACGTCACGCTGGTACAGGACCCCAGCATTGTTACATAAGTTCTTCCCGACAACGTCAGATCTGTGCTGGCGTTGCCAAACTGAGAAAGGGACCTTGCTGCATATCTTCTGGACATGCCCTAAGCTACAGAACTTTTGGAAGACCATTCGCGAGACGATACAGAAACTCACGGAAAGGCCGATTCCGGCCGATCCAGCATTTTTTCTCCTTCACGCGAATGATATTCCAAATAGGAAGTACAAGAAATCTGTCATACGCCACCTACTGGACGCCGCTAAAGCGTGCATTCCAATTTGCTGGAAATCCACCCTCCCGCCATCCATTGACCTATGGCTTCAAAAAGTTGATGACATAAGGAGGATGGAGGACCTCATCCTCACAGCGCAGAACAGACAAGAGACTTTTACCAAAACCTGGCAATTTTGGAATATGTTCATCTACTCTTCAGAAGGCCAAGCCCTGCGGGGTTCTGAAACTAATCCCTAACTACGAAACGAATTAGCCACCGATATAGCCACACCCAGAGCAAGAAAAGATAACAGCACAAGACCTAAAATATACCACCTGACCACCTGACGCTCCATGGCCGCGGGCGGCCCTCCCCCTAACCTCTCCTCTCACCCACATGTACTTTCACCCTTTCCCCCCTTCCCCCATCTTTACCTACCCCCCAACCCTCCCAATCTCCACTCCTTATTTCCCCCTCTCCTCCCTCTTGTTCCCCACCCCTGGGACCCCGAACCGTGGCAGGACCCCCATATGTAGGGGAGCCGTGGCAAAGGGTAGGAGGGGTGGGAAACTCTATACATAGGGATAGAAAAAGGAAAAAGAGGGAAAGGGACCACAATTGTATACACAGCACGTATACAGTTCCAGTAGACCTGTCTGTTGTAAATGCTTGTTTTTCTATTGACCGATGATTAACACATGTTCTGTAAAATGTATTGCTATGTAAACTGTTGGTCCATGTGGACCCTGTTCCGAAGTTAAATAAAAAATTAAAAAAAAAAAAAAAAAAACTCTCTAGCAATATGCACCAAACTGAGCATGTGCAGCTTGTCCCCAATACTCTGCTCTATCAGCAGATAGAAGGGGAGGATCAGAGAAGACAGGATCAAACAGCCTTTTTACACAATGCACAGGATTAACCCCTTAGGTTCCACAGTGAGTATAACAAGCATGCTTTACTGCATATACAGACTGATTTTACTGTTGTGGGTTTAGTAACACTTTAAGGTAAAATCAAATGTCATGCCAACAAGAAGCTGATTGGCTACCATGCACATCTGCAACAGATTTTGCACTTTCCAATTTTGGTAAATCAACCCCAACGTTTAATCCAAGAAAATTTAACGTCTAATTGCAGTACTGAGATTGTTTGTCCAGTCCTAAAGTGTAAGAAGACAATGGGGTTGATTTACTTAAACTGAATAGTGCAAAATCTTGTACAGATGTGAATGGTAGCTATTGGGGACTTTCAGAACCGGACAGCTGGAACAAATAATGACTCCACAGACAAGATGAGGTCAAAAATATGTCCAGTTTATTCCTGGAAGATCCCGAGCTTATATACAGTTAAAATAGTAGGAGGTAGAACATTTGAAATGGGTCTAAACAAGAGTTAAAATCACACGATACATTTCAGCAATGTTTACAAGTCTGAGTGATCTTAGGAACATTTCTACTGATAAAAAATATGGACCTGCAAAACACAATATTATGGCTATGAGACCATGAGTCGTGCATAGTTATATGGAAAAACAAAGGGCAGCAGGATTCTGCTATGACGTCAAGCCCTGCAACACATTTGCGCGCTCACGGAATCTGGGAGGGTGGGCAAGGTGCAGGAATGCCATTCTCATCTAATATCCATATATGAGAGCGGGGGGGGGGGGGGGTGGGGACAGGGTAAAATTTATGTCAGGTATCAGCAGAAAGGATGGCCATATCTGCACAGCTACACTTCCCCTTTCATACTTGTGCGACTTGGGACTGCCAAGTTGCATGGCAAGTCGTACCCCAAGATTTCCAATGAGTACCATTCATATATGTGCGAGTTCAAGCCGCAGCAACTTCAAAGTGGTCCCTGCACTACTTTGGTTGGTCCGACTTTGATGCGACTTGAGGTCCATGGACCATAAGTTTACACGGGCATTGCTTCAAGTCATGGCAAAGTCACTTTCAGGTCATACAAGTGTGAAATGGGCATTAGGAAACGGAGACCAAACCATATACATATAAAAGTGAAATGTATTATTAATGAAAAAAAAAAGACATCCAAACACCAGCATACAGGAAACAATACAAAATACAATTGAACTTAAACTATATAACCAAAATGCCTAAATAACTGGAAGCCTAACTACAAACTAACTATATACATATGTAAAAAAAGGGGGAACACAGATGACATAGAAAACTGGAAATTCAGGGAACAGATGGTAAGGGGGAACCAGGACTGGGATCAGGTACAAGGGGAGCAGAAAAGGAAGCAGAAACAAGATATACCTGTGCTCAGATCCCAATAGCTTGTGCATGCACAGAAAAGGCAGCAGGGTACAGGATGGAGGTCAACAGCAAGATAAGGAGCAGGATAATTGGTACACAGTATCTGGCTGGCAAAACAAAGCAAAACACTGGAGCAAAAGGCACTAGTACAGGAGAAACAAAATACCTTTCCAGCAGCCAGCATCAGGTGGCAATGAAGTACAGGCGAAAACAAAATACCTTTCCAGCAGCCAGCATCAGGTGGCAATGAAGTACAGGAGAAACACAATATCTATCCAGCAGCCAGCATCAGGTGGCAATGAAGTACAGAAGACACAAAATACCTTTCCAGCAGCCAGCATCAGGTGGCAATGAAGTATAGGAGACACAAAATACCTTTCCAGCAGCCAGCATCAGGTGGCAGTGAAGTACAGGAGAAACAAAATACCTTTCCAGCAGCCAGCATTAGGTGGCACTGAAGTACAGGAGAAACAAAATACCTTTCCAGCAGCCAGCATCAGGTGGCAATGAAGTATAGGAGACATAAAATACCATTCCAGCAGCCAGCATCAGGTGCCAGTGAATTACAGGAGAAACAAAATACCTTTCCAGCAGCCAGCATCAGGTGGCAATAAAATACTAGAAACTGATGGCTGCTGGGAGACATTTTGGACACCAGAACTGCAACCTCCATCTCTGGAAAGTACAGTGCCACCAGCAGGTGATCCAGGTCTTGAAAATGAACGTCAATTGAGAGTAAGGACTGCTTTAGGACAACATTGAAATACATGACTGTACATTGTTTTAAGAACACTTCCGGGCAACATGGGAAATCAGTCAGTGAATTGCAGGGATTGCTCGACATTTGATTATTTATTCGTATTCCCCTAAGGCTGCATTTGCACTTCAGCGTTTTGAATCGCTGGCAGATTTCCTGCGAACCTACTCGCGATTTGAAAGCACCGATGTGTGAATGACAAAGTGCGGGACTCGCATTTGAGATGCCATTCATTTGCAATTGCTGTGCAGGTCTGCCGCGATTGTCGCACGATAAATCACACTGCAATCGCGGGAAGCGTGTAGCCCCAGCAAAAATTTCAGGAGCTACTTTTCGAACGACATGTTTCCCGCGATTGCCGCACGATTTATCAATCGCGGTAAACCCGCACCGCGATTTGAGGTGTTATTCAAATGAATGGCATCTCAAATGCGATTTGTCATTCAAGCGTCGGCGATTTCAAATCGCGGGCAGATTCGCGGCAAATCTACCCCCGATTCAAAACGCTGAAGTGTGAATGCAGCCTTAGAGCAGAGGCGTCATGCTGTATGGCTTTCTTGACTCACGGCTTAGAAAAGACATTCAAAAGCTCTCATATAGAAAAGAGACAGGTCAGCACCTTATAGCCTGAGCTGAGGCATAGGCAGGGGGAGAATACAAGTAAATATCAGCACACACACCTATCCTTAAAAGGTAAAGTTGCATTATTATTTAATAACACCTTACCAGTGGAGATTCAGATGCTTACAAATGTGTAATTCCCGGTTTCATTTCTTTTGTTTTTTGTTTTTATGTGAAAATATGATTGAAATTACCCAAAATATTATTATTTAATAGTAGCTGTTTGGCTGAAGCTGGATGTGGCAGAGTCCTTGGTGTTCGCTATATGCAATGCTGATGTTGCTACAGACAGTAATTCAATTGGTCAGTTTCTGTTTATGTGATTATGTCATGCTAATGGGAGGGATAATTCTACGTGTCATTGATGGGGAAACGTCGATATTGCCAGACGGTGCCCAGCTGGCGCGTTGTGTTCTTGCCATATGGTGGAAATAAGCAGGGTACTGTTTCTTCGGAAAGAACGGTCGTTTCGCAGACAGGTGTTGTCCCAAAGGGAATTTCACTTTGTAAGTTAAACACATACACAAAAAAAAAAAAAAAAAAAAAACCTCAACGTATTTCACCAAATGTGCTACAGCTGAAAATCGTATTGTGATTTGTTAATGTACAACTCCTATTCTGTGTGTTCACATTTGTATTAAAAAATAGACCAAGCAATCCACTATGTCTTTATTAAAATTCTTTGAAGTGTATTTCTTAGTTGGTAAAATAAAAAATAAAAAAACACATTAAAGCGGTATTCAATATCCCCCACCCCCAACAATGTTTTTTTTTTGTTTTTTTTCCCACTTACCTCTAGTGGTGAATTCTCTTCTCTCACCGATATAAGATGGCAGCTTCATTGGATTTCTATAGGATAGGAGAGTTTAGTTCCACTTAACTTAGTTTTATAAAATGAAAACAAGGGGGCGCAGAGGCCTAGTGCATTATCAGATGTAAAATGATATATTAAAATTTATAATAAAAATTATATATTATATTATATCATAATATATTATATTAACATTCTTCAAAAAGTTTCCACACTTTTTTTTTACTCTATTAAGTATAAAACATAGTGGGGAAACTTTTTGAAGACCCCTCATATTACGGTAGATTATATTATAAATATATATTATATTATATTTTTTATTCTAAATATAAATAATATTATATTATTAAATATAAAAAAGTGTGAAAACTTTTTGAAGACCCCCCTCGTATTATATTATATTATAAATATATTATATTATATTTTTTAGATTATAAATATAAATAATATTATATTACTAAATATAAAAAAGTGTGTAAACTTTTTGAAGACCCCTCCTATTATATTATATTATAAATATATTACATATTTTTTTTAAGATTATAAATATAAATGAGATTTATATAATTATATAAAATTATTATTATTTTTTTTGCATATTCTATATATTGTTGTACTGATGTCATGTTTTATTTTTAGAGAGCGGCTTCCCTGAGGAAGAATATTGTTATAGGCACCCTTTCAAAACGCGTTGGAACAAACGGTCACTCTTATATGTCTGATGACATGTTCAAACTATATCATATGTACTCTGTATGTGATTTACATCTGTATAAGTTGTTTCTCTCCTGTTTTTCTTTTTTTCTTTTGTGTGCTTAATTTTTATACTAAAAATAAAAAATCTTTTTTTCAAATATTGGTGACATTTTTAATGTATTGCCTTAAAAATCCCACAATCTGAGGTAACAAATGTTTACATATATCAAGGATGATGGCAATGACATGTCCCTCCTCATGAGTCAAATTTTTCCATAAATATAAATAATATTATGTTATTAAATATAAAAAAGTGTAGAAACAGTTTGAAGACCCCTTGTATTATATTATATTATATTTTTTTATATTATAAATATATTTTCTATTATATTATTATATATAATAAAATATTAAAAAGTTTTTTTTTTAAGACCCCTCATATTCTATTATATTATAAATATATTATATTTAATTTGTTTAGATTATAAATATAAATAATATTATATTATTAAATATTAAAACATTTTTTGAAGACCCCTTGTATTCTATGATATTATATTATATTATTATTGATTATAAAAAAGTGTGGAAACTTTTTGAGGACTCCTCGTACTATATTATATTATATTTTTTAGATTATAAATATAAATAATATTATATTATTAAATATAATAAAAGTGTGGAAACCTTTTGAAGACTCCTCGTATTATATTATATTCTAAATATATTATATAATATTTTTTAGATTATAAATATATATTGTATTATATTATTAAATATAAAAAAAAGTGTGGAAACTTTTTGAGGATCCCTCCTATTATATTATAAATATATTATATTATATTATATTTTTTAGCTTATAAATATATATTATATTATATTATTAAATATTAAAAAGTGCGGAAACTTTTTGAAGACACCTTATATTATATTATATATTATGTATGCGTTTCATCTGTCCGATAAGGGGACCAGCGTTGCTTATCAATTTTCGGTCTTTTTTTTTTTCATTCATAGTGCAAAAAAGAAAAAACCCAGTGGTGATCAAATATCACCAAAAGAAAGCTCTATTTGTGAGGGAAAAAAATGTAATAAATTGAATTTGTGCACAGCGTTGCATGATCGCCCAATTGTCAGTTAAAATAATGCAGTGCCAAAAAGCAAAAAATGGCCTGGTCATGAAGGGTGGGGGGGGGGGGGGCAGAGGGCAAGTGGTTAAACACTAAATAAATATATCCAAAAATAAATATAGTTATAACGTTGATAATAAATTGAATGTTAGGTATTTTGTCAACAAATTAATGTTGGAGAATGATGGACTTTTTAGGCGTAGGATAGATATAACAAGTTTTTTATTAAAAACATATAAAAAGAAAGAATATAAGAATAAATTATAAATTTAAAACAGATTGTTTGGAAATAAACAACCTGGCACACTATAGAAATATTTAACAGGCTGATGTATAAGTACGCTCAGATAGTAACATTGTATTTCCAAACAATCTGTTTTAAATTTATAATTTATTCTTATATTCTTTCTTTTTATATGTTTTTAATAAAAAACTTGTTATATCTATCCTACGCCTAAAAAGTCCATCATTCTCCAACATTAATTTGTTGACAAAATACCTAACATTCAGATTATAATTTTCGGGACGTGGCAAGCATTTTTATACACTGTACCGTATCCGCAACACCATTACGCGGTGATACAGGGATAAATTTACTTTTTCAAAAATTAAAAAAAAAAAAAAAGCAAAGTCCAAAATTTCAAGTGCTTTGTGTCCAACAAAATGCATTTCCCCTCACTTTGGGAGATTTCCTCTAACTTCCTGTTGCATCTTTGGGACAAGTGAAGAGAAATTTTCCCAACAGTACAAGAACAATGAAAAATAAACTGGCAAGGGTTTTTTTTTTTTCACAATCAAAGAAATTTTATTGAAAGAAAATATAGCATACACTGGGTTTTAACAAAGCAAAAAAAATTAAAAATACTGTTTGACATTAGATACACCTTAACAATAAATAAAGGTTATGATGAAAATAGCGACCGTGCCCCGTGTAAGGGGAATAATATTCTATTTATATTTTATTATGTTTGTATTGCATTTCTATTTTATTAATCCATGTAGTTTAGCATGAACTCTCAGCACACGGATGTGTGTTGCTCAGGTCACATTAGCGCACCGGCTTATAAAATTATCCATGAGTGACACCTTAGACCTAAGTGTGCCCCTGTGATGTAAACAGTGACTTTGGATCTGTCATTATCTTTCAATAGCACCTTTGAGGATAATATTACGGTGCCGTGTTTGCTTTTGGCTGCCCGAGGAATCTTTACCGTAGCATTATCTTTGCAGTATACAATTTAACCGGGCCAGCTTATTTCATAGTTAGCCAACATTTTGACATAATTCTAAGGGACCTTAGTTCCTACGATGGCAAATTTTAGTGAAATGTGCTTTATGCTTTATAGACCCGCAATCTGCTGTGATCCATAATATAGGGTGGCTTCTGAATATAAGAAAAAAAAAAAAAAACAGGAGCAGTTTTTAAGTGTTTTGGATACATATTGTATGAAAATATTTTATTATAAATATATTGTATTATATTTTTTAGATTATAAATATAAATAATGTTATAATATTAAATATAAAAAAAGTTTGAAAACTTTTTGAAATCCCCTCGTATTATTATATATTATATTATAAATATATAATATTATATATATATACATATATACTAAATATATATATATATATATATATATATATATATAATAATATATATATATATATATATATATATATATATATATATATTTATTCTTATGCTGCCCTGGGCTTGTAAAAAGGAAAAAGCCGCTCTTGAAAAAAAAAACAAAAAAACAAAACAGGAGCAGTTTTTAAGTGTTTTGGATACCTACTGTATAAAAAAATATTATATTATAAATATATTATATTATATTTTTTAGATTATAAATATAAATAATATTATAAAAATAAATATAAAAAACTGTGGAAACTTTTTGAAGACCCCTCGTATTATTATTTATTATATTATAAATTATATATTATATATATAGTATATTATAAATATATAATATATATTTTGATATATATATATATATATATATATTATTATATTATATATATATATATATATATATATATATATATATATATATATATATATTTATTCTTATGCTGCCCTGGGCTTGTAAAAATGAAAAAGCCGCTCTGTCTGCAATATTCACCTTAGATCAGGAGCTGTGCTCCACAGTAATCCCTTTCTGCCTCTTAAAGTGACACTCAATGATATCCTTATTTTCTAAAAAAGTTATCCATGCATATCTACTACTGAATGTAGTTGTATTGTGCAACAACTACCGTACATCGGTATAAGTATTTAGTAGAGATTTATTCTTCAACCAGTAGATGGCAGTGTCCCCTGAGCTGTCTGCCACCTGACCCAGCAACCACAGGTAGATTCTCAATGAGAGAGATAACGAGATCCTTCTCCAGAGTCAGCACTTCAGTGCAGTACCCTCCAGCAAATGTGGTCCTCCAGCAATCTTCTCCAGGCCCTGAGTCCAGCCGCTGCTGAGGCCAAGACTGCAGCTTCTTGTCTCCCTGGCTCTCTCCCTGTCACGAAGGCCACGTACCTGAGGTGAGACCGAAGTAGTGGAGAGGCCTCCCTTGCACCTTGTGTCCGTGAAGCCTCTGGAGATGGAGACAGAGACTTGGTGGACACCGAGTGGCAGGGGTGTCAAGGGTGCGGAGCACCATGTAAGCCTTAGTCCAAGATCCGAGCCGAGGTCCAGTCCAGTTTGGCAACGAAGTATAAAAGGGTTAATTAGAACAAGAATGGTTGAGATCCAAGCCGGGGGCGGTTCCAATGGCCAATGGCAAGCAGCAATCAAGAGTATTCAAATAGGTTTCCAGGTCACAACAAGTTCAGACAGATCAAACACTAGCACAAGAACAAGGGGGGACTGAAGATAATCCAGCAATTTGGCAGTGTCTGGGCTCGGCTTATATAGGGAAGTTTGAGGTCACTTCCTGTGCACCTCCTGGGCATTTTCCCGCCTTTTTCAATCAGGTTGAGGTCACTTCCTGTGCGCCTCCTGGGCATTTTCCTGCCTTTTTCCATCAGGTTGAGGTCACTTCCTGTGCGCCTCCTGGGCATTTTCCTGCCTTTTTCCATCAGGTCTTCTGCGCAGGTGCGGGTTGGCGCACTGAGGAGTCTTTGGCGCATGCTCAGTTGGCACGGATTTCCTCTTGCGGCAACACGCCATTGGTGAATGCGTAGTAAGCCCTGAACTCTTACACTCCCTGGGGCAACAGCTAGAGGTATCAGAACTGAATTCCACTGCATTCGAAAAGCCCTGAGTATTGTCACCCTAGGACAGGTGTGTTAGGACCATAGAACACCCCCCCTCTCCTAATCTCCATAACATTAGTGGGAGTTTTTACGTGGTCTAGAGAGAAGAACTGGGAACGTTGACAAGTGATAACAGGCAGTACAGCAAGCACAGGAAGTTATTAGCTCACTTCTGGCAGGATCAAAATTTTTTTTTACTTTTCAAACTGTTATACCAAAATAATTTAATGGTATGTTAACCAAATGTCAGAAGTTCATTGTTGAGGAGGTATATACATGAACCTATTTTTATACTACCCAAAAAACAAATATTAAAAAGTTGTGGCTGGAGATCTCCGTAGTTTTGCTTTTCATTGACTGGTTTTACTCATTACCTGGAGTTGCTTTTAAAGCTTTAATTTCACCCAACAAAATATATATATTTTTTTTTATCCTTTTTTGCCCATCAAACGTACTCATGGTTGCAAAGTTCCACCAGAGTTCAAAAGAGGCGATATGAAAAAGGAATTAGTCAAGGAAAGAGCTGAAGTTTTTCATCTTCAGCTTTGAAGTGCTCAGTTTGCCTTTTTCCGGACAGCATTTGAACATCGGCAGTTGATGGCGTGTAGAGAAGAGCAATTATAACAGAGTCTTTGCGGCACGTGACAAAATTATTACATGGCAGCTCCGCTTTTCATGACATACAGTAGGAAACTTTACCATCCATTGCAAGGAACAAAAAAGAAAAAAAATCCCCCTCACTTAGCCATAAAAGGGACCTGAAACACAGTTTCTAAGATAATGATAACCACAGAAGTCTCAGCTGAATATGTTTGAGTACCAACAGTGAAAGTTATAGAGCAAAGATCACATTAGAAGTGGAAGTACAGCATTGATTATCAACCCTTTAAGACCAGGGCCAGGAAAATTCTTCCAAAACCTTCCTTGCCCCAACAGTAAAAAAAAAAGGGGAGCTGAGGGGGTAGTGTGGGACACTTCTCGAGACTGGGGGCACTATTTGGGGTTGGAGGTCCTGCAGTTGGATGGGGAGCCTCTGCAGGGGGCTAAGGGACACCGTGGGAGGTTGTAAGGACCTTTGGGAGAGTGAGTGGGTATTGTGGCAGGTTGGGGGGCACTTTGGGGATTGAGGGGCACTGCAGTCCACTTTGGAAGGTGGGGAAGAACTGCAAGTGGGCTTAGGGATACTGTGGGAGATTGTAGAATACAGTGAGAGGGTGAGGGGCATTGTGGACGGTTGGAGGGCACTGTGGGGGTTGAGGTGCTATGCTGTCCAATTTGGAAGATGGGGAACAACTGCAGGGGGCTTAGGGATACTGTGAGAGATTGTAGAACATGGTGAGAGGGTGAGGGGCATTGTGAGATTTTGGAGGGTACTGTGGGGGTTGAGGGGTACTGCTGTCCACTTTGGAAGGTGGGGAACAACTGCAGGAGGCTTAGGGACACTGTGGGAGATTGTAGAACACTGTGGGAGGGTAAGAGGGCATTGTTGGAGATTGGGGGGCACTGTGGGGCTTGAGGGGCACTGCTGTTCACTTTGTAAGGTGGGGAACAACTGCCGGGGGCTTAGGGATACTGTGAGAGATTGTAGAACACAGTGAGAGGGTGAGGGGCATTGTGACATTTTGGAGGGTACTGTGGGGGTTGAGGGGTACTGCAGTCCACTTTGGAAGGTGGGGAACAACTGCAGGAGGCTTAGGGACACTGTGGGAGATTGTAGAACACTGTGGGAGGGTGAGGGGGCATTGTTGGAGATTGGGGGGGCACTGTGGGGCTTGAGGGGCACTGCTGTTCACTTTTGAATGTGGAAACCCACTCCAGGGGGCTTAGGGACACTGCAGGAGATTGTAGAACACTGTGGGAGGGTGAGGGGCATTATGGGAGATTGAGGGGCACTGTGGGGCTTTAGGGGCACTGCTGTTCACTTTTGAATGTGGAAACCCCCTCCAGGGGGCTTAGGGACACTGCAGGAGATTGTAGAACACTGTGGGGGGGGGGGTGAGGGGACATTGTGGGAGATTGGGGGACACTGTGGGGCTTGAGGGGCACTGCTGTCCACTTTGGAAGGTTGTCAGTTGGCACTATGGGAGTTGGGCAGTCATGTGGGATGGTAGAGGATGTGCAGCTTGCTGCAGGCCCAGTGGGGGAGGCAGTGGGTCGATGCCTGGTGGTTGAGAGACACTAATCTAGAGGTTTACTGATCTTCATCACTGCCAAATGGTGTGTAGGCAGGGCCACCAGAATGTGGGGAAACCCTTCCATTAACAGGCCCCTTGCTTGCCCTAGTTACTTGTTAGTGTGAGTCCCCACTCCCAGAAGGAGCAAAATAAGCATACATTTACCAACACAGGTATTTTACCAAGCCCGACATTTCACCCTGTATTTATCCCCAACTGAGCCAGGTTCCAGTTCAAAGGATAGGCCTAGGATGGGTAACAATAAGAAGTGTGTCCAATACGTTTTCAAAGCATTCAACAAAGCATTCAACTTCAGGGCATATAAATTCTCACCATTATGGTCACGGTCGTCGGCACTTTCCCAGGTTGGGCCATCTATGTCCTATCCCCAACTCACTTCTATACAGGTCACCAGGACCTCTCCAAGTATTCCCCAGCTAGTAGGGACTATCAGTCTCTGGGAACACTACATGTGGGCGGAATGAGCTTCACCGTGTCCCATGGGGCCCAGGTACAGAGCCTAGCTCTCCAATCCTCCAATGCCTATGCAATGACTTTACTCATAGGCTTAATATGGGGTATCTATTGTTGGCTGATCCTCCTCTACACTGAAACCGTATATATGCTGTATTTATTATATATTAATCTATATATATATATATATATATATATATACACATACCTGTATATATGAAACTTGTCCAAACCATTATTCTAATGATAACATTTGGCATATGATTAAAAAATGTTCATGTCATGGATCGTTATGTAACAGAGGTTGGGGCATGTTAGAAGCCCCCCCCCCCCCACTGTCTTGGGGGGACTTATATTGGCCACCTATTTTTCCCATGTTTTAAATCTTCTTTAACATGATGATGCTGCAGTCGTGACGGCTCCTAGCCTGCATAAAGCTGCTAAAGCCGCTGAACGCTACTAGCCGTGCGTTCCTTCCCTTAATCCCCCGTTACCGGGAACATGGAGCCAGTGCTGTGTACTCTCATTGATGTGCTGGAGGATCATAAAACTGCTGAACCATTATGCTGCTACCTTATTTCCTATAATCCTATTACTGGAAACATGAAGCTGATACTCTAAAGTCACATGGCAGTCATAAAGCTACTAAACTCTAATGGTTTCTCTCTGTGCATTCTCTTTCACCTGTCACAGTAGGTTGATTTTTGACACCGGGGATCTGGTAGTTTTGTTTAGGGGGGCTGTGGTAATTCATTGCAATGCAGGTGCATTGCCTTAGTTGGAAAGTTAATTGAAATGCAGGATCAATGGTTTTATCCTCCCCCGACCGCCCACGTAAAACCAATGCCATCTTGTAAGAGGAGCTCTGTAATTAGCTGGATGTTGGCGCTAAAAAAGCACAAGTCCCTACCCCACTCCTGTTCTTTCTAGAACTCTAACCCTCCTGCTGAGGCTATACCCTCCACCATATTGTGCCCACTCCATACCTGAGGCCTGCACACTTCATTTCCAGCCATTGACCTTTATATCCCCAAAGAAAGGAATGTCCACACATAAATAAGTTACTGCACTTTATTGGAAAATGGCACAAAACAGTCACATCACATCTACATACATTCTGGAGTCATTTAACAGTATATTGCCAAACACATCTTGTGGGCGGTCCACAGCAGTCACATGTGAAAGCATAGCCAACACTTTAGCAGCCATCTTTCTTCAGACAGTCTCTCCATTCACGTTCCACTCAATAGCTCTACCCAGCCCGATATGCTCCCTGAAGTTACACTCCTGATCCTAGAGTCATCAATACTCACTCAGAGGGCTCCGACTCACGACTCCTCTTTAGTGGTTCCAGAGACAGGATTGCTGCATTTTGCTATCTATCCTGAGCAGATTACATCTACATAGGTGTGGGGTACTTGGCTCCCATGCCGTATCTTCTCTCAGGCTTCTCCCAACCCGGCTTATATATAGGTGCTGCCTCACCCATGACATCACTGCAGGAGGGCTCGGCCTAAAAGGGGCCTAGCCCCTGATGACACTGCCTGCTGGAACCAGACACAATGCTAGAACAGAGCCACCTAGTGGCAGACTAGCTAACTGCACCTACCAACAACCTGTCAAACTCAATACGCAGAGTTAGGTTTACCACAGCTGAAATGTAAAGCATTGTGGCTGCAATATGTGTCAAACTTGCCTATTGAAGTTAATGGGACTGTGTGGCCTGGAACCAAATGACCAAACACTTGGCTCAAAGTTTGCGGGTATTTCACTGAAAAATCCACCTTGGACTGAAAAATAAGCTAAAAAAAGGCTTCAGGATTGACAGTATCACTTCCTGAACCCCTGGAAGCCACTGCTCTACCGCCCTCTGAAAAGTGTAGCACTGTGGGTGTAAAATAGGCCTTAAGGTGTACGTAATGCCTAATGTCTAGGTTTTTACATTTTGGACAGAATGGGAAATGTTAAAACCACTGTCTGGTTTTCATTGCTGTCTGTGTCTGCGTTGGGTAGATTCACCCTTTCTATTTGTCTTGATGACCATAGTCTGTACAAAAAGTAATGGGAAATCCAAAATTTGAGAGTTGTTCCAGAAAGCGAAAGTGAGGGGAAATCTTCCAATGGAAGCAACCTGTTCGGGAAACAGCTAAGAGGAGATTTCTCCTCCCATTGGAGAGAATTTCTCTTGCTTCCTGTTGATTTTTGGAACAGGAAGTGAAGGGAAATCTCGACCGGACAGAGAAAGCGAAATATTACCTCACAGGGTTTTAACCCTTCCCTACTCTATCCAAAACTAGATAAAGCAGTTGTGGATAGGCATCCACTTTAATACCTTCTGATCTACAGTATACTAGACCATCTTGTGTCAGGGTTGGCTTAGAACACTCTAATGCCCCGTACACACGGTTGGAAAATCCGACCACAAAATCTATCAGATTTTTTCCGATGGATTTAGTCCGACACTGGTGTTGCATACACACGGTCGGACACAGTTGTCGGAAAATCCGATCATTCTGAACGTGGTGACGTTTGTTGCCTACGACGGGACTACGTAGAGGCTAGTAGCCAATAGCTTTGGTCTTGTAATGTGATCTGAGCATGCGTGGCACTTTGTCCGTCGGAATTCGCTACACACGATCTGAAAAAGTCCGATAGGACTTTGTTGTCGGAAAATTTGAGAGCAGGAGATAAAACTTTGTCCGTCGGAAAATCCGATGGAAAATGTCCGATGGAGCCTACACACGGTCGGAATTTCCGACAACATTGTCCGATAGGACATTTTCTGTCGGAAAATCCGACCGTGTGTATGGAGCTTTAGTCTCTTCACCAAATATGACTAAGATGGTGAAGCTGAAAACAAATGGAGTGGTCTTCTTCGCTTTTCTAACTGCCACTGAACAATAAGGGGTCTATTTATAAAATATTTGCATAGCAATTTATCCAGCAAAACTGCATGCATATTCGTCCTGTGTGAATTAACCAGCATTCACTGATTTGTTTTCAAGCTCTTTCACACAATATATAAAGCTGTTGTGCGAACGTGGCAAAATCAAATGCCCTTGGGATATTTTTCTCTTCTGGTCAAATGTCCGTGGGGCATGTTCTTGTCTGCTTGAATGCTTTTGTTGTACTTTCTCTGATAAAATGTTCAAAGGGTATTTTCCCATCTGAATGTTCCAAGGGTATTTTCTTTTCTGATTGAATGGTGTTGGAGTATTTTCCCTTCTGCGCAACTGTACATATGTTCTTAGGGCATTTTATGTAAGGGTTGAATGTACTTTTTTTTCTTCTGATCGAGAGTTCTTGTAATATTTTCTCGTGGACCTGAATGTTCTAGGGTTAGTTCCCCTTCTGATCAAATGTTCTAGGGTTAGTTCCCTTTCTGATCAAGTGTTCTAGGGTTAGTTCCCCTTCTGATCAAATGTTCTAGGGTTAGTTTCCCTTCTGATCAAATGTTCTTGGGGTATTTTCTCTACTGATTGTATGTTCTTAGGGTTTTGTCTTTACTGATTAAATGTTCTAGGGGTATTGCTCCTTCTCATCAAATGTTCTTAGGGTATTTTCTCAAATGACTGAAGGTTCTTAGGGTATTCTTTCTTCTGGTCAGGTGTTCTTAGGCTATTTACACTTCTAACCAAATATGTTTAGGGTATTTAGTCTTTTGATTAAAATGTTCTTATGGTATTTTTTCATCTAACCAAATATTCTTAGGGGATTTTCTCTTCTGATCATACATTCTTAGGGGATTTTCTGTGAGGGTTGAATGTTCCTAGAGTTTTTTTCTCTTCTGATCAAGAGTTCTTAGGGTATGTTCCCTTCTGATTGAAATTTCTAAGGTTAGTTTTCCTCCTGTTCAAATATTTTTAGAGTATTTTCTCTACTGGTTGATTGTTCTTACAAGTATTTTCTCGTCTGTTCAAATGTTCTTAGGCTATTTTCTCTTCTGACCAAATATTCTTAGGGTGTGTTGTCTTCTGATTGAATGTTCTTAAGGTATTTTTTCTGCTGATTGAATGTTCTTCTGACCAAATATCCTTAGGGTATTTTCTGTAATGGTTGAAAGTTTCTAGAGTTTTTTCTCTTCTGATCAAGAGTTCTTGAATTTTTTAGGGTTAGTTTCCATCCTGATCAAAAGTTTTTAGGGTATTTTCTTTTCTGTTCAAAAATTCTTAAGGTATTTTCTGCACTGATTGAAAGTTCTTAGGATATTTTCTCTTCTGATTAAATGTTCTAGGGGTAGTTTTCTTTCCGATCAAATGTTTTTAGAGTATTTTCTCTACGGATTGAATGTTCTTAGAGTATTTTCTCTTCTGTTCAAATGTTCTTAGGCTATTTTCTCATCTGACCAAATATTCTTTGGGTGTGTTGTCTTCTGATTGAATGTTCCTAGGGTATTTTTTCTGCTGATTGAATGTTCCTAGGGTATTTTCTCTTCTGATCATATGTTCTTATGGTATTTTCTGTAGGGGTTGACTGTTCCTAGAGTTTTTTTCTATTCCGATCAAGAGTTCTTAGGCCCCTTTTACCTTTTTTGCAGATCCACCTGTCAATTTTGTCGGCGGACCTGAACCGTCGCTCCTCGTTAGTCTATGGAGCAACGAATGTCAGTGGTGACATGTCCGTTGACATCCGACCCGGTCCGATCCTCTAAAATCAGACGGATGGCCCTACGTTCACATCCGTCCTTGGCGGATCGGATCGGGTGAGATCTGATGAAAATGGACATGCTGTCCGTTTTGGTCCGATCTCTCCATAGCAAGCAGTGGCCCTCGACAAGCCCCTCCCGCTTAGTGAGCAGAGAGAGACCTGTCATCTGCTGGCTCAGCGGAGATCAACGGAGAGATCTCCCGCTGACCTGGCGGACTCTGGCGGACTCCGTGGCAGCGGAACCGCCTGGTGTGAATGAGGCCTTAGGGTATTTTCCATTCTGATTGAATTTGCTATGGTTAGTTTCCCTCCTGATCAAATGTTTTTAGGGGTATTTTATCTTCTGATGGAATGTTCTTAAGGTATTTTCTCCACTGTTTGAATGTTCTTAGGATATTTTCTCTTCTGATTAAATGTTCTAGGGGCATTTTTCTTTCTGATTAAATGTTTTCCGGGTATTTTCTCTTCTGATTGAATGTTCTTAAGTCTTAAGAATGTTCTAAGTCTCTTCTGATTAGGGATGAACCCGATGTTTTTCGAGACGAACGTAAGTTCGACTCGAACATGTGGCAACCAGTACTGCTTATATCTGACTAAGAAGTCTAAATAATAACATGTATAATAGTTCCCCTATCCCAATTACATTTGATTTGTAACAAACAGAATGTTACATCCACCTGCAAAAGACAACTTGCACATCGGAAAATAACATTTCACACTTATTAAAAACAGTTACAAGGGTGTTATTCGTGATTTTTGCTGATAGTGGCTCAATGCATTTTTTTATAGCTAAAGTCCTTCCCATCATTAAAGCTAAAAGTAAGCCGGCTTTTGCTGTTCTTTGTCCTTATCTTCTTCTTTATGAGCTATGATTGACTCCTCTGAGAAGTTTTTTTGTTAACAACATCCTGTTAACTGTCCCGCTAAATAGACTGCTATATGCAAAACATTATTGTGACAGTCCCCGAGCTCGCCGGGTACATCCGAGTCACAGCGAGATGAAACTTTTTAGCTCATAGACATTAATACCGGCTCACAGCAATTTATTTGTGCCATAAACATTTTATACTACTCTGCAGTTGTTACACCTTTGAGTAAATTAAGTTTTATGACCCCGGATTCTGGACATCAATTTTTTAGTGGCCTAAATCGTTTAACAGAGGTGTAAATCGAGCCTTTATGAACACCGCAAAACTCACTTTTGTTTGAGGCACTTTTTTTTTTTTTTTTCCTGTCAAATAAAAATGAAATTTAAGATTTGCTGAGGTTTTCTGCCCTTCCTTTCTGAAGAAGAACCCAAAACAGATTTTTTTTTTATAAATGACTAACTACAGCCAATTAAATTATATCTAAAGTCCAAACTTTTTATTTTAGCTTTAGAGATTAGAGAATGGTTAAAACTCCTTAGTTTTTTTTTTTTGCATTTTAGTGTAAATATGAGATATGAGGTCTTTTTGACCCCAGATCTCATATTTAAGAGGTCCTGTCATGCTTTTTTCTATTATAAGGGATGTTTACATTCCTTGTAATGGGAATAAAAGTGACACAATTGTATTATTATTTTTTTTAAAAGAACAGTGTAAAAAGAAAAAATAAAAGGTAAATTAATAAGAAAAAAAAAAATTTAAATGCGCCCCGTCCCGCTGAGATTGTGATCAGAAGCGAATGCATATGTGAGTAGCGCCCGCATATGAAAATGGTGTTCAAACCACACATGTGAGGTACCTCCGCGATCGATAGAGCAAGAGCAATAATTCTAGCTCTAAACCTCCTCTGTAACTTAAAACATGCACCCTGTAGAATTTTTTAAACGTAGCCTATGGATATTTTTAAGGGTAAAAGTTTGTCGCTATTCCACGAGCCGGGGCAATTTTGAAGAGTGAGGGAGGCTGACGCACTGACGTCATCACGTTACGCATTGAGAGCGGGTGTTTTGCAAGCCGGCCGGCGTATTTGGTTTTCATTCTGCTAGTGCACATTTTTCCTGTGTAAGTAGAACTTTTATTCTTGTTTAATAAATTTTATCTGGTTTCACACTATGGGAGCATCCCTTGTCTTCATATAATTTCATGCTGATGCTGAGCGGTTCCTGGTTTCACATCCCTGGAGAGGTCCCATATTAAGGCAGATTTAAAGGGGAAATACTGCTTAGATCCGGGTCTTTGGTCAATCATATCTGTGGAGATTTGGATTCGGTGCTCAGGTCTGACGGTCCAGGTTATATCCCGATATCATTGAGTTACAGGCTTATCCAAGCTTGCCTTCTAGTAAGCACATCATTAGAGTGGTGGTGGATCACGGTTCTTTGGTGGATTTCTTACAGTCACTGTTTTGGACTTCACATTGTTATATATATATATATATATATATATATATATACATATATACATATATATATATATATATATATATATATATATACATATTTTTTTTTTTTTCACTGGTCACTCTGAGTTTCACGTGGACTTTAAGTGTTATTTTTATTAGTCATTTGACTTTACACAAGACTGTATGGATTAATATTGTCTTTTCATTTTTTCACTTTTTGGTATTTAAATTTATATTTAATACTTAGCGCGGCTTTTTGTATCATATAATTTTGAACAGTGACATGTTGGATATCAATTTACTCGGCTTAACATTATCTTTCACAATATAAAAAAAAATTAAGCTAACTTTACTCTTGTCTTATTTTTTTATTCAAAAAAGTGTATTTTTTCCCAAAAAAGTGTACCGCTGCGCAAATACAGTGTGACAGAAAGTATTGCAACGACCGCCATTTTATTCTCTAGGGTGTTGGGAAAAAAAATATATTATAAAAAAAAATATATATATATATATATATATATAATGTTTTGGGGTTCTAAATCATTTTCTAGCAAAAAAAATATTTTTCTAACTTGTAAACAACAAATCTCAGAAAGAGGCTCGATCCTTAAGTGGACAAAGCAAGGTCCATAAACACATGGATGAGCGAGTTTGGGGTGGAGGAACTTGACTGGCCTGCCCAGAATCCTGACCTCAACCCAATAGAACACCTTGGGGATAAATTAGAGCAGAGACTGCGAGCCAGGCCTTCTCGTCCAACATGAGTGCCTGACCTCACAAATGTGTTTCTGGAAGAATGGTCAAACATTCCCATAGACACACTCCTAAACCTTGTGGACAACCTTCCCAGAAGAGTTGAAGTTGGTATAGCTGCAAAGGATGGGCCAACTCAATATTGAACCCTACGGACGAAGACTGGGATGCCATTAAAGTTCACATGCGTGTAAAGGCAGGCGCCCCAATACTTTTCGTAATATAGTGTAGCTTCCTGAAACATTGCTGCACCCTGCCTCAGCACTCCTCTCAGGAGCCCTTAGTCCCAATATTCCTTATATTAGACCCAGTGATGGCATCGCTGTGTCTCCGTGCTGCTCTATACAATGCAGACAGATGATGGCTGGTGGAAGGGGCCGGCAGAATGCTGTACATGGCTTCCAGAAAATATCATAGAACCCTGCATCAGAACTCCTCTCAAGAGCCCTCAGCCCCAATGCAGGCAGTAGACTGGCCCTTTAGGAGGAGCTTTGCAAATATCAAAAATCCTTGATGGATGGATGTCTGGAGGAGTGGGTGTTTCTAGGCAGGATGCATTAGGTATTGTGATGCTGAGCCTGCATGAAATAACTGAAATCCAATGAATGAATGGGGTGGACCAGGGCCAGTCAGGTTGGGGGGCAGTACTGGGACTGGGTTGCCCAGCGCCCAGGGCAAGGATCCAGAATTGTGCACCTCCCCCACTATAAATACATTCCATAGAATCGATGTACATCCCTGCATCCATTTTTTGCCCCTTTGCTTTACTGCGCCCAGGGCAACTCTCCCTCCTGCCCACCCCTTGTCCCCAGCCTTGGACATCCACCAGCTGCAAGACTGAAGGAGAGACTAGAGGCTTTAAGCTTCCATAGGTTAAAGAACAATACCACTTTATAGCATCTTCTACTTTCCGCTGGTACATTGAGCGGATGGCAGTGGCACTTAATGCTTGATTGGGGTCGTTTTTTTTAAAAACCATCAAAGCATGAAACAGGGGGCCTGTTCTCGTACTGTCTTCCCCCACACCTTTAGCTGCAGTCTTCCCATGTCCTCTGGCCAGTTTCTAGTCTCTATTTCTCAGGAGAGGCCGCGTTATTGTAAGGAAGAACGAGCAAAAATGTGTCATTAATCATAAAACAACCGGGATCTGCAAGGTTTGACGGCGAGCCTGACTTACTGAGACTCCACGGAGGGCGAGAAGGACAAGATCAGAGAAAACAAGTTTTTTCCTTTTAAAGTTATAGTTGAAAATGAAAGGAAGGATGGAAGCTGGGCCAGCTGCCTGGGGTATCTTTTCTCATACAGGCACAGATCTAGTACATATTTAAAATGGTATATACAGAGGTTGGACAAAATTATGGAAATACCAGGTAAAATAACGATATGGTGTTGGACCGCCTTTTGAGCATCAGAATGTGAAAAAAAAGGGGATTTAAGGCACTTTGATCGTGGCATGGCATGGTTGTTGATGCCAGACGGGCTGGTCTGAGTGTTTCAAAAATTACTGATCTACTGGGATTTTCACATACAACCTTCTCTCGGGTTTACAGAGAATGGTCCGAAAAAGAGAAAATATCCAGTGAGTGGAAGTTGTGTGGAGGAAAATGCCTTGTTGATGTCAGAGAAAAATGGGCAGACTGGTTCCAGATGATAGAAAGGCAACAGTAACTCAAATAACCACTCATTACAACCAAAGTATGCAGAATACCATCTCTGTAGCACAACACATCAAACCTTGAAGCAGATGTGGTACAGCAGCAGAAGACCACACCCGGGTGCAACTCCTGTCAGGTAAGAACAGGAAACTTAGGCTACAATATGCATAGGCTCACCAAAATTGGACAAGGTTGGAAAAACGTTGGCTGGTCTGATGAGTCTCGATTTCAACTGGGACATTCAGATGGCCGGGTCAGAATTTGGCATAAACAACATGAAAGCATGGATCCATCCTGCCTTGTATCAATGGCTCAGGCTGGTGGTGGAGGTGGTGTAATGGTGTGGGGGATATTTTCTTGGCACACTTTGGGCCCCTTAGTACCAATTGAGCATCGTTTAAACGCCATGACCTACCTGAGTATTGTTGCTGACCATGTCCATCCCTTTATGACTACAGTGTCCCCATCTTCTGATGGCTCCGTCCAGCATGATAATGCACCATGTCACAAATCATCTCACCACTGGACAATGAGGTCACTGTACTTCAATGGCCTCCACAGTCACCAGATCTCAATCCAATAGAGAACCTTTGATATGTGGTGGAAAAAAAGACAAAAGGGGGTCCAACCCGGTACTAGCAAGGCGTACCTAATAAAGTAGCTGGTGAGTGTAAAAGTCTTGGATGGTGGATAATGGAATCTGATATCAATCTTGTGCAAAAATCGTTCCACTTCCTGCAGAGATGCCGGAGACGGAAAACAGGCCCAAAGCTTGTTCTTCAAAATTGACCATAGTGATGTTGAGGTCCGGCGACCAGGGAAGCTGTGTGAATCAGAGCATTATGGTCTTGGAAAATTGGCGCTGTCTTCGAGAAACAATGTCTGCACCATGGGAGGCACATAGTCGCCCAAAAACCGTACATAGTCGCTGGCTGTGACTCTACCTTTCAAGGTAATGATGGAGCCTGCAGAATACCAAGATATGGCTGCCCAAACCATGGTTGGCAAAACTGGACAATATGTGTAATAAAATGTTCCCATTTTATTTACCACAATTCAAAATAATTTAAACCCACCACTTGTCAAAGTGGAATAAAATTGTATTTTCCATTATTTATTTATTCAAGATAATTTAAACCCACCACTTGTCAAAGTGGAATAAAATTGTATTTTCCATTACTTATTTTTGTCATCAAAACATATAGAAAATAAAAAAAAGTTTGCCACAGAATCAAATTCACCACAAATACCACTGTTATCCCAAAGCTGAACAAATTGTATAATAAAAATTGCTCTTTTTCTTTTTTTACAGCAATTATAATTGTTTTAAACCTATCACTAGTTGGACTGAATTAAAATTGTCTTTTTTTTTCTTTTTATGTATTTATTGTGTTCAAAAGATAATAAAAATAAAATATAATAATAATAATGATGATACGAATAATAATAATATAAAAATAAAATAATAATTCAAATAATAATATAAATTAATAATAATATAAAAATGATTTCACCAAAAAACCTTTTGACCTCCCAAAAAATGATATATGTTTATCTTCACTCTGATAAAATATTGCAGAGTCAATGGGCACATAGCTGACATTTAAACATTGCTTTGGTCCTTTTGAGGGTTAAATAAATAAGTGGAATAAAATTGTATTTTCCATTACTTATTTTTGTCATCAAAACATATAGAAAAAAAATAAAAAAATTTGCAACAGAATCAAATTCACCACAACTACCACTGTTATCCCAAAGCTGAACAAATTGTATAATACAATTTGCTCTTTTTCTTTTTTTTACAGCAATTATAATTGTTTTAAACCTATCACTAGTTGGACTGAATTAAAATTGTCTTTTTTTTTCTTTTTATTTATTTATTGTGTTCAAAAGATAATAAAAATAAAATATAATAATAATAATGATGATACGAATAATAATAATATAAAAATAAAATAATAATTCAAATAATAATATAAATTAATAATAATATAAAAATAAAACGATTTCACCAAAAAATCTTTTGACCCCCCAAAAAATGATATATGTTTATCTTCACTCTGATAAAATATTGCAGAGTCAATGGGCGCATAGCTGGCATTTAAACATTGCTTTGGTCCTTTTGAGGGTTAATAATAATTTGTTTCACTGTGCACAATTCTAAAAATAGGCATCTTTAATATGTATCCCATTTCATAGATTTGTTACCATCTCCCGCGGAAGTGATTCACAACTGGAGAGTATCTGTGACAACAGAGGTACCTGTATAGCCTCTTTCTGCCAGGTCAGCGCTTATACTGTATCAGGTCTCATAGATAATCTGTGTCGGTATTAAGCTCCAGCTGTGGCCTCTTAAACCCATCATTGATTGGCTGCCAATATTTTTATTTATTTTACATATAACTGATGAGCTTATTAAATTTGCGTCAGAAAAGTGCTGAGCTGCAGCGAATGGTAATGCTTCCGCACCGTGTGGCTTGAAAAGGGCAACTGTTATTTAAAAACAAATGAAAAGTGCATAGCGCCAAGGTTAAACGATCAATGGCGGTTCATCAATGCGTTTATATGTGAGAAGGAAGCAGCTGTGATCGTTAAACGAATGTTGCCGCTATTGTTGCTGCAGGGAGATCTCCGCTCGGTGGACGGCTTGTTTTACAGCTGAGAAAAGGTTCATTAGTGGGTATGGCGTCTTTTGTTTCACTGTTCTTTTCCATAATGAAATTTCAGTTAATCAAGAACGCCAGCAAGCTTTGCTCGTCCAATAATAGCAATGTGCCTTATAAAAAAAATGGATCTGAAATACGTATATGCGACCTCTTTTTTTTTTTTTTTTCACACCATAATCCCCCTCGTCCAAATGATTTGGACCAGTGCACAAAGCAAGGTCCATAAAGACATGGATGAGCGAGTTTGGGGTGGAAAAACTGGACTGGCCTGCACCTCAACCCGACAGAATATTCCTTTGGGATGAATTGGAGTGGAGACTGCGAGCCAGGCCTTCTTGCCCAACATCAGTGCCCGACCTCACAAATGCGCTTCTGGAAGAATGGTTTAACATTCCCATAGACACACTCCTAAACCTTGTAGACAGCCTTACCAGAAGATTTGAAGCTCTTATAGCTGCACAGGGTGGGCCAACTCAATATTGAACCCTACGGACTAATGGTTTTCCCGTCGGAATTCCGTCGGAATTTCGCTCAAAATGTCTTGCCTACACAGGGTCACACCAAATTCCGACGGTCAATAACACAGCGGCATAAAACACGTTCGACAGCACTATAAAAGGGGAGATCCTGCTCTCAATTTTTCCGACAACAAAGTCCTATCGGAATTTTTCCGATCGTGAGTAGCGAATTCCGACGGATAAAGTGCCACGCATGCTCAGATCACATTACAAGACCAAAGCTATTGGCTACTAGCCTCTACGTAGTCCCGTCGTACGCAACGAACGTCACCACGTTCAGGATGATCGGATTTTCCGACAACTTTGTCTGACCGTGTGTATGCAACACACGTATCGGACAAAATCCGTCTGAAAAAATCCCACGGATTTTGTGGTCGGAATTCCGACCGTGTGTACGGGGCATTAGAGTTCATATGCGTGTAAAGGTAGACGTCCCAATACTTTTGGTAATATAGTGGCTATAGATCCTTCTGATCTAAAAATGCATGCTCTGCAGCCTGAACATTCTTCGTCCTTGCCATGCTCCTCTCTGAATCATTCTGATTCCCTTCTATCCACCGGCATTTCCCTCTCTGGTCACTATCATTCTTTTCTATCAATGCCTACTCTGCCTCTCTATGATCATTCTCCTCCACATCCCTCCATACCTTCTCTTCTTTACTCTACTGCCATCAATCAAAGTCCACTGCCATTTCCTCCATACACAGTTCTCAGACTATGCATACACTGCGGCTCAATGCCAGGACGGGAGATGTTGTTCCTTCCGGGCTCTTCCTCATCTTCTCTCATAGGGCACATCAAAGTGCAGGAGGAGCCTAGGGGAAGCTTCTCTGACTCTGGACGTGCCCTCCCTGCCCACCCCTTGTCCCAGCCCTGGGACATGCTGCCCGGTGGCAGCCCACTGGGCAGATGCCCAGTGGGTCCTATGGCCAGTCCGGCCTTGGTTGTGTCTCACTACTGTGTTACTGGCTAGATCACCAGGTGAAAACAGAGGGAAAAAGCCTTAAAAAAGAAAACTGATTTAGACACCATATCTAATGATTGGTAAACTGAAATATATTATATGCGCCGCCTTGGCTTTTCAGGGGGAGCCCACTGCCTGGTATTCTTTTCTTGCACAGCATCGGGAGCTTGCATGGTGCGGGTTGGCCATCAGGGCTGGTGGAAATCCAGAACAACAGCCCCATCATTCAGAAGGGGATGAAAATCCACCTCCATCAATCCTGTCCACCTCCCACCTACAGCCATGCTGCCCCAGCCACACCGTGGTGAGGAGAGGTAGGACTCGCTTGTGAAAAAGGGGGAGGGGTCTCATGACTCTGATGTGAAAGGGGGGGGGGGACTGAGGACTCTAAAGTAAAAGGGGGGTGGACTGAAGTCTCTGATGTAAAAGCGGGATAGACTAAAGACTCTATTGTGAAAGGGGGCTGGGGTGGACTGAGGACTCTAATGTGAAAATGGGGAGGGTGGGGTCTGACGACACTGGAGTTAAAGAAGGGGGGGGGGCAGTGAGGAATCTCATGTGAATGGGCGGGCTTCTAATGTTATAGAGCCGTGGTCTCCATACTGTGACCCGTGAACCGAATGCAGCCCTTTGCTGGCCTTTATCCAGCCTTTGGGGTACTATTCCTCCCAATGACACCAACAAGAAGGCACAGTTTCTTCCACTGACACCAACAGTGGGGAACCATTCCCGTCACTGACACCAACAATGGGGCACTATTCCTTCAACTAATACCAATGATGGGGCACTATCCCTCCCACTAATACCAATGATGGGGCACTATCCCTTCCACTAATACCAATGATGGGGCACTATTCATTCCACTAATACCAATAAAAGGACACTATTTCTTCCAGTAATACCAATGATAGGGCACTATTCCCCCCACTGATACCAATAATAGGACACTATTCCTTCCGGTAATACCAATGATGGGGCACTATTCATTCCACTAATACCAATAATAGGACACTATTCCTCCCAGTAATACCAATGATAGCGCACTATTCCTCCCACTAATACCAATGATGGGGCACTATTCCTTCCACTAATACCAATGATGGGGCACTATTCCTTCCACTGATACCAATGACGGGGTACTATTCCTTCCACTAATACCAATGATGGGGCACTATTCCTTCCATTAATACCAATGATAGGGCACTATTCCTCCACTAATACCAATGATGGGGCACTATTCCTTCCACTAATACCAATAATAGGACACTATTCCTCCCGGTAATACCAATGATAGCGCACTATTCCTCCCACTAATACCAATGATGGGGCACTATTCCTTCCACTAATACCAATGATGGGGCACTATTCCTTCCACTGATACCAATGACGGGGTACTATTCCTTCCACTAATACCAATGATGGGGCACTATTCCTTCCATTAATACCAATGATAGGGCACTATTCCTTCCACTAATACCAATGATAGGGCACTATTCCTTCCACTAATACCAATGGTGGGGTATTATTCCTTCCAGTAATACCAATAATAGGACACTAGTCCTTCCAGTAATACCAATGATAGTGCACTATTCCTCCAACTAATACCAATGATGGGGCACTATTCCTTCCACTAATAACAATGACGGGGTACTATTCCTTCCACTAATACCAATGATGGGGCACTATTCCTTCCACTAATACCAATGATAGGGCACTATTCCTTACACTGATACCAATGACGGGTACTATTCCTTCCACTAATACCAATGATGGGGCACTATTCCTTCCACTAATAGCAATGATAGGGTACTATTCCTCCTACTGTTACCAATGATGGGGCATTATTCCTCCCACTAATACCAATGATGGGGCACTAGTCCTCCTACTAATACCAATGATAGCGCACTATTCCTCCCACTAATACCAATGATGGGGCACTATTCCTTCCACTAATACCAATAATGGGGCACTATTGCTTATACTGATACCAATGACGGGGTACTATTCATTCCACTAACACCAATGATGGGGCACTATTCCTTCCATTAATACCAATGATAGGGCACTATTCCTTCCACTAATACCAATGATAGGGCACTATTCCTTACACTGATACCAATGACGGGGTACTATTTCTTCCACTAATACCAATAATGGGGCACTATTCCTTCCATTAATATCAATGATAGGGCACTGCTCCTTCCACTAATACCAATGATAGGGTACTATTCCTCCTACTGTTACCAATGGTTCATTATTCCTTTCCACTAATACCAATGATGGGGTACTAATTATCCTACTGTTACCAATGATGGGGCATTATTCCTCCCACTAATACCAATGATGGGGCACTATTCCTTCCAGTAATACCAATGATAGTACACTATTCCTCCCAGTAATACAGTAATACCAATGATAGCGCCATGCCCTCCTACTAATGATAGCGCCATGCCCTCCTCCTACTAATACCAATAGTGGGGCACTATTCCTCCTAATAATATCAATAATGAGTCATTATTTGTCCCACTAATACTAATGACGGGGCACTATTCCTCCTTCTACTGACTATAGTCACTATGTATTTTTTTTTACTACTGCTGATGCTGGAGCATTTTCAACTCCCACTGGCCACTCAACTCCCCCGCCCTCCCCTAAAGTCCGAAGGACCGTAAATTGGCCCTTTGTATAGAAAGTTTGGAGACCCTTGTTATAGAGGACCCCATTTTAGACTGGGGTGCCTGAAGATTTTGCATATTCTCAAACGGTGACATGAATAAAGAAGGTTGAGAAGAACTGGCCTATATTGTAACATTGATATTGTACTAGCTACTATGTTAAGTTATTAGAAAAAGGTAAAAAAAAGACCCGACTGAGATATTTGGCACTTATTTATTTTTATTGGGCGATTATTTGGTTAATAGCACCGCAAATCAGTTTGCAAACGTTACTCAGAAGCACGCCACAGGAAACGTCTGCGAGATATTTAACAACAAATTGACAGTTCTACGCTCCGTAAGTGGGCGAATAAACCAGAATACATCTTAAGATTGCTTTTTATTTGTCAAACATCTATTTTTTATTAAATGTTTATGAAACATTCGAGAAAATAGGCATGTGACATTAGAGAAAGAATTGGAACAATAAAACATTGATTTAGAAAGAGAAAAAAAAAAAACCTGTACTGCAATCAGTACGTTTCTGGAAGCGCAAGCAGAATATTAAACAGTACATAAGAGGGGAGGGGCAATTTAGCGATTTTTAAAGGGGAATTATTTTTAAAAAAATCCAGCTTAGCTCCTGCGGCACGAAAGAACTACACCTGGACTATGATTGAAGCTTAACTTCAGGCAGATACGAAAGAAAAAAACTTTAAAACTAGGTATACTTACTTACTTTATTCCTGGTCCAAATTCATCTCTCCACCTCCTCATTGGACAGTGAATCACCTATGTCCAATGAGCAGGGAACTGACCTCCTATTGGTAAACCATGAGAGGTGTGTACACAATGAGGGCTGGCCAAAATTTTAAAATCCTCGGGCAAACAGTACATCTGGTATTTTAACCATGTGTCTCTTTGGCCAGAGGTACCTTTTAAAGCTGGACTCTGGATATTAAACTTTCCACCTCCCACCCTTTGTCCCTCACCAACTATTTACTGTTATTTCACCTGGACATGCCAGGTCCTGAACCTTCCATCTTCTTCACTGAAGGTGAGGAGGGTCCTTCTTCGATTGCCCATGCCTGGGTAGCATGGACACTTCCTATTGTCTGTCTATTGGTAGAGTTCTCCAAGGCAGTCGTTCTCAACCACCAGGCCATGGCCCACTGCCAGGTTGGAACCTTTCTCCTTCCAAGACCCCACCCAGTTGCAGATCCCCTAACTTACCACAGTGCCTCCCAGCTCCCATTGTGCTCCCAACCTCCCATAGGGTTCTTCTTTGGTTGTCCATGCCTTTGTAGTATGGACACTTCCTATTAGCTGTCTAGTGGTGAAGTCACTTAAGACAGTGTTTCTCAACCAACAGGTCATGCTCAACTGTGAGGCTGCATCCTCCCTCCTCCCAAGACCCCAGCCATCTGCAAATCCCCTTATATACCACAGTGCCTCCCAGCTCCCATTGTTCTCCCAACCTTCAATAGGGTCCTTCTTTGGTTGCCCATGCCTGGATGGCATGGACAATTCCTTTTGGCTGTCTAGTGGCAGAGTACTTTAAGGCATTTGTTCTCAACCACCAGTCCATGGCACACATGCCAGGCTCTCTCCTTTCAAGACCCCAGCCAGCTGCAGATCCCCTAACTTACCACAGTGCCTCCCAGCTCCCATTGTGCCCCAACCTCCCATAGGGTCCTTGTTTAGTTGTCCATGCCCGGGTAGCATTGACACTTCCTATTGGCTGTCTAGTGGCAGAGTACTCTAAGGCAGTGGTTCCATGGTGCCCCCAACTTCGCACAGTTGCACGCAGTATTGCCAGGTCTTCTGAGAGACCTCAGCCCTGCCGCAGAGCCTCCAGCCCCCCATAGTGCCCCAAATCTCCAACAGTGTTGCACAGTGACCCATGCAAAGCCCCCAGCCTACTAGAGAGACCCCAGACTCATCCAAAGATCCCATTCCTCACAGTTGCCCTCACCCCTGTCCAATAACCTCATCCGCAACAGAACCACCAATTCTGCTGCAGAGTCCCAAAACCCCCTTCCAGAACCCCCATCCCTCCCACAGTGGCACCCAACCCCATCCAGAGTTATTTTTAGCATTTTAATATATGCTTTGCCTTCCCATCATTTTATTTTGTTGGTATAAACATTTTTGTTGCTGTTGTTGGAGCACAGAGTTTTGTAAGTATTTACCAGGAACTGTTCTTAAGTTTAAGAACCACTTCTGTAAGGCCCCAGACTTCATGGCATGATGACATTGCTAGGAGTGGACTGGTTAGGAGGGATGAGCCGAACACCCCCCGGTTCGGTTCGCACCAGAGCTTACGAACAGGCAAAAAATGAGTACGCCGTTAAAGTCTATGGGACACGAACATGAAAAATCAAAAGTGCTAACTTTAAAGGCTTATATGCCATAAAAATTGGCCCAAGTTGACCCATCAGAGTCCGCATAATATATTCCGTTGCTTCTAAGTATAGGGGGGCATAATCCCTTTGCCCAGGATGCAGTTCTTGCACCCGAGTGGCCAATTGTCAAGGCTGAACATCATCGTGCAAGGAAAAGAAAGATCTCATCATCCATGTGGAAGTTCTGACACCATCCAACATGGAGCTTACACAAGGTTTGATTCCTCTCTGATGAAGGAGTGGAGTACGAGGGAAGTTAGTTTAAGTGTAATGGGGCAGGGGGGTATTCTTTGCACTAAATGGGCAAAGTGGCAGGGTTTCTTTAAGCCATGTGAGTTTTACGTTGGATTCTGAGCGTACCGCTTTGGTACAGCAAACATGTCTCCTGTGTTCCTACTGCTTCCAAATGCCAAGCACCGAAAACACACAGCAGAACTCTATTGACTTTTGAAGAATTACCTGATTGTATCAAAATCTTCTTTTATATATTTATCCAGAAACATTCTTTTAGAAAACAGTTATCTTTCACGTAGAGAATCTCAACATCTTTATTTTTCAGTTTAATACCCTTCAGAAAAGTTTACAGAAGATAGAACTTTGTGTCTTCTGCCCTGCGAAATACATTTGACTGCTCCCAGCTGTTTTGGTCCAAGCTTGCAATTTAACGAAGATCATTTAAGGTTAGCCAACACTTAGCTTTGTGTCCTCCACAGGAGAACAAAATAATGAGAACATTCTCAGGGTAAATCTCATGTTTTTTGCCACTTGCCGTTCACATTTGGTCTTGTATTTGTCGTACAAAGTGACTTTTTTCTGAGTTTTAGCATTGTGGCAGCAGTTAATAGAGGCCTTCCCTTCTAATACACCTGGGAATTGCATAACAAGGTACAGAGTCTTAAAATAAGGTATTGTGAGAAATTGGAAAGCACAAACTTGTGCCTCAATGCTGAATGGATCATCTGGATGTCTGATTTGTTAGGCGATAGAGAGCTTGACTGTAACATTTCCTAATTTAAGTTTATCTAAAGCTAAAACTTTTATATTGGGTTTTGGATAGTGTAGGAAAGAGTTGTAATCGTTGTGTCATTTTGGCAAAATTTCCCTTTATTTCTTCTCTGGTAAATAAATAAGGAAAAATTAAAAATCTCCAAAGTAATGGGAAGCTTAGACATGCAGGGACCATAAGCAGTAGAGTCCCTGAGTCTAATGCGGCGTACACACGGTCGGAATTTCCGATGGAAACAGTCCGATGGGAGCTGTTCATCGGATTTTCCGACCGTGTGTATGCTCATCGATCTTTTTCTGTCGGAATTTCTGACGGACTTTGAGTTGAGAACCTGTTCTCAATTTTTCTGACGGAAAACCTTTCTATCGGATTTTCCGATCGTGTGTATGCAATTCCGACACGCAAAATTCCAACGCATGCTCGGAAACAATTTGATGCATGCTCGGAAGCATTAAACTTCCCTTTTATAGTGCTGTCGAATGTGTTTTATGCCGCTGTGTTACAGACCGTCGGAATTTGGTGTGACCGTGTGTAGGCAAGACAGTTTGAGGGAAATTCCGTCGGAATTCCGAAGGGAAAACCATCAGAGCTTTTTCCGACGAGAATTCCGACCGTGTGTACGCGGCATAAATGTTTACTTCTGCCAGCTGGTTGGGTGTGTCCCTGCCAATAGCATGAAAAGATACAATAAATCTAAGCAGGACTGCAATCGGGGGGGACAGCACATACACATGTAGGGGGCCCATACCCAGGGCCCCAACCAAGGATTTGTCTCTTCTGTTTAGTAGCAAGTGGGGCAGACTGATCCATTGGGCACTCAGTCAGTAGGGGTCCCTATGAGAGGCTCTTGGGGATGAAACCAGTGCCAGACTAAGTTCTGGCACAGCGCTCCTCTCATTGCGGTATCTTCAACCTAGTGAGGATTCCTGTTGGCTGCGCCTGCCTGTGTTCTCTGCATTCAGTTCTCTGGCTCCCCCGCCCAGTGCTTCTCTCTCACCACCGCCTCAGTGGGTGGGTGGTATAGGGAGGTCTGTTGTTACCTTAAAGTGGTACAGGGGTTTTGGTGTTCTCTAGGAGTGGGGGGTATAGTGTTATCCAAGAGTAGGATCACTACCAGATACCAGTGTTATCTGGGCTGTCTCTTTGCTGGACTGGGCTGTCTCTTTGAAAAGGTAGAGCAGTTAGTGTTAGTGTAGGGTACTGCTCAAAAGAGTCTACCTTGTCGAGGTGGCAGGTTTCATATTTATTTTTTGGCCAGCCCCATACACACGATCAGAAATTCTGCCAGCAAAAGTCGGATGTGAGCTTTTGGTCAGAAATTCCGACCGTGTGTATGCTTCATCGGACTTTTGCTGGCAGAATTCCAGCCAGCAAAAGATTGAGAGCAGGTTCTCTATTTTTTGGTCGGAAAAAGTTCCTTTCTGGAAAATGCGTTCGTCTGTATGCAATTCGGACACGCAAAAAATCACGCATGCTCGGAAACAATTCGAAGCATGCTCGGAAGCATTGAACTTAATTTTCTCGGCTCGTCGTAGTGTTGTACGTCACCGGGTTCTTGACGTTCGAAAGTTCAGAGAACTTTTGTGTGACCGTGTGTATGCAAGGCAAGCTTGAGCGGAATTCCGTCGGTTTCCTTGACCAGCCACTAGGAGGTTTAGTAGCAGTGGTGCACATTGGGCAAGGTTATATATTTTTGTGGTGACTTTGGAAAGTTCTCTTCCATCCAGACCCGCTGCTTGGAAAGGGTGTGGGCTGCTGGAGTTCTCTCTTCCTCCCAGGCCTTCTGCCTGGGGAGGGTGTGTTGTGCTGATCCGTTGCTTCTGGGTATGGGGGAGCATAGCCCCTTCGCCCAGGATGCAGTTCTTGTGCCCGAGTGGCCAATTATCAAGGCTAAACACCATCGTGCAACAAAAGGAAAGATCTCATCATCCATGTGGAAGTTCTGACACCATCCAACATGGAGCTTACACAAGGTTTGATTCCTCTCTGATGAAGGAGTGGAGTACGAGGGAAGTTAGTTTAAGTGTAATGGGGCGGGGGGTATTCTTTGCACTAAATGGGCAAAGTGGCAGGGTTTCTTAAAGCCATGTGAGTTTTACGTTGGATTCTGAGCGTACCTCTTTGGTACAGCAAACATGTCTCCTGTGTTCCTACTGCTTCCAAATGCCAAGCACCGAAAACACACAGCAGAACTCTATTGACTTTAGAAGAATTACCTGATAGTATCAAAATCTTCTTTGTAATATGTATATGACTGTAACATTTCCTAATTTAAGTTTATCTAAAGCTAAAACTTTTATATTGGGTTTTGGATAGTGTAGGAAAGAGTTGTGATTGTTGTGTCATTTTGGCAAAATTTCCCTTTATTTCTTCTCTGGTAAATAAATAAGGAAATTAAAAATCTCCAAAGTAATGGGAAGCTTAGATATGCAGGGACCATAAGCAGTAGAGTCCCTGAGTCTAATGCGGCGTACACACGGTCGGAATTTCCGATGGAAACAGTCCGATGGGAGTTGTTCATCGGATTTTCCGACCATGTGTATGCTCATCGATCTTTTTCTGTCGGAATTTCTGATGGACTTTGAGTTGAGAACCTGTTCTCAATTTTTCTGACGGAAAACCTTTCTATCGGATTTTCCGATCGTGTGTATGCAATTCCGACACGCAAAATTCCAACGCATGCTCGGAAACAATTTGACGCATGCTCGGAAGCATTAAACTTCCCTTTTATAGTGCTGTCGAACGTGTTTTATGCCGCTGTGTTACAGACCGTCGGAATTTGGTGTGACCGTGTGTAGGCAAGACAGTTTGAGCGAAATTCCGTCGGAATTCCGACGGGAAAACCATCAGAGCTTTTTCCGACGAGAATTCCGACCGTGTGTACGCGGCATAAATGTTTACTTCTGCCAGCTGGTTGGGTGTGTCCTGCCAATAGCATGAAAAGATACAATAAATCTAAGCAGGACCGCAATCGGGGGGGACAGCACATACACATGTAGGGGGCCTGTACCCAAGGCCCCAACCAAGGATTTGTCTCTTCTGTTTAGTAGCAAGTGGGGCAGACTGATCCATTGGGCACTCAGTCAGTAGGGGCCCGTATGAGAGGCTCCTGGGGATGAAGCCAGTGCCAGACTAAGTTCTGGCACTGAGCTCCTCTCATTGTGGTATCCTCAACCTAGTGAGGATTCCTGTTGGCTGCGCCTGCCTGTGTTCTCTGCATTCAGTTCTCTGGCTCCCCCGCCCAGTGCCTCTCTCTCACCGCCGCCTCGGTGGGTGGGTGGGTGGGTGGGGGGTATAGGCAGGTCTGTTGTTACCTTAAAGTGGTATAGGGGTTTTGTTGTTCTCTAGGAGTGGGGGGTATAGTGTTATCCAAGAGTAGGAACACTACCAGATACCAGTGTTATCTAGGCTGTCTCTTTGCTGGACTGGGATGTCTCTTTGAAAAGGTAGAGCAGTTAGTGTTAGTGTAGGGTCCTGCTCAAAAGAGTCTACCTTGTTGAGGTGGCAGGCTTCATATTTATTTTTTGGCCAATATATAATTCCCGATGCCTTATACACACGATCAGAAATTCTGCCAGCAAAAGTCGGATGTGAGCTTTTGGTCAGAAATTTTGACCGTGTGTATGCTCCAGACTTTTGCTGGCAGAATTGCAGCCAGCAAAAGATTGAGAGCAGGTTCTCTATTTTTCGGTCGGAAAAAGTTCCTATCCGGAAAATGCGTTTGTCTGTATGCAATTCGGACACGCAAAAAATCACGCATGCTCGGAAACAATTCGAAGCATGCTCGGAAGCATTGAACTTAATTTTCTCGGTTCGTCGTAGTGTTGTACGTCACCGCGTTCTTGACGTTCGAAAGTTCAGAGAACTTTTGTGTGACCGTGTGTATGCAAGGCAAGCTTGAGCGGAATTCCGTCGGTTTCCTTGACCAGCCACTAGGAGGTTTAGTAGCAGTGGTGCACATTGGGCAAGGTTATATATTTTTGTGGTGACTTTGGAAAGTTCTCTTCCATCCAGACCCGCTGCCTGGAAAGGGTGTGGGCTGCTGGAGTTCTCTCTTCCTCCCAGGCCTTCTGCCTGGGGAGGGTGTGTTGTGCTGATGGGCAAAAGCAGGGGCCTGAAGATTCCTGTTGTTGTGCTGGAGGGTATATCCAGGGGAAGTGGAAAAGGAAAGTGATTACTGGGATTGGAGCACCAGGGGTGAAACTTCATCTGCCAAAGAGCATCCAGAAGTGGGTTCAAATGTCTTGTAGACTGCATTCCTAATATGTATAAACTGATAGTCCTTATGAGAGTATGAAGCCAAACAGAATTCAAGAGTTCAATAAATGATCAAAGACATTGCTTTGGGGCTTGTAAACCCTCCCGATGATTCAAGAGTAACCCCAGATTTTTCAAGCATGATGATCCTCCTTCATTGTCTAGTCAAGAGGCTGGAAGCAGTGCGTTTGCAGGCACTGCCACATGATTTAGTGCGGTGTGTTCTTCAAAAGTACTTTTTGTGTGATCTGATGATATGCAGCCCAGGCCAAATTGCACTGCCGGTGAACGCTGAAGAACGTGGTCCGATATGGGATGAGCTGGCCCTTAAAGGGTCATATGTACCATCGATGCTCTGCACCTCTATCACCCACCTGGTGCTTGGTGATTGGCTCAGTGCTGTCGGATCGGTGTAGGGATAGAGTCTTCTGCTCTGCGTAAGCTCCAACTTGGATTGACTAATGCCCCATACACACGGTCGGATTTTCCGACGGAAAATGTCCTATCGGACAATGTTGTCGGAAATTCCGACCGTGTGTGGGCTCCATCGGACATTTTCCATCGGATTTTCCGACGGACAAAGTTTTATCTCCTGCTCTCAAATTTTCCAACAACAAAGTCCTATCAGACTTTTTCCGATCGTGTGTAGCGAATTCCGACGGACAAAGTGCCACGCATGCTCAGATCACATTACAAGACCAAAGCTATTGGCTACTAGCCTCTACGTAGTCCCGTCGTAGGCAACAAACGTCACCACGTTCAGAATGATCAGATTTTCCGACAACTTTGTCCGACCGTGTGTATGCAACACCAGTGTCGGACTAAATCCGTCAGAAAAAATCCTATGGATTTTGTGGTCGGATTTTCCGACCGTGTGTACGGGGCATAATGCCGCGTACACACTATCGGAATTCTCATCGAAAAAAGCTCTGATGGTTTTCCCGACGGAATTCGGACGGAATTCCACTTAAACTGACTTGCCTATGCACGGTCACACCAAATTCCGACCGTCAAGAACGCGGTGACGTCCAACACTAGCTGAGTTCAATGCTTCCGAGCATGCGCTGAATTGTTTCCGAGCATGCGTAGGAATTTTGAGCGTCAGAATTCCTACAGACGATCGAAATTTCCGATAGAAACCTCTTCAGTCGGAAAAATTGAGAACATGCTCTCAATTTTTTGCTGTCGTAAATTTGGCCAGCAAAATTCCGATGGAGCCTACACACGGTCGCATTTTCCGATGAAAAACTCTCATCTGCCCTTTTCTGGCCGGAATTTCCGATCGTGTGTACACGGCATTACAGAGTTTCTTCTGTCAGAGAACAAAGTGGAGTGAGGGGAAGGTTGAAGGGTGGGATGGCTTTAAAGCAGTGGTCCTCAAACTTAAAAGATATTAACTGGAAAATTCTTCCAAAACCTTACATCCCCCCCAAAAAAATAAAAGTTTATACTAGGAATGCAAAGTATGTATTTAGAGTGTGGTGGACCTTCTTCCAAGGCACTGCCTAAATGCTCACAAGTGTGTGTGCTAGAAGCGCACTCCATAGCGTTTTCCCAGGACAGAGACCGAGCTGTCGACAACAGTTCCGGGTCTCATACTAACGGTAGGGAGCCGGGAGGACCAACTTTTGATGATCACTGTGAAAGCCTGTGGCTGGCTATCAGTCTGCAAAACCTGCCAATACATTGTATATTTTTCTCCTTGTCAGAAGAGGGGTAAAAAATTCTAAGTAAAAAATTAATAAATTAATAAATATTAAAGATAAAATAGCTGGATCAGGGCTTGATTAAGTGTAGGTTACTGTCACAGTCAAGGTTAGGAGATCAAAGGTCATGATTAGTATGCTTTAATCACGATTTTAAAAAAAAACATTTTTTTTGTGCCACTATCAGCATCGTTTTGGTATGATTAAAAAAAAAAAAAAAACATTAACAAAATGCGCACTATTGTTTCTCGGCTTTACTACAGGTATCTCTGGTGAATTTCAGGAGTAGGAGAATTTTTTTTGTGAAGGGTTATATAAATATACAGCTAAAGTTTACAATTTTTTTTTCTAATCTTTTGAGCCAGTTTTACAAAAAAAACTAAAAAAGCAAGAATAGAATAGAAAGAAAGAAAGTGGAATAGAAAAGAAAAATCCAATAACAAAATGTTCACTATTGTTTCTTGGCCCTACTACAGGTATCGCTGGTGAATTTATGGAGTAGGAGAATTTGTTGTTTTTGTTTTGTGGTGGGTCATGGGTAAGAAATATACAGCTAAAGTTTTTTTTTTTTTTTTTTTTTTTATCTTTCGAGACAGTTTGATAATATAAAAAAAAAAAAAAGGACTAGAATAGAAACAAAATAGAATGGAATAGAAAAAAAAAAACAGTAACAAAATGTGCACTGTTATTTCTTGGCCCTGCTACAGGTTTGGTGATTGTCTGGAGTCGGAGTTTTTATTTTGTTTTTGTTTTGTTTTTTTTGTGGTGGGTCATGGTAAGAAATATACAGCTAAGGTTTAGAATTTATTTTCTTCTTTTAATACAATAAATAAAATAAAAACATTTGAGCCAGTTTTACTTGTATTTTTTTTTTTTTTGTGGATGGTCATGGTAAGAAATATACAGCTAAGGTTTAGAATTTATTTTTTTCTAATATAAAAAAAAAAAGAAAATAGAATGGAATAGAAAAGGAAAACCCAATAACAAAATGTTCACTATTGTTTCTTGGCCCTTCCATGGGTATCGCTGGTGAATTTCAGGAGTAGGAGAATTTTTTTTCTTTTTTTGTGGTGGGTCATGGTAAGAAATATACAGCTAAAGTTTTGAAAAGTTTTTTTTATTTTTTTTTTTTTTTAATCTTTCGAGCCAGCTTTACTTTGATACTAAAATAAAAATAAAAAAATAGGACTAGAATAGAAACAAAATAGAATGGAATAGGGAAAAAAACGGTAGCAAAATGTGCACTGTTGTTTCTTAGCCCTGCTACAGGTGTGGTGATTGTCTGGAGTAGGAGTTTTTTATTGTTTTTGTTTTGTTTTTTTGTGGTGGGTCATGGTAAGAAATATACAGCTAAAGTTTAGAATTTATTTTATTCTAATCTTTTGAGCCAGTTTTACTGTTATAATAATAAAAAAAAAGCAAGAATAGAATAGAAAAAGAAAATAGAATAGAATAGAAAAGGAAAACCCAATAACAAAATGTTCACTATTGTTTCTTGGCCATTCCATGGGTATCGCTGGTGAATTTCAGGAGTAGGAGATTTTTCTAAGAAATATACAGCTAAAGTTTTGAAAAGTTTTTTTTTTTTTTTTTAATCTTTCGAGACAGTTTTACTTTGATAATATAATAAAAATAAAAAATAGGACTAGAATAGAAACAAAATAGAATGGAATAGAAAAAAAAAACAGTAAAAAAATGTGCACTGTTATTTCTTGGCCCTGCTACAGGTTTGGTGATTGTCTGGAGTAGGAGTTCTTTTTTGTTTTTGTTGTTTTGTTTTTTTGTGGTGGGTCATGGTAAGAAATATACAGCTAAGGTTTAGAATTTATGTTTTTCTAATCTTTTGAGACAGTTTTACTTTTACAATAAAAAAATTAAATAACAAAATAAAAAAGCAAGAATAGAATAGAAAAAGAAAATAGAATAGAAAAGAAAAAAACAATAACAAAATGTTCACTATTGTTTCTTGGCCCTACTACGGGTATCACTGGTGAATTTCAGTAGTAGGAGAATTATTTTTATTTTATTTTTTGTGGTTGGTCATGGTAAGAAATATACAGCTAAAGTTTTGAAAAAGTTTTTTTTTTTTTTTTTTTAATCTTTCGAGACCGTTTTACTTTCATAATAAAAAAATAAATTAAAAAAAACAGGAATAGAATAGAAATAAAATAGAATAGAATAGAAAAAAAAATAACACTGGTGATTGTCTGGAGTAGGAGTTTTTTGTTTTTTTTTTGGTGGTGGGTCATGGTTAGAAATATACAGCTACAGTTGAGAAAGTTTGTTGCCAGTTTTACTTTGATAATAAAATAAAAAAACAAGAAATATCCATTAACTTTTACCATCAAATAAAAGCCTAATCTACCTTGTAAAAAACAAGGTGTAATTTGCCTGGATGATGCATACATCTTACTAAAAAAAGAAATAGTCAGTAATCAGGTAAACAAGGGAGTAATAAGTCAAAAACATGAGTTAATGTAATTTAAAAATAAGCATTATAGAACATTAATGTTCATTTAATTAATGTGCTTTAAACATATTAAATCATTTTCTATGTTGGCTTTCCTTATAAAATAATTCTGTATTTCTTTTGTTCCAAATGTGTCCAGGAAAAAAATAAAAAAAAAAAAAAAAGTCACATGCATTTTTATGTTACTGTTTATTACTATGGACCTGCAAATTAATATTAAAACAGAAGAAAAAAATTCATTTTTTTCAAACGTACTGCACTGGAATTTATATATTGATGTGCAGGATAAGAGAGCGGAAACTGCTTTCATGGTTCAGTTTCCATGTGATGGTTTTTTGAAACCAAAGAAGGGTCTTAAAAAAAACAGTCAGGTCCTCTTTAATTATGCTCTATTTATGCATTACAAAAAGAGTCGTAAAATACATTTGGAATGATAATTTACTGAAGGACAAAAGAATGAAAAACAGGGTCATTTCCCATAGCAGCAAGCTTTTTTTAATGTAACCATGAAAACAGCAACACCTCCAGTTACCTTTGCATCTGTTTGAAAGTTGCATCGCTGGAAATGCCAAAAGAGAATTTCTCCTTGGTATCTGAATTTTTATTAATAAATAAATTAAATTAAATTATGCCAAACTTCTTCCAGTAAAGGATTGTATAGACTAGCAATACTTCCCCATCATTCATTAATAAATAAAAATACAAATAATAATAAAAAAAAAAAAAATCTGACAAACCTTCTTTTGGAAGGGGGTTGTATAGACTGGCACTACTACTTCACCATTCATTAATTAAAAAAGAATAGAAAAAAAAAATCTGACAAACCTTCTTCCAGGAGCTTGTTTTATAGACTGGCACTACTAGATCACCATTCATTAATTAAAAAAAAAAAAAAAAACTGACAAACCTTTTTCCAGAAGCCAGTTGTGTAGAATAGCACTACTATACCGCCATTCATCAAAAAAGTAAGAATAATAATTAAAAATAAAATAAAATTCATTAATGAGGCCTTGAGGCGATTCAGTTCGCATTGTAGCGCTATACAAATTATTCATTCATTCATTAATAAAAATAAACAAATAATAAACAAATAATAAAAAAAAAAACTGACAAACCTTCTTCCGGAAGCCAGTTGTAAAGACTGGCACTACTATACCATCATTCATAAAAAAAAAAAGTAATAATAATAATTAAAAATAAAATAAAATTTGACAACCTTCTATCAGAAGCTGGTTGTATAGACTAGCACTACTATAGCCCCATTCATTAATTAAAAAAAACAAAACAAAAACCTAACAAACCTTCTTCCAGAAGGCAGTTGTATAGACTGGCACTACTATACAACCATTCATCAAAAAAAATTAAAAAACATAATAATAATAATAATTAAAAATAAAACCTGACAAACCTTCTCCCAGAAGCCAGTTGTATAGACTGGCACTACTATACCATCATTCATCAAAAAAGTAATAGTAATAATTAAAAATAAAATAAAATTGGACAACCTTCTTCCAGAAGATGGTCATATAGACTGGCACTACTACCCCACCATTCATAAAAAAAAAGTAATAATGATTAAAGATAAAATAAAATCTGACAACCTTCTATCAGAAGCTGGTTGTATAGACTAGCACTACTATATCCCCATTAATTAATTAAAAAAACAAAAACCTAACAAACCTTCTTCCAGAATGCAGTTGTATAGACTGGCACTACTATACAACCATTCATCAAAAAATAAATATAAAAAAAACATAATAATAATTAAAATTAAAATAAAACCTGACAACCCTTCTCCCAGAAGCCAGTTGTATGGACTGGCACTACTACACCACCATTCATTAAAAAGAGTAATAATAATAATAAATAAAAAAAAATAAAAACGAACAGACCTTCTCCCAGAAGCCAGTTGTATAGAGTGGCACTACTACACCACCACTCATTAAAAAGTAATAATAATAATAAAAAAATAAATAAAAACGAACAGACCTTCTTTCAGAAGCCAGTTGTATAGACTGGAACTACTATACCATCATTCATAAAAAAAAAAGTAATAATAATAATAATTAAAGATAAAATAAAATCTGACAACCTTCTATCAGAAGCTGGTTGTATAGACTAACACTACTATATCCCCATTCATTAATTAAAAAACAAAACAAAAACCTAACAAACCTTCTTCCAGAATGCAGTTGTATAGACTGGCACTACTATACAACCATTCATCAAAAAAAAAAACAACATAATAATAATTAAAAATAAAATAAAACCTGACAAACCTTCTCCCAGAAGCCAGTTGTATAGACTGGCACTACTACACCACCATTCATTAAAAAAAAATAATAATAATAATAATTAAAAAAATAAAAAATAAAAAACGAACAGACCTTCTTTCAGAAGCCAGTTGTATAGACTGGCACTACTATACCATAATTCATCAAAAAAGTAATAGTAATAATTAAAAATAAAATAAAATCTGACAACCTTCTTCCAGAAGATGGTTGTATAGACTGGCACTGCTACCCCACCATTCATAAAAAATTGTAATAATAATAATAATTAAAGATAAAATAAAATCTGACAACCTTCTATCAGAAGCTGGCTGTATAGACTAGCACTACTATATCCCCATTCATTAATTAAAAAACAAAACAAAAACCTAACAAACCTTCTTCCAGAATGCAGTTGTATAGACTGGCACTACTATGCAACCATTCATCAAAAAAAAAAAAAAAAAACATAATAATAATTAAAAATAAAATAAAACCTGACAAACCTTCTCCCAGAAGCCAGTTGTATAGACTGGCACTACTACACCACCATTCATTAAAAAAAGTAATAATAATAATAAAATTAAATAAATCAAAAATAAATAAAAATGAACAGACCTTCTTTCAGAAGCCAGTTGTATAGACTGGAACTACTATACCACCATTTATCAAAAAAGTAATAGTAATAATTAAAAATAAAATAAAATCTGACAACCTTCTATCAGAAGCTGGTTGTATAGACTGGCACTACTATATCCCCATTCATTAATTAAAAAAAAAAACCCCTGTCACCCCCCCCCCCCCCCCCCCCCCCCAAACAATGTCTCTATAATTCACAATAAACGTATTCAATTCTAAAACCTACAAGATAACTACGTAGTTAGAACCACTAGAAAAAAAAAAGACTGTAATTATGTTAATATGACATTAATAACCCCACTGCTTTCTCTCTGAACAGGTAGACGAAAAGGAGTCACACATTTATCATTCCAAGAGAAAGATTCATCTCCATTTAATGGGTTATTCTTGAAGACAGAAAAGAAGAAGCGGTAAGAGGCTGAAAGAGTTACTACACCTTTACTTGCAACCCCCCCTCCCCCCCCAAAAAAACTCTCTATGCATTACATTGCCCTAAATACATTAGCATGTTGTGCTCCTTTTTGTAAATACATTTTGTAAATAAATTTTGTAAATACATTTTGTAAATAAATTTTGTAAATAATTGCCCTCCCCTTTCCATCCTGCAGATGGCAGGACATACTGAGCATAGGGGCGTGGCCTGGTTGAGGCGGTCATACCCCTGATTACATGGTTTTGCAGAGATGTGCGACTTCCAGGACTTTTCCTTTTTCCATTAGAGGACCGAGCAGTGAAATGCTCAGCCCCCCGGAAACCCACAATCGAAAAAGCAGGCAGCTGAGCCCTCTCAATGCTTAAAAAGGGCATACGGCTGCTCAGGGGTGTACATATGCCACTGCAAAAAATGAAACAGCTTGGCGCATCCAACAGGAGGTACCCGACCAAAAACAACGACACAATCGCACTGCAACCGTGTGTGGTGGTTCAGCCTTTTAAGAGTTAAAACGGGTGGTGAGCAGTGATGAGCTCGGGGGTGTGTTCGGACATGAGTCAGAACCTGCCTACTCTATCCTACCGGGGAAGCTGTGAAAGCTGGCAGCCAATCAAAGGCTGGGAAGGCATTCTCTACCTCGCAGCCATCCTTATTGCATAATTGTTGTTGCAGGGTGGGGAATTCCTCCACCGCCTATGATTGGATGTCGCCTTTGATGGAATAGTGCCCCATCATTAGTGTCAGTGGGAGGAATAGTTCCCCATTGCTGGTATCAGTGGGAGGAATAGTGACCCATCATTGGTGTCGGTGGGAGCAATTGTGCCCCATCATTGGTATTAATCAAAGGAATAATGCCCCAATCACTGGTATTACTGGGAGGAATAGTGCCTCCATTATTAGTGTCAGTGGGAGCAATTGTGCCCCATCATTGGTATTAGTGGGAGGAATAGTGCCTCCATTATTAGTGTCAGTGGGAGCAATTGTGCCCCATCATTGGTATTAGTGGGAGGAATAGTGCCCCGTTGTTGATATCAGTGGGAGGAATAGTGCCTCATTGTTGATATCAGTGGGAGGAATAGTGTCTAATTTTTAGTGGGCCCCATCATTGGTGTGAAAGAAAGAAGTTATGCCCCACCATTGGTGTCAATGGAAGGAATAGTGCCCCATAGTTGCTGTCAGTGGAAGGAATGGTGCCCCATAGTTGATGTCAGTGGGAGGAATGGTGCCCCACCATTGGTATTAGTGGAAGGAATAGTGCCCCATCATTAGTGTCAGTGGGAGGAATAGTTCCCCATTGCTGGTATCAGAGGGAGGAATAGTGCCCCATCATTGGTATTAGTGGGAGTAATATTATCCCATCATTGGTATTAGTGGAAAGAATAATGCCCCCATCATTGTAGTTACTGGGAGGAATAGTGCTCCATCATTAGTGTCAGTGGGAGCAATTGTGCCCCATCATTGGTATTAGTGGAAGGAATAGTGCCCCATCATTGATTTTAGTCGGCCCCATCATTGGTGTCAAAGAAAGAAGTTATGCCCCATCATTGGTGTCAGTGGAAGGAATAGTGCCCCATAGTTGCTGTCAGTGGAATGAATGGTGCCCCATCATTGGTGTCAGAGGAAGAAGCTATTCCCTATTATTGGTGTCAGTGGAGGAATAGTGCACCATCATTGGTGTCAAATAAAGAAGTTACGCCCCATCATTGGTATCAGTGGAAGAAATAGTGCCCCATAGTTGGTGTCAGTGGGAGGAATAGTGCCCCAGCATTGATGTCAGTGGGAGGAATAGTGCCCCATCATTGATATCAGTGGGAGGAATAGTGCCTCAGCATTGATTTTAGTGGTCCCCATCATTGGTGTCAGTGGGAGGAATAGTTCCCCATCGTTGGTGTCAGTGGGAGGAATGGAGCCCCATCGTTGTTGTCAGTGGGAGGAATGATGCCCCATCATTGGAGTCAGAGAAAGAAGTTATTCCCTTTTAGTGGTGTTGGTGAGAATAATAGTGCCCTACTGGTGTCAGAGGAAAGAATAATGCCCCACTGTTGGTGACAGTAGGAGGAAAAGTACCAGTAGGGGGATCAGTGTACTTAAGGGCTGGATAAAGGCAAGACAAGGACTGCATAACGGCTTTTAGTCTGCAATTTGGAGACTACTGGTCTATGGAAAAAAAGTCCCTGGCCCTTTTTTCCGAATACACCCTCCACTGAACCACACGGTGTTGCAGCGCTGCGCCACCACGTGGTTTGGCATGCAGGAAAACATGCACGTTGGCAGATGCATGGGGTACTATTAACAAACATCTGCTAAAGGCCAGCACAATTTTGAACCTAGCCTAAATAGGAAAACCCCACACCCATCTCGTCTCCGGTTAGTTGGGTCTTTCACATTCCCCATTAGATTGCGCTGCCATACTCCTATGACATCTCACTTTGCAGCGGGCCGATGGAAGCCGTTGTTCACCGGGGGAAGAAAAGAAAAGAAAAACAAAAAAAGCGTTGGCACTTTCCAGATCATCCACTTCAGTCCTTGAATAGATAAATGTCTCCTCTGAATTCGTCCCTGGTTTTACACATCGTTTTATGAGAAATGTAGACAAGCCCTGATCACTTTTTCTTTTTTAATTATTTTTTTTCTTTTTTTTTTTTTTTTTTAAGTCTTCTCTGCCTCTCTCAGAATGTGTAAGCACGGTAAAAGACAGATAATTGGGCTTTAATTGGACTTCGCCTGTTCAAAGGCCTGCCTTTTAGTTCCCATGGCCTACCAGATAAGTTTCTTGCGTAAAGACAATTAAGGCAAAGAAAGAGTATGCAAACTAGATGACAACCGCGGCTCAATCTGGATCCGTCCTTTGTAAAGTAAGACAATGAACTTTCAGTTTCTGACTGCCGTTTGCAGCCCATTTCCCCCCCGCGCCGTAATAACATTTGCATATATGTTTTTTTTTTCTTTTCCTGTCTTTAATGGTCGCTGCCGTCAAAGTTAACCTTGCAATGGTTTTGCCGGTACTGTAAATCTCAACCCAATTTGTCTCCTTTAAAAATGAATAGCAGTTTGTGTTTTTTTTTTTTTGTGTTGTTTTTATGTGAAGGGGTGTTTTGTTTATTATTTTCTTCTGCTCGTCAATTCTCCAAGTAATTAATCACTCAAAACCTTTCAGCTGTCAAGTTCAACAAAAGGTAATCCCAGTTCTGTTTAGTGCAGGGAGCTTGGCACAGATGCTCTTTGTTGGTAGAGATTCATGTTTGGAAATTCTCATCCGCCGAAATTTCTCTACTGTATGAATGTAAAGTGGAAGGTTTAAATTGATATTGATTGCACGCCTAATGGTAGGTAGTTTATAATGAAGAAGGTGCTTGTAGTAAATAGTCTGGTTGAGCAAGATTGTTGATTCTTAAAAGCCCCATACACACGGTCGGACTTTTTCATGGATTCTGTCCGATCGGACAAGGTTGTTGAAAAATCAGACCGTGTGTATGCACCATCGGACAGTGTTCGTCGGTTTGGCCGACGGACAAAGTCTTATCTCCTGCTGGAAAGATTTGCCGTCAACCCGGTCCGATCACACCAAACCCGATCGTGTGTACGGTTGTCCGACCGGACAAAGTGCTACGCATGCTCAGATCACATTACAAGACCAAAGCTATTGGCTACTAGCCTCTACGTAGTCCCGTCGTAGGCAACAAACGTCACCACGTTCAGAATGATCGGATTTTCCGACAACTTTGTCCGACCGTGTGTACGCAAAACCAACATCGGACAAAGTACGACGGACATGATCCGACGGACCTGGTCCGCGGATTGTCCGACCGCGTGTATGGGGCTAAAGAGGTAAAGCCTATCATGAAACTCTTATGCCGCGTACACACGATCGGAAAATCCGACCACCAAATCCATTGGATTTGGTCCGACGGATTTAGTCCGACACTGGTGTTGCATACACACGGTCGGACAAAGTTGTCGGAAAATCCGATCATTCTGAACGTGGTGACGTTTGTTGCCTACGACGGGACTACGTAGAGGCTAGTAGCCAATATCTTTGGTCTTGTAATGTGATCTGAGCATGCGTGGCACTTTGTCCGTCGGAATTCGCTACACACGATCGGAATTGGTGTGATCGGACTTTGTTGTCGGAATATTTATAGAGCAGGAGATAGAACTTTGTCCGTCGGACAATCCGATGGAAACTGTCCGATGGTGCCTACACATGGTCGGAATTTCCGACAACATTGTCCGATAGGACAGAATCCATCGGAAAATCCGACCGTGTGTATGGGGCTTTATGCCGCGTACACACGATCGTAATTCTCGTCGGAAAAAAAAACTCTGACGGTTTTTCCGACAGAATTCCGACGGAATTCCGCTCAAGCTGTGTTGCCTACACACGATCACACCAAATTCCGACCGTCAATAACACAGCGGCATAAAACACGTTCGACAGCACTATAAAAGGGAAGTTTAATGCTTCCGAGCATGCGTCAAATTGATTCCGAGCATCCGTCGAAATTTTGCGTGTCGGAATTGCATACACACGATCGGAAAATCCGATAGAAAGGTTTTCCGTCGGAAAAATTGAGAACAGGTTCTCAATTCAAAGTCTGGCGGAAATTCCGACAGAAAAAGACCGTTGGGCATACACACGGTCGGAAAATCCGATGAAAAGCTCCCATCGGACTGTTTCCATCGGAAATTCCGACCGTGTGTACGCAGCATTATACAACCTTTATATGGAAGGTTGTATAAGATTTGATGGAATGCTGATGTAGCACCCGCCTAGATTAGGTTTGTAGGCAGGTTGCCTATAATGTCAGTTTTTGTTATAGAGAGTTAGCGTGCCCAGGCTCGGAAAGGGTTAACCAGGTTTAGGCTCCTTTCCTGGGCTTTGTGGGCCCTGCCCACCACCCTGTAACATAAAGGAGGGGAAGGGCTGGAGTTCTTTCCCGCTTTGCTCCTGACTGCAACTAAGTGCCTACGGTGTAAGTTTTTGTTATCGAGAGTCAGATAGCCTGCCCAGGCTGGGAAAAGGTTAACTAGGTTTGGGCTCCTTTCCCGGGCTTTATGGAATGCTGATGTAGCACCCGCCTAGATTAGGTTTGTAGGCAGGTTGCCTATAATGTGAGTTTTTGTTATAGAGAGTTAGCCTGCCCAGGCAGGGAAAGGGTTAACCAGGTTCAGGCTAATTTCTTGGGCTTTGTGGGCCCTGTCCTCCACCCTGTGACATAAAAGAGGAAGAGGGCCGGAGTTCTTTCCCGCCTTGCTCCTGACTGCAACCGAGGCAGGTTGCCTACAATGTGAGTTTTTGGTATGGAGAGTTAGACAGCCTGCCCAGGTTGGGAAAGGGTTAATGAGGTTCGAGGCCCTTTCCCAGGCTTTGTGGGCCCTGCCCACCACCCTGTAACATAAAGGAGGGGAAGGGCTGGAGTTCTTTCCCGCTTTGCTCCTGACTGCAACTAAGGCCTACGGTGTAAGTTTTTGTTATCAAGAGTCAGATAGCCTGCCCAGGCTGGGAAAAGGTTAACTAGGTTTGGGCTCCTTTCCCGGGCTTTATGGAATGCTGATGTAGCACCCGCCTAGATTAGGTTTGTAGGCAGGTTGCCTATAATGTGAGTTTTTGTTATAGAGAGTTAGCCTGCCCAGGCTGGGAAAGGGTTAACCAGGTTCAGGCTAATTTCTTGGGCTTTGTGGGCCCTGCCCACCACCCTGTGACATAAAAGAGGGGGAGGGCCGGAGTTCTTTCCCGCCATGCTCCTGACTGCAACCGAGGCAGGTTGCCGACAATGTGAGTTTTTGTTATAGAGGGTTAACCTGCCCAGGCTGGGAAAGGGTTAAACAGTTTCAGGCTCCTTTCCTGGGCTTTGTGGGCCCTGCCCACCACCCTGTGACATGACAGAGGAGGAGGGCTGGAGCTCTTTCCCGCTTTGCTCCTGACTGCAACTGAGGCCTACGATGTAAGT
>CM053027.1:609338791-609343791 GCA_028564925.1 Lithobates sylvaticus | reverse complement strand
TTCCAGTTGACCAAGAACTACAATAGCCAGAATTTCCTAAGAAGCCCAACAATTGGCCAAGGTAGGCTACCTGTGGCTTCCCAGCTGGTGTGGAACTACAAGCACCAGCCTATCCTTAGGAGCTGGTCTGGTGGCCTTGTGGCTTCCCAGCTGAGATAAAACTACAAGTGCCAATATCTGCTTAAAGCACAGATTGGCATGGAAGCCTACCTGTGGCTTCCAAGCTGGTGTGGAACTACAAGAACCAGCATATACCAAGGAGCCACACAGGTTGGTCTGGTAGGCTATCTAAGGATTTCCAATTGCTATGAGTGCCAAGACCTTCTCAGGATCTCGGATTTGGTTTTTCTAGGTTTGCTAGGGTACCTAAGGCTTTCCAACTAGTGTGGAGCTACAAGTGCCAGCCACAGGTTGGTGCTGCCTTGGGTTGTCCGTAGATTGTAAACAAAAGACCTTAGGAAAAAAAATGCGGATTCTTAGTAATGTAATTCCTCTTCACTGTATAACTATTTCTCTTTTTTTAGATATATTTTTCTCTCTCTTTTTTTTTATTTTTTTATTTATTTTTATATATTTTTTTTTAAATATTTCTCTCCTTTTTTTTTTATTTATTTGTTTCCTAATTTTGATTTATGAAGAGCTTTTTTTATTTTTTTTTTTTAATTTTTAACATATAATCACTCAAACACAATATACATGCACTTTTCCTATACTTCGAAACAATGTTGCAATATCATCCAGCATGGTCTTTTTTTGTTCTACCGATGTTTCGCGAACATCGTTAGAACTTTTCGGTAGTAGAATACATTGGTGGTGTGATTGTCCATATCGAACTATGGAGAATATCTGGAGAAATGGTATTTTTTTTTTTTTTTTTTTTGTCTGTTGACAAACAAGCGGCTCCGTCACCAGGATTAAAAAAAAAATGGAATTCTGAAACATAATTTTGTAGTTTTATTTTTATTTTTATTTTTACACACAATCTTTGCATTGTGTGTTTTTTTTTTTTTTTTTTGGCACAATCGTGTTTTTGTTTCTTTATGCACAACCGATCTGTGTTTTATTTTTTGTCAGCATACGTATATTCATTTACGTGACTCTCATGTTGATTTCTTGTACCTTCCGTGTTTGAAATGATCCACTATGGTCTTTGTCTTGTGAACATGAGAAACTATTGAACTATTTAAAAAAATTAAAATACGTTTTCTTCTACTTTAATCAGTGTTGACATGGAAAAAAAAACTGTTAAACTGGCCATATATGGTTAGAAAATCAAAAAAAATCAAAACAATTTTTTTTTTTTCTAAAGATCTGTTGAATGTGCATGCGTTAACATGATTACTGTATCGATACATGTCACCATATTATCGAGCAATAACATAAGTGGTAAAAAAAAAATGCCGATCGATTTATACTATCCAGTGTTGCATTTTAACACGCACATTTGTTGTAGACTTTTTCAAGCTATTCCACTAATGTTTAGAAAATCGTTAGTTTAGGTTTAAAAAAAAAAATAAAAAAATCTGCCATGACGGTTCGTTTTTGTGCCACAAAACGTTGCATTTTGATAATCTAAATGATCCAACTAATGCTTCGAAAGACAAAACGAATGAGAGTATTGAACGCTTTTCGAACGATTTTCTAACCGTGTATGGCCACTATTAGTGTAAATTAAAAAAAAAATTAAATTGAATTTTTTTTTTTTCCCCGGAATTTGTTCCGCTGATAATGACACTAAAACTACAGGTTTATTACAAAGCATTATAACGTTGTTAAGAAATTAAATATAGATTTTTTTTTTTTAATTGTGCACACGTTTATACAAAATTGTGCACGTAATACAAAAAATTAACCTAACATGAATGAATAAAAAAAAAGTATTATTGGTAAAAAAAAATAGGTATAATGGGGGGAAAAAAAATGCAGAAAATTACCATTCCGATGCAAAGCACTGTAAAGTTTTATTTTTTTTTTTTTTTTGCTTTCCAATTTTGTGCTATTCTTTTTCATGCGACAGAAATAAATAAAAATGAATCACTTGCCAACCGCACGCCATGGTTTTTTCCGTAAAATACCGTTGTTATGGCAGCAGTATCATTTTATCCCTTAGGCGGCCGGTGTTCAGATAAAAATGGTCCCAATGGCGGATTTGCCGCAACAATCACTTTTATAGGCTTCCCGGTCGTTTCCGAGCTTACTGGTGCCAACGGTAAGCCCGGAAGCGATCCGATGACTAGGCAAGAAGTCTAGTGAGGGCAAGATGGCCCCAACTCGGAGCGGCCTCTGACATCACTTCCGGTTCCCGGGCTAAAACAGATGTGTTTTTGTTTGTTTGTTTTTTTTATTTTTATTTTTTTTATTTTTTTTGTTTTTTATTATATTTTTTGTTGTTAAAATCAGTTTTTTTTTTTTTATTTTTTGCTTTTAAGGGTAAATGAGAGATTTGGTGTCTTTCCAGGTCTCTCAATAATGAGGTCCTGTCATGCTTATTTCTATTACAAGGGATGTTTACATTCCTTGTAATAGTAATAAAAGTGATTAAAATATAAAAATTAAGGGACAGTGTAAAAATAAAGAAAAAAAAAATATTAAAGCCCTCCGAGCTCGCATGCACATACGAACGCATACGTAAGTTGCGCCCGCATATGTAAACGGTGTTCAAACCACACATGTGAGGTATCGCCGCGATCGTTGGAGCGAGAGCAATAATTCTAGCACTAGACCTCCTCTGTACCTCAAAACTGGTAACCTGTAAAAATTTCTAAAACATCGCCAATGGAGATTTTTAAGTACCGTAGTTCGTTGCCATTCCACGAACGGGCGCATTTTTAAAGCATGACATGTTCGGTATCTATTTACTCAGCGTAACATCATCTTTCACATTATTAAAAAAAAAAAAAAAAAATGGGTTAACTTTTTAACAGAGAAGTATGTTTGTTTGTTTTGTGTTTTTTCTTTTTTTTTTTATAATTTTTTTTTTTTTTTTTCTGATTCATACTTGCCTAGGTGGATGCAGCATCGGTCTGATGATGCATCTGTCCCCCGGGGCCTTTACTCATTTTTATTTTTTATTTTTTATGTTTTGTTACCTGAACTGACATCATCTGCAGATAGAAGGTCACTCCTTCCATCTGCAGAAAAATGCAATGTTGCATGTTGTTACATTTGTATTTCTGAGCGAAGCTTCTGAACAGTGTTTCCATTTTTATTGCTGGGATTTATTTGTGACTGTCGGGGGGAGAGGGAAAGGGCTTCCGGCCGCACCTTGTCTAGTGGTAATCAATTACCTAATTAGCGATAACCCTCATCTTCTACAAATCCTTTTATTTTATGCATCTGTAGCTTATAGCTTTCCATTTTGGACCCTAAGCCAATGATTGTGTGTAGATTCAGCCATCTATATAAATGTGTTCCTAAAGCCGGACAAAGTTAAGTCGAAAACCGAACGTTCTGTCAATCAAAAAAAACGAAAATGGCGCTTACAATTGTGCCATCATTTTCTTTTTCTAAAAAAAAAACCAAAAAAAAACCCAGCATGTTGGACTTTCGATTGCTGCACGAAAATCACGTGTTCGCAGCTGGCACAATGATGTGAAAACTGGACGATCGGCAAGAATTTTTGTTCGATTTTTGACTCGTCTATGCTTATAATGCGTGCGCGCGTGTGTGTGTGTTTATTTTATTTTTTTTATAAGTAAAACTACAATTTGGAACTACATTCCTTGTAATAGTAATAAAATAAATAAGTGATTTAAAAATTAAGGGACAGTGTAAAAATAAAGAAAAAAAATATTAAAGCGCCCCACAATGGTAAATTACTGAAGCGCTGCATAACAATCGGTCAGATGAAGTTATCGTAGTTAGGAATTTGATGGCATTTAGTTGTGGAAAATATGTTTTTTTTAGGGATTTGTGTTTTTTTTTTCATGACTTTTCTTGCAGATGTTGATTATTGGTGCGTTTTTTTAATTTATTTTTTTTGTAATTTTATTTTTATTTTTTTACGTTTTTTGAGTTATTAAGAATAACAGAATAGATAACATAAAGCATTTCTGTGGAACTACAAGTAACATTTGTTGCTTTTTTTTTTTTTTGTTTTTGTTCTGCAAGATGTTGTTGTTGCCTAGTGTATTCGTACCTTAGTCGTAAGACGGTATAGCAGTAATAGCATCCAATCAACAGACAGCGTTCCTGCGTCTTATTACTGCGCAATGAAAATCCTCATTGATCTTCACACCATGTTATATTATAAGTCAGATTATAGTGTAAAAAGGCAATATTGTTGTTGTACAAGAATATACAGGTCTCTTCTTGCAAGGTGATGGTTTTAAGGTGGCCACAGACATGCAATACAATCGTTTTTTTTTTTTTTTTAATCCAATTGTTTCTATATTCCTGTCGTATCTTTGAAAAATATTTTTCAATCGCTTTCAGTCTTCTTGATCAATTTTAAAAGCGGTGATTGGACAGGTCGGAATACTTTGTAATGTTTTCTAAGAGGTTTTGCATTGCATAGTGTGCTTTTTATTATTTTTTTGGCCATAGACATTTAATCCAATTATTTTCCTATCTTTGGAAAATATTTTCTCTTTCTTCTTCTTCTTCTTCTTCTTCTTCTTCTTCTTCTTCTTCTTCTTCTTCTTCTTTCTTCTTCTTCTTCTTCTTCTTCTTCTTCTTCTTCTTCTTCTTCTTCTCTTCTTCTTTCTTCTTCTTCTTCTTCTTCTTTTCTTCCTTCTTCTTCTTCTTCTTCTTCTTCTTCTTCTTCTTCTTCTTCTTCTTCTTCTTCTTCTTCTTCTTCTTCTTCTTCTTCTTCTTCTTCTTCTTCTTTTTTTTTTTTTTTTTTTTTTTAAGATACAATTTTAAAAGCAGGTGATTGGACAGGTTGAAAAACTTATTAGGATTTTCTAAGAGGTTGTGCATAGTGTGCTATGTTGTGTTTTTTTTTTGTTCTTGTTTTTTTTAATTTTATATATTTTTTTTTTTTACCGGTTGCAAAAACA
>CM053027.1:609166291-609333791 GCA_028564925.1 Lithobates sylvaticus | reverse complement strand
TGTAAATCTCAAAACTGCATAGACGGAAAACAAAATTCTTTAGCAGTTAAATCAAATTAAAATTAAATAAAGATCTCAATACATTTTGATCTGTGCATTTAGCTGTTTGCCTGAAGTTCAGCTTTAAGCTAAACCTCTGAACACCAGCACTGCTTGGGCCAGAAGAAGGAGGTAGACCTCCCGAAAGCTTGTCCTAATAAAAGAAATGTCGGTGTAAGTAGGAAAGTTTAATGTCCAGAAACTCTTTTGTTACTAATCCGCTTCAACTTGCTACTACTTTTAAAATCCCACTAAAAGCATTGGAGGTTTTCCAACTATTCTATAGCTACACAATAAAAAAAAAAAAAAATAAATGAAAATGCTATAAACAGTCTTTGAATTCATCTAATGGAAATTTTAATACTTGGATTGGCCTTGTGTACCATTGTGTTTGTTTCCCATTTGGGATTTCTGGGAGGTATGATCTTAAAGCTGTGTGCCCGTATAGTAGGGGGTTCCCATCTTTGCATTGCCCCCTGAAATTCCACCTTGCACCCATTGAGTGGCTTGTGTCCCTCTTAAGCTGGCCAGATTTTGATTCCACATATGAGCAGGCTGGTTGATTTTTCTCTGCTTGATCAACGCCACAGGCTATAGCCGGTGTTCTATCAAAAATAGTCCGGCTATCAAATAGTGTCCGGGGCGTACTGCGCAGGCGCAGCTCTTGCGCAGTACGGAGGACAAGGCGATTCGGAAAATATCGAAAGATGAACGGCGCCTGTGCCGCGAGTCGAGGTGCAAGCCCTACCATCCAAGTGGACATAGGGCTACACAAAGTTAGAGGGCCCCTCGCAGGCTCGCTTCGCTCGCCACGCTTCGCTCGCCACGCTTCGGGCACGGCCTCGCTTGCCACGCTTCGGGCATGGCCTCGCTTCGCTCGCCACGCTTGGGGCACGGCCTCGCTGCGCTCGGCTCTTTTTTATTCTAACTCTATGTCCACTTGGATGTTGGGGCTTGAACCTGGACACACGGCGCAGGCCCTGTTCATCTTCGTCTATTTTCGGAATCTGCTTGTACACAGCGGACAGTATCCAATGGGGGACACAATCTGACAGGACACCGGCAGCGCTGACCAGTGGGAAGAAGACTTGCATGCCATCAGAATACAGTAGCTTAGTGGGGAGGATTCCCCCCCATTCACACGGATTGTGTGGATAGGGGAATCAAGTCATTTTTTTCCCGTTCTACTTATCTATGGGCTGCATTATTGACGAGTCATAAGTCATTACCCAGTTGTGCGCGTGCCTTGAGCAGGGTGGTAGGTGGTGTTGTGTGTTGTTGCGTGAACGAGGCTTTCACTCAAATTCAAAAAATGTGCAGTATATTGTTTCTCTCCTAAAATGTGATGAATATTTTTGCTGCTTGAGACCTCAAGATTTCAGAACAATGGATCGTGAATCCATATTCCTACAATGCCTGCAATTTTTGGAATAGAAGTTCAGTTTGTACACCCGCAGTATTTGTAAACCGTTCACTTTGTGGTTCAAAAATGAGAAATTGGCTGCATTGATGTGCAAATGTAATGCAGTGAAGGTTAATCAAATGTTTCTTAGGGGTGTGGAGCATACAAAAGGTCGGTAACCCCAATGCTGTATAGAATTTAAGGGTTGGGTTGTATTTCCCAGTTAGGGATCTTGTCCAGGTTTCTTCACCTGTAATCCTTGCCTGGCCAACCAATGGGAATCTTGTCCAGATTTCCTCACCTGTAATCCTTGCCTGGCCAACCAATGGGAATCCTGTCCAGGTTTCTTCACCTGTTATCCTTTCCTGGCCAACCAATGGGAATCTTGTCCAGGTTCCTTCACCTGTTATCCTTGCCTGGCCAACCAATGGGAATCTTGTCCAGATTTCCTCACCTGTAATCCTTGCCTGGCCAACCAGTGGTCCATTGTATCCAATTGTGCATAACATTCCACTAAGAAGCAACGCACAGTTACTTCATGTCTATGTAACAGACAGATAAATAGAGTAGTGGAGTTTCAGCTGGATTTCATCACTTCTGTAACTAGGAAGTATAGTTACTGTCCCCAGCTGAATTATCCAAAGCTGGCTTTCTTGCATTGCAACTTTCCAGCATCAATGCTTCACTTCTTTTACTCTGTAACTGGTTTTGTTCTTTAACATGATGCCAAAGGTGCGGACAGTGTTGACCGGGGGAATCCCTCCTGCCAAGCCATTGTGTTCTCCCGGTTGTTAGCAGCTATAACAGAAAGTTATCAGCTAGAAATAATCGGCTGTAAAATCCGGCAGGCTAGCTGTACCCACATTTGGTACATTCAGCCTGCCCATACATGGTTCGAATCCCAGCCAGTTCAGCAGGAGATTCGAACCGTCGAAGGCCGGTCTTAATTGATCTGGCTCAAGCCTGAATTAGAAAATGCCAGTTAAATCAGTAAAAGTTCAGATCAGGTTAACAGTTTCAAAAAATAGTTACATTCCCGGTGTCCTGTCGGATAGTGTCCCCCTGTTGGATACTGTCCGCTGTGTACTGCGCATGTGCAGTATGGATGACAAGCACATTCCGAAAATATCCGAAGATGAACAGAGCCTGCGCCGTGAGTCCAGGCTCAAGCCCCACCATCCAAGTGGACATAGAGTTAGAATAAAAAAGAGCAGAGTGAAGCGTGCCGAGCGAAGCGAGCCCATGAGGGGCCCTCTAACTTTGAGCAGCCCTATGTCCACTTGGATGGTGCGGCTTGCACCTGGACTCATGCCGCAGGCGCCGTCCATCTTCAAATATTTTCCGAATCTCCTTGTCCTCCGTACTGCGCAAGAGCTGTGCCTGCGCAGGGCGGCCCGGACACTATTTGATAGGCGGACATTTTTTGACAGTGTAACTGCCACTATGTTTGTGCTCTTAACTAAACAATCAAACCATCCAATAGATGGTGTCATAACTGATCACATGTGCCGCATTATGGCAGTTGAAGATTAAGATGGCAGCTTCCTTGGCTGAAAACGATAGGAGGGTTTACTTCCAATTTATTTTTAATTTGTGGCTGGTGCAATTTTGCATTGAAGTCAATGGGACGCAATTTTGCATTGACGTCAATGGGACACGATTTTGCATTGACGTCAATGGGACGCAATTTTGCATTGATGATGACGGGATGCAATATTTTGCGTTGTCGACAGGATGTAATTTTTTGCATTGATGTCGACGGGTCGCAATTTTGCATTGAAATCAGTAGGACGCAGCATGTCATTATCAACACTTTTTTTTTTTTTTTATATCGGCAAAACATTGATTACCCAATTTCCGCCGCTATATCGGTGCATCCCTAGGAAGAACCAGTTATTACTAGTGGGCCCCAACGGGTGTAGCGCTATAATCATTTTTAAAAAGATAACATGCTTTGTATAATGTTGCCTAGAGAACTGGCATTCCGTGTTGCTACAGTGATTGGTTCAAAATGGCTGCCTCTACTGCTTATGCTTTACTTTATGCCAGGGGCTCCAGACTTCTATGAGCTATTTGGTAAAATAGAAGTGCAGTGTGCTGTGCCCATTATACCCCGAATCCCGTACTGGTCTGATAAGCGATCTCTGGTTGGCTGATATGGCTTCCTTCACTCTTGCACATGGTATTCAGCCTCTACAGGTTATTGAATACGGCTGATAGTGTTATTGACAAACCCGAGGCCTAGTCACTAATCCCTGCTCATAGCACTCCCCCCCTTCATGTATGCAGGAAGTCAATAGAGAGGACACGAGCGGAATGAATAGTATCTATGTGCTGTCTGCTGGCTGCTACTGCCGCATCTCCTGGAAAGGTTAACTGTTCAATGAAAACACAGCGGCTCCTGACATTTTCCACATCTGTTAGAAATGCGCTGCAGGGAAAAAAAAAAAAAACACAAACATTTTTTGGTCGGAGACGATTATAAAAAAAAAAAATACAACAAAGCGGTGGCCTTGACACCTAGCTTTCAGTCTTGCTATGTGAGTTGATTGGTCTCTATAGACGGTGGAGTCTGAAGAATGCTGGAACTGTTAGTACATCACCACCGGCAAGCTTTACTCGGTATAGCAAGAACTATGTGTAGTAGCCAATCGTCTTTTGGCTGCTCTGCTGTTGTGAAACTGGTTGCAAAAGTTTACCGCACATTAGAGCTGCACGATTCTGGCCAAAACGAGAATCACAAAATTTTTGCTTAGAATAAAAAGATCACGATTCATCGCTGATAACTATTAAGACGCCATCGCCCTCCGCTTTTAGACCATATTTATACCTATAGATTTATAATTTATTATAGGCTTTTTTTTTTTTTTTTTCAGCGGGAACGCAGTTCCGGCACCTCCAGCACTGAATGTATTTTATGGCAAGGAGTGCTGGAGGGTTTATTGATGCTGGATCTATCTATTGTCGCTGGTAGGGATCTATTTTTGTGTGGTGGTCTATTGTTGCTCAGTAGGGCTATTTTTTCTTATGGGGGGTCAATTGTTGCTGGTAGGGACCTACTGTTGAGTGAGGTCTATTGATGCTGTGGTGGCATTTTGTTGCTGGGGGTCCATTGTTGCTGGGCGTCTTTTGTTGCTCAGTGGGGTCTATCAAATTCCATAAAAATGACTTGGTAGCACAAAATGATACTAGGTTCCGTAGTCTCTAAAAGGGACAGTACAGGGAGGTGGGTAGGGGGTGGAACCAAGGGACGGTGCTCAGAGATGGATAGGGGGTGAAACCAAGGGACCGTGGGTAGGGGGTGGAACCAAGGTACGGTGCTCAGAGGTGGGTAGGGGGTTGGAACCAAGGGACGGTGCGCAGAGGTGGGTAGGGGGTTGGAACCAAGAGACTGTTCTTAGAGGTGGGTAGGGGGTTGGAACCAAGGGACGGTGCGCAGAGGTGGGTAGGGGGTTGGAACCAAGGGACGGTGCGCATAGGTGGGTAGGGGGTTGGAACCAAGGGATGGTGCGCAGAGGTGGGTAGGGGGTTGGAACCAAGGGACGGTGCGCATAGGTGGGTAGGGGGTTGGAACCAAGGGACGGTGCGCAGAGGTGGGTAGGGGGTTGGAACCAAGGGACGGTGCGCAGAGGTGGGTAGGGGGGTTGGAACCAAGGGACGGTGCGCAGAGGTGGGTATGGGGTTGGAACCAAGGGACGGTGCGCAGAGGTGGGTAGGGGGTTGGAACCAAGGGACGGTGCGCAGAGGTGGGTAGGGGGTTGGAACCAAGGGACGGTGCGCAGAGGTGGGTAGGGGGTTGGAACCAAGAGACTGTTCTTAGAGGTGGGTATGGGGTTGGAACCAAGGGACGGTGCGCAGAGGTGGGTAGGGGGTTGGGACCAAGGGACGGTGCGCAGAGGTGGGTAGGGGGGGGTGGAACCAAGGGAAGGTCCTCAGAGGTGGTTAGGGGCAGAGATAAGGAGTGACTTAGAAAGGGTGAGTTCCTGCACCTATTCTCTGATGATGCAAATGCTTACTAGGTCAGCTTCTTCATTGTGGGATTCGTAGACTGTTCTGGGTTCTGGTTTGGAACCAGTCAACGAATCCCACAATGAAGCAGTTGACCTAGTAAGCATTTGCATCATCAAACGAGGTATTGAGGGGCTACCAAAGAGTAACAAAACGGGGTGCACACCGGAACACCAGAGCGTGTAGTTACATTTTTATAGAATGGTTCCAAACCAGAACCCAGAACATTCTATAAAAATGTAACTACACACTCTGGTGTTCTGGTGTGCACCCCGCAGGGTTTTGTTACTCTTTGGTAGCCCCTCATACCTCGTTTGATGATGCAAATGCTACTTACTAGGTCAACTTCTTCATTGTGGGATTTGTGGACTGTTTCGGGTTCTGGTTATAAAACCGTTCTATATAAATTTCCCTACTACACACTGTGGTGTTCTGGCGTGCACCCAGGCAGGATTCTAACAAAATCAATCGTGTTTCCCTACCCATCCCCCTGAATGACTGGATTTTTATTTAGGAGTTGCTGACACTCTTTTTGTTAGTGTGTATTTTTTATTTTTATTTTTTTATCCTTTTCAACAGCTCACATGAATCTACACTCTTCTCGGGTTTGATCTGATAATACAATTCCACAAAGCAATTGATTTACTGTGAGGAACTTGTACTTCTTGAATTGTTTACAGCGTGTTACGCTAGTTTAAGACATCTTTTCCGCTAATTAACTCTGGCACACAGCAGCGTACCACTTAACATGAGGACACGCGGTACTGGAGTGGGTTTGGAAGAGCTGTCTATTAAATGGCCTGTGAAGGTGAGGTTAACTCCTCGTACTCCAAGAGCTTCCTGCTCCAGAGGGGACATTTGGGGTGCAGAGGGGGGAACGGGCAAAGTGCAAGCGGGCAGCTTTTAGCCCAGGTATCCAAAATGTGCTCTTTTCTGTTATGTGTACCGTATATACTCGAGTATAAGCCGAGTGCTTTTTTGTGCTGAAAATGCCCCCCCCTAGTCAAGTATTTTTCTGCTGGAGAAAATGAAATTTTCCGAACCGGCTTTGGGGCCCCGTATCTCGGGGCCACTTGGTGCTAGGAACCCCAAATTTGGGGTGCAAACCCAGTGGAAGTAGCACTACAACATATCCAGCTGGGGTTCCCAGCACCAAGTGGCCCCCGCGATAGGGGCCCCAAAGTCGGTTCGGATAATGTCATTCTCTGCTGCAAAAAAGTGCTTGACATTTTCCGAACCGACTTTTTGGGGCCCCGTATCTCAGGGCCACTTAGTGCTAGGAACCCCAGCTGTTGTAGTGCTAGTTCCATTGGGTTTGCACACCAAATTTGGGGTTCCTAGTACTAAGTGGCCCTGAGATACGGGGCCCCAAAGTCGGTCAACTGTGTCCATCTGCAGCAATGTCATTTCGGGACCCTTTAGGTCCAGAGACCCCAAAATTTGGCTGCAGCTAGGGGGCATCTAGGAACCCTTAACTACCGAGTTTGAAGTTCGGGGAACCTATGGCTGCAAATGGGCACAGTGAGGCATGCAAATGGGCACAGTGAGGCATGCAAATGGGCACAGTGAGGCTGCAAATGGGCATTGTTGACCCTCTTTTCCACTTACAGTAGCTGCGCATTTCTCACCCTAGGCTTATACTCGAGTCAATATGTTTTCCCAGTTTTTTTTTTTTGGTAAAATTAGGTGCCTCGGCTTATATTCGGGTTGGCTTATACTCTAGTATATATGGTATGTGAAACTCTATCCCACATGAATGACAATTTTTGTCTAGCGCTAAATTTCTGTATTGGACACCTTGGTGATAGTATTGAAACATTTTTCATTTCCTAATATGCCAAAATCTAATTTTGCATAGATAGATCGATTCTCTCTCTATATAGAGAGAGAGAGAGAGAGAGAGACACACGGGATGGGCAGAGAGAGAGAGACACACAGGATGGGCAGAGAGACGGGATGGGCAGAGATGGGATGGGCAGAGAGCGAGAGAGAGACGGGATGGGCGCAGAGAGACGGGATGGGCGCAGAGAGACGGGATGGGCGCAGAGAGACGGGATGGGCGCAGAGAGAGAGAGAGAGAGACGGGATGGGAGAGAGAGAGACGGGATGGGCAGAGAGAGAGACGGGATGGGCAGAGAGAGAGACGGGATGGGCAGAGAGAGAGACGGGATGGGCAGAGAGAGAGAGAGACGGGATGGGCAGAGAGAGAGAGAGAGACGGGATGGGCAGAGAGAGAGAGAGAGACGGGATGGGCAGAGAGAGAGAGAGAGAGAGAGACGGGATGGGCAGAGAGAGAGAGAGAGAGACGGGATGGGCAGAGAGAGAGAGAGAGAGAGACGGGATGGGCAGAGAGAGAGAGAGAGAGAGACGGGATGGGCAGAGAGAGAGAGAGAGAGAGACGGGATGGGCAGAGAGAGAGAGAGGGAGACGGGATGGGCAGAGAGAGAGAGAGGGAGACGGGATGGGCAGAGAGAGAGAGAGAGACGGGATGGGCAGAGAGAGAGAGAGAGACGGGATGGGCAGAGAGAGAGAGAGAGAGAGAGAGACGGGATGGGCAGAGAGGGAGAGAGAGAGAGAGAGAGACGGGATGGGCAGAGAGGGAGGGAGAGAGAGAGAGAGACGGGATGGGCAGAGAGGGAGAGAGAGAGAATCTAATACTCACTGGACACTTTATTAGGTACATCTTGCTAGTATCGGGTTGGACCTCCTTTTGCCTGTAGAACTGCCTTCGTTATTCGTGGCATAGATTCAACAAGGTGTTGGAAACATTCCTCAGAGATTTTGCTCCATATTGACATGATGGCATCACACAGTTGCTGCAGATTTGTCGGCTGCACATCCATGATGCCAATCTCTCGTTCCACCACATCTCAAAGGTGCTCTATTGGCATAAAACATTAACCAGGGGGTTAATAACCCTCCTTTACTGTATGCAAAATGAAAAAAAAAAAGCTCTGCCTTTTTAGTTATACTTTAAGCTGAATTTCTTAGCTGCGCCGTACAGAAGAGAATTGGAACTGACAAATGTTCAGATCAATTAAAATAATAGTTGGATTATCAGGCAGGAGTTTGGGCCTGGATTCATTACCGCTGATCGGTTTAGTGTGGAACAGAGATTAGGAGTAGATATGATAGCGGTGTTTAGGGAGAAGGCGATCAATCTGCGATGTTTATTTGAGGAAGGAACGCGGTGCGGCCCAAAAGGATAAAATACAAAGAGATTTCAGAGGAGGCATTACTCCTGACCGAATGGTAAATTGGGCCTATTATTTCAGGCTGATAAACAAAAAGGATATGCAGTGTGTGGAAATGCCCATCTATTATGTATTGTGAAATATAGATGGCCTATCACCGAAGATTACCATCGGCCGAAGGCTGATTTACTATGCTGGTCACAGCTCTTTGCTTTATGACAATTGCTTCTATTGTTGGAAAGAAACCGTAAAGTAGTTTATTGATCAGAACTGATGGTCTACGCCGATATGAGCCGCGCATTGGAAATGGCACAAGCCGGCGTTTCATTCCTAAAGTGGGGCTCTGAGCTCACACATACGCAATTGCTGTGATAAGTCGAGCAAAATGATCGTGTTCGTCCCTTGGTAGTATTAAAATAGGCTCAATGGTATATTAATGGGGGTGCTGGATCACTGGGGGTGCCTCTGCCATCTGACAGTGATTTTATTTTGTGTTCTGCAGTGCTGTTCACCACATGGAAAAAAAAAATGGCCCCCGCAGTGACCCGGCACCTGCTGCTTCAGTGAGAGCGGGATCTCAATGTGAGAGGAAGTCTCCTCCCCACTCTGGGTACCCGCTATATGTTATCTTGGGCCGGGGCAGTTCTCTGTTCTTACAGTTCTGCAACCTGGGGTGGGGGAGGCGGGGCATGAGGGATGTTTGTACTGGGCAGGTGAAGGGGTTTTCTTTATGGAGATGTCTGTACTGGGAGGGATTTGGGACTGTTAGGGGGGTCAGTCTGTACTGAGAGGTCTGTGTTGGGTGGGTGGTTGATTCTGTACTGAGGTGTGTGTACTGGAGGGGTCCATTTGTGCTGGGGGAATCTGTGCTGGGGGGGAGTCGGTCAATCTGGGCTGGGCAAGGGGGAATCAATCTGTGCTTGGAGTGGGGGGTGTGGTCGCTCTGTGTTGGCTATGGTTAGTCTTTGCTTGGGGGGTAAATGGGTCAGTGTGTGTATTGCCCTGTGCTGGGCGCAGTTGTTTTTTTCTGGGGGAGGGGTTGGTGTGTGCTGGAGGGGTGGTCCGTCTGTGTTGTCTATTGTTAGTCTTTGCTGGGGGGGTTGGTTTGTGCTGCTCCGTGCTGAAAATAGGGAGGGGGGGGGGTGTTGGCCTGTGCTGGGACGGTGGTCTTTTCTGTGGTGGTCAGTGTGTGCTGCCCTGTGTTTGCTGGGAGGTCAGTCTGGTGGGACGGTCATTTTTTTTTGTAGAGGGCGGGGTGGTTGTGTGTGTGCTGGGGGGTCTCTCTGTGCTGAGTGTAGTCAGTTTTTGCTGGGGGAGGAGGTTGGTGTTTGCTGGAAGGGTGGTCAGTGTGTGTTGGATATGGTTAGTCTGTGCTAGGTGACGGGCCGGTGTGTGTGTTGCCCTGTGCTGGGGGCAGTCTGTCTTTTCTGTGGGGTGGGGGAAAATGGGTTGGTGTGTGTTGCCCTTTGCTGGGGGCAGTCAGTCATTTCTGGGGGAGGGGTTGGTGTGTGCTGGAGGGGTGGTCAGTCTGTGTTGGATATGGTTAGTCTTTGCTGGGTGATGGGCCGCTGTGTGTTGCCCTGTCTGGGGCAGTCGGTCATTTCTGCATGGGGGGGGTTGGTGAAGGGATGGTCATTCTGTGTTGGATATGGTTAGCCTTTGCTGGGGGTGGGGGGGGGGGTAAATTGGTCGGTGTGTTACCCTGTGCTAGGAGCAGTCAGTCTTTTCTGGGGGAGGTGTGGTCAGTGTGTGTTGGATATGGTTAGTCTTTGATGGGTGACGGGCCGCTGTGTGTTGCCCTGTGCTGGGGGCAGTTGGTCTTTTGGGGTTGGTGTGTGCTGGAGGGGTGGTCTGTCTGTGTTGGATATGGTTAGTCTTTGCTGGGGGATGGGCCGGAGTGTGTTCTGCCCTGCGCTGGGGGAAGTCGTCTTTTCTGGGGGGGGGGGCGGTTGGTTTGTGCTGCTCCGTGCTGAAAATAGGGGGGGGGGGGGTTGGCCTGTGCTGGGACGGTGGTCAGTGTGGGCTGCCCTGTGTTTGCTGGTAGGTTAGTCTGGTGGGACGGTCATTTTTTTTTTTTTTTGTAGAGGGCAGGGTGGTCGGTGTGTGTGCTGGGGGTCTCGCTGTGCTGAGTGTAGTCAGTTTTTGCTGGGGGAGGAGGTTGGACTGCACTGGAGGGGATTAGTCTGTGCTGAGGGGACCTGTGCTTTGGGGTCTCTGGTGTGTGTGGGGGGGGCGTCCGTGCTGGAGGAGGAGGGGGATTTGTGTTGTATAGGGAGTCATTACTGAGGGGTTTGTGCTGGAAGGTCTGTACTGAGGGGGTAGACTGGGAGGAGGGGTATTCAGGGATGTTGGGGGGAGGTCTATACTGTGGGGAGATGGGGGGGGTGTTAATAATTTGTGCTAGGCAGCGGGATCACAGTACATTAAGGCTAGTTTACAATAGCGGTTAGGTTATTTGAATGAAGACGCTGCCTAGTACAGAGGAACCCTCGCCTCTGTTGATGTCAACGAAAACAGGAAATGGCACCTACAACAGCTATGAGATGAGATCATTGTTGCTGCCATTGCCTGTACCGGCGTAGTACCTTGTCGCCTTGATGCAAACTTCAGGAGGCCTTCTGCTTTAATTTCCTCTGAATGGTTGGAGATTAGTAAGCGAACTGAGAAACAAATCAAGTCCGGCTGTCAAGTATTATCCATTCTGATGAATTGTGACCGACCGTTCTTGCAAAATTTCTCCTTTCTGTAATTTGCAGGATATCTCTACTGTTAAAGGCCCCAGCAATCAACTATAAATTAAAAAGCATGGCAGATTTTAGACGGCTTTAGAGCAAGCTTTCCAATTTGCTTCTATGGGCTTTTTCTAATTTTTAATTAGGCCTTCGGTAATCTGGCACCCATAAAACAAGTTCCTGCGGAGCTCCTGTTAGCAGGTTGAGGAGGGATTGTGTGTCCTATTACTTTGCTGCAGCTGTAACTGCCTGTTTTATGGACAGAGCAGTCTGATAGGTAGAAATATTGAGCTAGTTATAGAACTGCACGGCTTAGGGGCACTGGTTTTTCACTCTCTTGCACGTCGAAATTTAACTAATGGGAAGGCGTATCTAAACATGTCACATGGGACCTAGTCGAATAGAACCTGTTCTTAAAGTGTAAGTATCGTTTTCAGCCAAGGAAGCTGCCATCTTTGCCTCTGTTTAACCTACAACTGTCATGATGCTGCACATGTGATCAGTTATGACACCCGCCATTGGATGGTTTGACAGCTAGGTTGAGAGCGCAACCAACGGGAGTATTACATTTCCGGCACGTGCCAGTTTTATGGATGGGTTTACTTCCGCTTTTAGTGGTAATTGACGGATGACTATCACACCTTTCTATGTGGACACCCCCCTAAATAACTGAATTTGGGAAATTCCCATGAAGGGTTCTGCCAATGTGACGGCATATAAAGGTATTTTAGACCATTCCAAAGTTTTCTATCCTGTGGTGACAGTTTGGAGAAGGCCCTTTTACACAAAGCTAGCTCCATAAAGACATGGTTGGAAGAGTTTGTCGTGGAGGATATTGAGTGGCCTGCACAGAGCCTGACCTTAACCCTCATGAACAGCTTTGGGTTGGAACTTCAGGTCTTCTCATCCAACAGCCGTACCTGACCTCAAAATTTCGAGCCTTGTGGTGGAGACTTCCCGGAAGAGTAGAGGGTCTTGCAGCCACAAAGATTAGGGACAACTCCATATTAATTCCCATGGTTTTGAATGGGATGTCAGTCAAGCTCCTATAGGAGTGATGGCCTGGTGTCACCAACCTGTTTCTTACTTGCAATACAATGGAATACTTTACAGACCATTACGTAAGTATTATTATTCCTTCCCGATGAGTGTAGGCTTGGTTGCGATCCAGGTCTTCTCACCCGCCATTATTACCTGATCTCGTAAATGCTCTTTTGGTTAAATAGGCACAAATTCCCACTGACAGACACACTCCAAAATCTCCTGGAAAGCCTTCCCAGAAGAGTGAAGGCTGTTATAGCCGCCAAGGAGAGGGGGATTACATATTAATGTCCATGGTTTTGGCATGGATTATCCAACGCGCTTATATGTGTGATGGTGTCTACAAAAGTTTGGCCACCTAGTTGGACATTATATTGCAGTGTAGTCCTGTATCCCATACCGATCTCCAGGTTGCCCATTTACACCCTTTTTTCAAGATTTCCCAGGCCACCCTTTATCCAGAGGCCAGTCGCTCTCCTGTCAGCCATGGAGTGGGTTCCTCCATTTCAAACGTTGAAATAAAAGCTGTCATTCAGATGTACAGCTGTTCAATTAAACTTTCCTTCCTCTCCACGAAAAGTTGACGGAAATTTGTGGCGTGTTCCTTCTCAGTGTCTCCTAATCATGGTAATTTAACAGATTCTGTAATTACCTGCCTGCTACATCTTGATTGCTGTTTTTTTCATCCTTTCTGTTTGCCGCTGGAATTTACATCTAATGAGAGCTACGTTCATTAGCTGTCATTGTATAGGGGTGGTCCGACCTTCCTTGTAATCTGTGGCTGTCATTTTCCTTCCCGTACATAGCTTAAAGAAGGACCCCTGTGTGAATGAAAAGCCAGATATTGTTTCAGAACAGAGCAGTGGAAATTGTTGAAGGCAGCTAATGAACATTTTCACCTCCTTTCCTTGCAACGAAAGAGGGGCTACTTTTTCGCATATTACCCTTTACCATTGTAAATGTAGTAAAAATCTTGTAATCTCTGCACTGCTATGCCCCGTACACACGGTCGGACATTCCGACCACAAAATCAATTGGATTTTTTCTGACGGATTTTGGCCAAAACTTGTCTTGCATACACAGGGTCGCACAAAGTTGTCGGAAAATCCAAACGTAAGGAACTAGGTGATGTACGAATAGCTTTCGTCTCCAAATTTTTTCTGAGCATGCGTGCAACTTGGTGCGTCCGAATTCTATACACACGATCGGAAAAACTCAGATCGGATTTTTGTTGTTGGAAAATTTTAGATCCAGCTCTTAAACTTTTTCCGTCGGAAATTCAAACGGAAAACGTCAGATGGAGCCCACACGCGATCGGATTTTCCGACAACATAATCCGATCTGACTTTTTCCGTTGGAATGTCCGACCGTGTGTACGGGGCAGAAGTAATTTTATCTTAAAGTTCAGACTTTTTATTTGATGAGGTAATAGAGATTATACAGTATAGATTTTTTTTTTATATAGGCAAAAGACAATTTTATTTTTAGCATGTGTGAGTTTTTTTGAATACCCCCCCTTGTAAGAGGAGCTTCGTGATTGGTTAAAATTGGTGCCAAGAGCACAAGTCCCTACCCCCATTCCAGCCCTGCTAGAACACAGTCCCTCCTGCTGAGGTTGAACCCTCTGCCATCTTCTGCCCTGCTCCTTGGCATAGCCCTCCACACGACATCCCCTGCCATAGACCTTCATATTCAAAGAAAGGAATGTCCACACAAGAATAGATTCACCTGCACTTTACTGGTGGTGTTCAGAAAATATCATTACAGTCACCCTGTGGTCCCCTACCGCTCTCATGACTAAGCCCCGTGGAAGGGGTGAAACGGGTTGGGGTGTGTGGCCCGGGCGGAGTTTTGTGTGATGTCCGGCTTTCAGGACTTCCCTTTTGCTCATTGATGAGCATTACAGTCACATCACAGGAACATATATAGTACATTCCAAAGTCACTTGACATATACAGTAAATCATGTATAGTGGACGGTCAGCAGTACTCACAAGTGAAAGCACATGCAGCACTTTTAACAGCCATCTCCCTTTTAGTCTCTCTCTCTCTCTCTCTCTCTCTCTCTCTCTCTACATCTCTCTCTCTCTCTCTCTCTACATCTCTCTCTCTCTCTCTACATCTCTCTCTCTCTCTCTCTCTCTCTCTCTCTCTCTCTCTCTCTCTCTCTCTCCATCTCTCTCTCTCTCCATCTCTCTCCATCTCTCTCCATCTCTCTACATCTCTCTACATATCTCTCTCTCTCTCTCTCTCTCTCTCTCTCTCTCTCTCTCTCTCTCTCTCTCTCTCTACATCTCTCTCTCTACATCTCTACATCTCTCTCTCTACATCTCTCTCTCTCTCTCTACATCTCTCTCTCTCTACATCTCTCTACATCTCTCTCTCTCTACATCTCTCTCTCTCTACATCTCTCTCTCTCTCTCTCTCTCTCTCTCTCTCTCTCTACATCTCTCTCTCTCTCTCTCTCTCTCTACATCTCTCTCTCTCTCTCTACATCTCTCTCTCTCTCTCTCTCTCTCTACATCTCTCTCTCTCTCTACATCTCTCTCTCTCTCTACATCTCTCTCTCTCTCTCTACATCTCTCTCTCTCTCTCTCTCTCTCTACATTTCTCTCTCTCTCTACATTTCTCTCTCTCTCTACATTTCTCTCTCTCTCTACATTTCTCTCTCTCTCTACATTTCTCTCTACATTTCTCTCTCTCTCTACATTTCTCTCTCTCTCTCTACATTTCTCTCTCTCTCTCTACATTTCTCTCTCTCTCTCTACATTTCTCTCTCTCTCTCTACATTTCTCTCTCTCTCTACATTTCTCTCTCTCCAGAATTACTACAACTGGCAGTTCCTATGTACAGGTCCACTCCACCTGGCCTCCTGACCTGTCCAGGGACTGTGTGCTGGCTACATTCTCGCAGATGTGGGGTGTTTGGCTCCCATGCCCCATGTGCAGCTAGGACTCCTCCCAACCTGGCATATAACTGGGCACTGGCTCATGACATCACTGTGTAATGTGCGTGGTCACCCTAAAGCTGGCCTTACACTATACATTCAGATTTTTGCAATTTGTATCAAATCAGGCATGCCCTTTCAGGCTTTCACTGTCTAGTTGATTGTAATTCTAAAGAAGATTGTATAGTGTATGATCACCCTAAGTCAGTGGTTGTCATCTTGCTTGATGTAGGGGGTTTCAAGTGTGGCCCATGACATTACAAAGGCTAGCCATACTCCTATAGAGTTCTCTCATTCAGTCCACGGTCTTAACAGGAGAAATCAATAGATTCCCTGATCTGCATTATACAGAATGGATGGAGGAATTTGCACTGCTGGCTATTGTATTCAAACAGTGGCAACACCAGCAGCTGTCTGAATACCTAAAGTGACCGCATCAAATTGGATACTCTGTCCACAGGGCAGGCTAGAGCCATGGCTGGTCATTTGCTATGCAAGGTAGTCTCGCTAATTGACAGTTTAATGCCCCGTAGCAAAAAGGCGGATTTTCCATCTGAAAAATCTTGGATGTTTTTTTCTGACGGAATTCCGCTCAAGCTTGGTTTGCATACACACGGTCACACAAAAGTTCGCTGAACTTTCGACCGTCAAGAACGCGGTGACGTACAACACTACGACATAGTTCAATGCTTCCGAGCATGTGTTGAATTGTTCCCGAGCATGTGTAGGAATTTTGCGCGTCGGAATTGGTACAGACGATCGGAATTTCCGATAGAAACTTTTTCCGTCGGAAAAATTGAGAACCTGCTCTCAAACTTTTGCTGGCGGAAATTCGGCCAAACAAAGTCAGATGGAGCATATACACGGTCACATTTTCCGACGAAAAGCTCTCATCGGTCTTTTGCTTGCCGAAATTCCGACCGTGTGTACGCGGCATTAGGTTCTGATGTTACTGTTATGCCCCGTACACACGGTCGGAAATTCCGACGGAAAATGTCCGATCAGACCATTTTGTCGGAAAATCTGCCCGTGTGTGGGCTCCATCTGACTTTTTCCGTCGGAATTTCCGACGGAAAAAATTTGAGATCCTGCTCTCAAATTTTCCGACAACAAAATCTGATCTGACTTTTTCCGATCGTGTGTAGCGAATTCCGACGGACAAAGTGCCTCAGATCAAATTACAAGACCAAAGCTATTGGCTACTAGCCTCTACGTAGTACGCAACGAACGTCACCACGTTCAGAATGATTGGATTTTCCGACAACTTTGTCCGAACGTGTGTATGCAACACCAGTGTCAGACAAAATCAGTCGGAAAAATTCTGACGGATTTTGTGGTCGAAATTTCCAACTGTGTGTACGGGGCATTAGACTTGATTAGATCCTTTATCAAATAAGATAAAAGCTACATAAATATAAATTATGTATGTATTTTATTTTTATTTTTTTGCAAATTTAATTTCGTATCTCTCACTGGTTGCAGTAATTGAAGTCATTTGGCCTTTTCATGTTGCACTGATTCACTCGACAGCTTGAACTCGCGACCCTAACACCCAAAACCACTTCCTCTGAAACTTCACATGACCATTATTGCCAATCCCAGACCAGTGATTGATGAAGAGAAAACAACCTTTTTTTTTTTTCTTTCTCTGGCTTCCTATTTACTCAGATGTCCCAGAGGCAGATTCACAAGTGGGCAGCTTAATCCCCTTTTTATGCCTGGATTTCTTTAACTGTCTGCTATCAGTTTTAAAGATCAGCGTCGGCTTACATTACACAATATGCAGAAGCTGGCGCTTTTGTGCAGGTTAAAAGGGAATCAGTCACAATGGGGAGCACCTGTCTAAGAAACATCAGATGGAAGCACTCTCTTGGCTTGACCTGGATCTTGGTTTCCCACTGGGGGGGGGGCACTGTCTGCATGGGGTCTGTGTATGAGCGTTTTTTTATTTATTTATTTTTTGGCACTATGGATTTCACCCACAGTACAAATTCATAGAGGTAACTTGGCACCTCACCAAGGTGGCCCTGTAGTGTGTCTGAGTTTGGTAAGGGCATTAGATTGTAAGCTCTGCTGCAGCCTCTTCACACTATTGCACTTTAACACGTGGTCTTCTTTTTCTTTGTGTATATATGTATGTGTGTGTGTGTGTATGTATGTATATATGTATGTGTGTGTGTGTGTGTGTGTGTGTATGTATGTATGTATATGTGTGTGTGTGTGTGTGTGTGTGTGTGTGTGTATGTATGTATGTATGTATGTGTGTATATATATATATATATATATATATATATATATATATATATATATATATATATACGGTATATATATATATATATATATATATATATATATATATATAATATACACATACACAAGCTTTGCACAATTTTTAAAGGCACACATTTGCCACGTAATCAATGTCGCATGGCAAAACTGCACTGAGTTTGGTGTGCCATTGAGAATGAACAGCACCCATATGCAGCGATTGGTGTGCGATTTGGAATCGCAGTGATTATGCCCACAATTCCAAATCGCAAAGTGTGAATGGGGTCTTAGGCATCATGTATAAGGGCATAAAAATAATGTTGCCTTTGCAGGCGTACAGCATTATATATATATATATATATATATATATATATATATATATATATATATATATATATATATATATATATATATATATATATATATATATATACACACACATACACACAAACACAAACACAAACACAAACACACACACACACACACACACATATATTGGCATCTACACGTCTCTAGGGCCTACAGAAAGAGAAAATATCCAGTGAGAGCGGCAGTTGTGTGGACGAAAATGCCTTGTTGATGTCAGAGAATGGGCAGACTGGTTTGATATGATGGGCAACAGTAACTCAAATACCCACTCGTTAAAACCATGTTATGCAGAATACCGTCTCTTAATGTGCAACACGCTGAACCTTGAAACAGGTTGGCTACAGCAGCAGAAGACCTCACCGGGTGCCACTCTTGTCAGCTAAGAACAGGAAACCGAGGCTACAATTCGCACAGGCTCACCTAAATTGGACAATAGAAGATTGGGCAAAACGTTGCCTGGTCTTACGAGTCTTGATTTCAGCTGCGACATTCAGATGGGGTAGGGTCTCAGAATTTGGTGTAAACAACATGAAAGCATGGATCCATCCTGCCTGGTATCAACGGTTCAGGCTGGTGGTGGTGTAATGGTGTGGGGGATATTTTCTTGGCACACTTTGGGCCCCTTAGTACCAATTGTGCATTGTTTAAACCCCACAGCCTACCTGAGTATTGTTGTTGACCATGTCCATCCCTTTATGACTACAGTGTACCCATCTTCTGATGGCTCCTTCCAGCAGGAAGTATCTTCTGATGGCTACCTGAGTATTATTGCTGACCATGTCCACCCCCTTTATGACTACAGTGTCCCCATCTTCTGATGGTTCCTTCCAGCAGGATAATGCACCATGTCACAAAGCTCCAATCATCTCACCACTGGTTTCTCGAACATGACAATGAGGTCACTGTACTCCAATGGCCTCCACGGTCACCACATCTCAGTCCAATAGAGCACCTTTGGATGTGCTGCGGACAAATCTGCAGCAACTACGTGATGCTATCATGTCACTATGGACCAAAAGCTCTGAGGAATGTTTCCAACACCTTTTGTTGGATCTATGCCACGAAGAATTAAGGCAACTCTGAAGGCAAAAGGGTGTTCCAACCCAGGACTAGCAAGGTGTATTTTGTAAAGTGGCCGGTGAGTGCAAAAACGAATCCCTCCCGCTAATCTTTTCTATGAGTCACTTTGTTACTTTTCAAGGTTGGTCAGTTTTGGTCACCTGGGGGAATTGATTTTTTTTCGATGTTTGTACAACAAGGTATGGGCAGATGAGATGGTCCTGGGCTTTGTTTGCAGGTGATGATAAATGACTCTCCTATTGTCCACGCCTGACTCAAGAGAGTGTCTTGTTTCATTGAAGGTGGACATTGGCAGGATGAGCTGGGGTGATAGACGGAAGTGTCAGACCTGAACAAAGGTTAATGTTTATAGGATGGACTGCCTTTGGGGTGGGAAAGTCAATAATAGACTCGTCAGCAAACTTTTTAACTAGATTTCAGGGCTGGCTTCCTTCATTTACTCCCAACGTCTCTGGTTATTTTTTTGCTCTTTCTCTTCTTGGCGGTGCTAGGATTGTGCAGCGACAACTGGAATAATATAACTGGAATCACGTAAGTGATCTAATTCTTTTTATGCAAAGAGGCTCGTAATGAGCAGGGATATCATTAAGACACTTGCAGATAGATCACGGTTGTACAAATCCCAGAAGCTTTAGCAAATACACCTAATCAGTTAAGCTGGCGCCTGATGTTTTTTGAGTGTTTTCTGTTGCAATCGGTGGAAATTTCTTCTCTTCGGAGCTGAAATGGATGGCTTCCAAATTCTTTGATTTTTGTCCATGCTGCGTTGCTTGTTGTCTGATACCTGATTTTTGGACCAGATTGGAGGACTTGGCTGCCTATTGAGGATGCTGAAGACCTTTTAGTAGAGATTTTCTATCTATGGTTGGTGGTAAGATCTGTAGATCAGGTTGTCCATTTTTAGGCATTTATTGTTCTGCATTCATTCAGGAGAAGTGAGGGACATTGTTGGCTCAAAGTGGGGGACATTGTTGGCTCAAAGTGGGGGGCATTGTTGGCTCAAAGTGGGGGGCATTGTTGGCTCAAAGTGGGGGGCATTGTTGGCTCAAAGTGGGGGGCATTGTTGGCTCAAAGTGGGGGGCATTGTTGGCTCAAAGTGGGGGGCATTGTTGGCTCAAAGTGGGGGGCATTGTTGGCTCAAAGTGGGGGGCATTGTTGGCTCAAAGTGGGGGGCATTGTTGGCTCAAAGTGGGGGGCATTGTTGGCTCAAAGTGGGGGGCATTGTTGGCTCAAAGTGGGGGGCATTGTTGGCTCAAAGTGGGGGGCATTGTTGGCTCAAAGTGGGGGGCATTGTTGGCTCAAAGTGGGGGGCATTGTTGGCTCAAAGTGGGGGGCATTGTTGGCTCAAAGTGGGGGGCATTGTTGGCTCAAAGTGGGGGGCATTGTTGGCTCAAAGTGGGGGGCATTGTTGGCTCAAAGTGGGGGGCATTGTTGGCTCAAAGTGGGGGGCATTGTTGGCTCAAAGTGGGGGGCATTGTTGGCTCAAAGTGGGGGGCATTGTTGGCTCAAAGTGGGGGGCATTGTTGGCTCAAAGTGGGGGGCATTGTTGGCTCAAAGTGGGGGGCATTGTTGGCTCAAAGTGGGGGGCATTGTTGGCTCAAAGTGGGGGGCATTGTTGGCTCAAAGTGGGGGGCATTGTTGGCTCAAAGTGGGGGGCATTGTTGGCTCAAAGTGGGGGGCATTGTTGGCTCAAAGTGGGGGGCATTGTTGGCTCAAAGTGGGGGGCATTGTTGGCTCAAAGTGGGGGGCATTGTTGGCTCAAAGTGGGGGACATTGTTGGCTCAAAGTGGGGGACATTGTTGGCTCAAAGTGGGGGACTTTGTTGGCTCAAAGTGGGGGACTTTGTTGGCTCAAAGTGGGGGACTTTGTTGGCTCAAAGTGGGGGACTTTGTTGGCTCAAAGTGGGGGACATTGTTGGCTCAAAGTGGGGGACATTGTTGGCTCAAAGTGGGGGACATTGTTGGCTCAAAGTGGGGGACATTGTTGGCTCAAAGTGGGGGACATTGTTGGCTCAAAGTGGGGGACATTGTTGGCTCAAAGTGGGGGACATTGTTGGCTCAAAGTGGGGGACATTGTTGGCTCAAAGTGGGGGACATTGTTGGCTCAAAGTGGGGGACATTGTTGGCTCAAAGTGGGGGACATTGTTGGCTCAAAGTGGGGGACATTGTTGGCTCAAAGTGGGGGACATTGTTGGCTCAAAGTGGGGGACATTGTTGGCTCAAAGTGGGGGACATTGTTGGCTCAAAGTGGGGGACATTGTTGGCTCAAAGTGGGGGACATTGTTGGCTCAAAGTGGGGGACATTGTTGGCTCAAAGTGGGGGACATTGTTGGCTCAAAGTGGGGGACATTGTTGGCTCAAAGTGGGGGACATTGTTGGCTCAAAGTGGGGGACATTGTTGGCTCAAAGTGGGGGACATTGTTGGCTCAAAGTGGGGGACATTGTTGGCTCAAAGTGGGGGACATTGTTGGCTCAAAGTGGGGGACATTGTTGGCTCAAAGTGGGGGACATTGTTGGCTCAAAGTGGGGGACATTGTTGGCTCAAAGTGGGGGACATTGTTGGCTCAAAGTGGGGGACATTGTTGGCTCAAAGTGGGGGACATTGTTGGCTCAAAGTGGGGGACATTGTTGGCTCAAAGTGGGGGACATTGTTGGCTCAAAGTGGGGGACATTGTTGGCTCAAAGTGGGGGACATTGTTGGCTCAAAGTGGGGGACATTGTTGGCTCAAAGTGGGGGACATTGTTGGCTCAAAGTGGGGGACATTGTTGGCTCAAAGTGGGGGACATTGTTGGCTCAAAGTGGGGGACATTGTTGGCTCAAAGTGGGGGACATTGTTGGCTCAAAGTGGGGGACATTGTTGACTTCTACCCAAGGGATGATTATGTAGATTTTCATATTTATTTATATGTATTTATTTTTATTTATGATTGTAATGTGATTGCTTTAAGTCTTGTGGGATTGTTTCAAGTTTTGGTCAGAAATGCCAAGTCAACTGGGGTGGAAGATGTTTTTGTTGGTTGGATTGTTACATAAATATGGCCAGCATCTTCTATGCCTAATAAAGATGTTTGCTTTTTTTTATTTCTTTTTTTATTACATTTTCTAATTAATTTTATTGAAATTTTTTTTTTTTTTTTTTTTTTAAAAGTGCATTATTTAATTTCATTTTTTTTTAATTTATTTTAGTGAAAGGTTTGTTTTTCTAAAAAATGTGCCGGGGTTACGTTATGTGGTCTGTTTAAGTTGTATCTAAACTAAACCCATTCGTTTAATATGCTAACGTAATTAAAAAAAAAAAAAAATAGAATTCTTTACAATTTTCAGCGTAATTTTAGATAAGACTTATTATACTTGTTACAGAGTGTAAACTTGTTTTCTAAAAATGTGTCGGGGTTACGTAATGTGGTCTGTTTAAGTTGTATCTAAACTAAACCCAATCGTTTAATGTGCTAACGTAATTTAAAAAAATAAATAAAATTAAATTAAAAAAAATAGAATTCTTTACAATTTTCATCGTAATTTTAGATAAGACTTATTATACTTGTTACAGAGTGTAAACATGTTTTCTAAAAATGTGCCGGGGTTACGTTATATGGTCTGTTTAAGTTGTATCTAAACTAAACCCAATCGTTTTAATATGCTAACGTAATTTCACACATAAAAAAAAAAAAAAAAAAGAATACAATTTTTTAAAATTTTCAGCGTCATTAAGATAATACTTACTATACTTGTTACAGAGTCAACTGTCTCCCAATTGAACTTCTGCTTTGTCACCCTGTCACATGTACCCCTAAACCCCCGAATACACGATCTGACTTTCTGACGGGAAATGTTGGATGGCAGGCTGTTGGCGGTAAACCCGACCGTGTGTACGCTCCATCGGACAATTGTTGTCGGACTTTCCGCCAACAAATGTTGGCTAGCAGGTTTTCAAATTTTCCGCGGACAAATGTGTGTTGTCGGATTTTCTGAGCGTGTGTACACAAGTCCAAAGTGCAAACACGCATGCTCGGAAGCAAGGACGAGCCAGAAGCGGTCGGTCTTGTAATCTAGCGTTCGTAATGGAGAATTAACATTCGTGACGTGGCAAATTATGAAATCAGCGCACAATTCTCTTCTTTAATGGGATAATAATGAAGCTGCTTTGCTGGTGATACTGATGGAGTTATTGCGAGGCTTTAGACTATAAGCAGTTGTGCCGCTGCACATTGCGCAGGCTTGGGCTACTTTTTTTTTTTTTTTATCAGATAGTTGGCACAGAGCAGTGCTTAACTGCTGGAGAGAGTACATGTAGAGAGGAAGTGGCTTAAAGAGACCAGAGAAGATCAGCAGCACTGAAATGCTACAAAGAATGAATAAAAGGCAAAAAGTACTTTATGAAAAAAAATAAATACACATTTCTTTAACAAACTCACTGTCATCCACCTAGGTATTCTCCGTTCCTTTGAATAGAAGTAAGGCTCTTTTCACATTCGTATGACTCCAGAATTGCGCTGACTTTGATGCAACTTTGGATGGACTGGTGAGCGCCAAATCGCACCCATCCGAAGTTGCACGTTAAAGCCACACGACTTAAACACCCCCCACCCCAAAGCACCTCGGGGACAAGGATCTCTTCCCCACAACCCTGGCCGGTGATTGTGGGGGGCTCCCCCCCCCATGTGAATGAGTATGGGGTACATACCCCTACCCATTCACCAAAAAAGTTTAAAAAAGGGAGTAAAGACACAACACAAGTTTTTTTCTCAGCGTAAAACCATCTATTTAATAGGATCTGGCAATGCTGGATATACACTATATTACCAAAAGTATTGGGACGCCTGCCTTTACACGTACATGAACTTTAAAGAGGAAGTAAAGCCTCTTAAAAAAAAAAAAAAAAAACGGAACCTGCAAGGCAAAAGCATAATGAGCTAGTATGCATAGCATACTAGCTCATTATGAATGACTTACCTGAGAACGAAGCCCCCGAAGCGTCCCTCATCCACGATCTTCTGCGCCGCCATCAAACCTGGAGTGACTTCCGGGTCTCGCCGCTCCAGCGCTGTCATTCGCTGGAGCGGCGATGACGTCACTCCCACGCATGCGCACGAGATCGGCATATCGCCGATGGGCATGCGCCGTAGATAGCGGTGCCTTTTCTTTTCTTTTCTAAATATCTCCTAAACCATGTAGGTTTAGGAGATATTTATTGGACCTACAGGTAAGCTTTAATCTAGGCTTACCTGTAGGTCAAAGTGGTGTGTAAGGGTTTACAACCACTTTAATGGCATCCCAGTCTTAGTCTGTAGGGTTTAATATTGAGTTGGCCCACCCTTTGCAGCTATAACAGCTTCAATTCTTCTGGGAAGGCCGTCCACAAGGTTTAGGAGTGTGTCTATGGGAATGTTTGACCATTCTTCGAAGCTTATTTGTGAGGTCAGGTACTGATGTGGACAAGAAGGCCTGGCTTGCAGTCTCTGCTCTAATTTATCCCAAAGGTGTTCTATTAGACACACTCCTAAACCTTGTGGACGGCCTTTTCATGTGCGTGTAAAGGCAGACGTCACAATACTTTTGACAATATAGTGCATATTATATTTTTAAGGTACAGGAACCAGTTTGGAGCCAGTACCAGTTCATAGAATGATGTTTCAAATGGGAGATCACTTGACCAGACATTGGCAGTCAGGTTTGACAGGTACCCTTATGTCTATGGTAACATTAAGCATTTTGTGGTGGTGTTGGGTTGTGAGGTGGTTCCTACAGCCGGATACAGATAGTGGCTCTTTTTATTTAGGGCGGTGACACTGGCTGCGCTGTTAGGTCAGGGAACTCTGCCGAGCAAGAAGTGGATCCGATTCCTATGAAAATCTGTGTATTGTGAAGGTCCTATCTCCGAAGGGATTGAGTTTCTCAATCTGGTCAGTGACAGCAGCTCTTCTCTGTTTACCGACACTTAATCTTCTGAGAGACGGAGGGGCTGGGGGCCTTATTAATTAAAGTGGAGGAGAATCCTGCATATTTACAGCAAACAAAAGGGGACAAAGGTGAGTGGAGCACAGGAGCGTTCCCTACTTGTGTGCATGATGAGTCCTGACATTCCAGCCTTATCATTAGGCTCAATGCTGACAATTCATCTGCAGCACCCTCATAATGAAGTCCTGCTACTGACATTTTTGGATAAAGTAGCCGGGCCTGTCAGGGAGGAAATGGGATTTAATAAAAGGTTGCAGAGTTATAGTACATCTAAATCCTGAGGAACCACATTTAGTTTAAGGACTGTATACCATAAAGTTGTCTTTTTTAAAATGAAATAAGGTTTTCAGACTTACCGTATATACTCGAGTATAAACCGACCTGAATATAAGCCGAGGCACCTAATTTTACCACAAAAAAATGGGAAAAATGATTGACTCGAGTAAAAGCCTAGGGTGAGAAATGCGCAGCTACTGTAAGTGGAAAAGAGGGTCAACAATGCCCATTTGCAGCCTCACTGTGCCCATTTGCAGCCATAGGTCCCCCCAAACTTCAAACTTCGTAGTTAAGGGTATCTAAATGCCCCCTAGTTGCAGCCAAAATTGGGGTCTCTGGACCCAAAGGGTCCCGAAATTACATTGGCTGCAGATGGACACAGTTGACCGACTTTGGGGCCCCGTATCTTGTATGCAAACTCAGTGGAACTATCACTATAACATATCCAAATTTGGTGTTCATATCACCAAGTGGCCCCAAAGTCGGGTCAGAAAATGTCATTCTCTGTGCTTGAATCCAATATAACCCGAGGGGGGAATTTTCAGCACAAAAAAATGTGCTGAAAAACTCGGCTTATACTCGAGTATAAGCCGGTACTTCATTCTTTTTGATTTTCAGTAATGCTGATCACCACTGGTCACTTTTAGCTATATGTTGTCCACATGCACTCTCATTCTACATGCACCTAGTATGATCTTCATTAAGGATGAGCTCAGATTTGGTCCACATGATTGGCCATATTAGGTCAGTGGTGTCTCCATCTTCCTTGCCCATTTTGTGTACATGTAGCTAGAAATGCCCTGGCCACAGTTGATTGGGCAGCAGTGGGTGGGAGCGACCAGCTTCCTTCGGCCCTCAGTTCCCAATCAGTGCCGCCCCATCGAACCCAAGCTTGGTCTTCACCAGAGTCACATTTGACAATGATAGGACAACGAGACAAAGAAATTTAATTTTGGACGGCAGTCCATGGACTTTATGGACACACAAAAAAATACAACTAATGCAAATTAAAAAGATAAAATCTGTTAAAACACAAAATATAGTAGCATATTGCACCGACTGTATACGTAGATTGGGAATGGTAGCCAGAATTCACTATGTTAGCAAAGGCAACAATCAAAAGTTCTGTAAAATGTTGATAGTTGGGGGGTGCCACCATCCTTTTACGAAGCACTACTTTTTAGTGAGCGGTATGTAAATGGGTGGTGGCACTTCCAATTATCAACAGAGCTGTGCTATGTGTACAGAGCCGTGTAAACCTCATGACTGGATGGAAAGACATACAAATCCTTTGGCAGGTAAACCACTTAGATATATCTATTTCTGTATATAGATATAGCTCTATATATATAGATATATAGATATATAGATGTATAGATAGATTTTTTAAAGCCCTTTTGAGGTTTTGGTCAGTGCTTTGCAATACCAGCTTTTCTGCTCGTGCCAGGTAGCATGTTGTCTCCACATAGAGATGTACTTGATATGAAGTAGGACTCCAAACAGCTTAATAGTTGAAATATACAAGCTAATCTGTGGCTGAAGGACTGGTGACATTACCCCCTCTATCACGTTACCGTGCTTGGGACTAATGATTATCTGCTAGGCCTGAGTACCACATCATAGAAGGAGGTTATCTGTGGCTGAAGGACTGGTGAGATTATCCCCTTTAACACGTGACCATGCTTGGGACTAGTGATTGTCCGCTAGGCTTGAGTATCACATCATAGAAGGAGGTCATCTATGGCTGAAGGACTGGTGGCATTACCCACCTATATCACGTGACCGTGCATGGGGCTAGTGATTGTCCACTAGGCCTGGGTACCACATTTTAAAAGGTCATCTAGGGTTGAAGGACTGGTAACATTACCACCTCTATCACGTGACCATGCTTGGGACTAGTGATTGTCCGCTAGGCTTGAGTATTGCATCATAGAAGGAGGTAATCTATGGCTGAAGGACTGGTGACCTTACCCACCTATATCACGTGCCTGTGCTTAGGGCTAGTGATTGTCCACTAGGCCTGGGTACCACAATCTAGAAGGAGGTTATCTGTAGCTGAAGGACTGGTGAGATTATCCCCTCTATGATGTGACTATGCTTGGGACTAGTGATTGTCCGCTAGGCTTGAGTATCACATCATAGAAGGAGGTTATCTATGGCTGAAGGACTGGTGACATTACCCACCTATATGACATGCCTGTGCTTAGGGCTAGTGATTGTCCACTAGGCCTGGGTACCACATTCTAGAAGGAGGTCATCTAGGGTTGAAGGACTGGTAACATTACCACCTCTATCACGTGACCGTTCTTGGGACTAGTGATTGTCCGCTAGGCTTGAGTATCACATCATAGGAGGTTATCTATGCCTGAAGGACTGGTGACATTACCCACCTATATCATGTGACCGTGCTTAGGTCTAGTGTTTGTCCACTAGGCCTGGGTACCACATTGTAGAAGGAGGTCATCTAGGGTTGAAGGACTGTTAACATTACCACCTCTATCACGTGACCATGCTTGGGACTGGTGATTGTCCACTAGGTCTGGGTACCACATCATAGAAGGAGGTTATGGAAAGGTATTTATTGTAGGAGGAGTGGTGCGGTCAAGGTGAGTATACACTTATTGGGGATAGGGGTTGAGCGTCATTTTAGACAAACCCTGTCACTTTTACCCTGCACATAAGCAAGGCAACAGCGTCTCTTCAATTCCTTTTCGATAGATGAGGTTAAATTTTGTAAAATAGGCACTCAGACAGATCATAAAATTTCCAATTGCTTTCAGCTGGGCTTTTGAAAGTGCTTTTGAGTATCGAGCAAATTTTTGTTTTTAATTTCTTTCCATTCCTTAGTCATATTTAATTGAAACCCGTCGGCCATATAGTAATTGAATAGCATTTTAAGACTACCAATTGATTTCTTTTTTTTTTTTTTTTTTTTTTAAAGAAATTTCAAAAACACCCAAACACTTGACAATCAAAAGAGCAGGAATCCCAGATCCGATTGACAAAGTAGAAAACGTTTGGATCAGTGCATGGGTGGCTAGCGTAAATGAACGGAAGGATGATTCCATGGCTCTTGATGGAATACGTAAGTGAACCAAAGGGGTGTCTTTATAGCTTTCCAGCAGTTCTTCCATTTAATGTCTGTGAGTGATTTGTAAGGGGGATGTCGGGACGGGACGGGGCTTTTGATATTCCTTTTTTTATTTTATTTTTTTTTTCCTTCCTCCCACAAGTAGATTTTCTAAGAACTGCGGTTGGTGTTTCTGCTTCATGTAATTCTGGTTTTCTCCTTGATGTAACATCAGCTGCTCGTGTTCATCAATAATACATAGCAGTATTCAGTGTTGTCTGCAAATCACCAGCGTTGCTCTTTCAACATCGCTGTTCAGCGGAGCTGATAAATATGTAGTGTATAAATTCTCCCCTCTGCGCTGCACGCCTGTCATTTATTAAGAAGACATCAAGAGGTTTACGTCAACCTACGTTGAGGAATATGGCTGAAAGGCCCAATTATGGGTGGGACTTGATGGATCAAATCATGTGCCGGTTGCTTATTGCTTCGGATGCTTCAAGTGTTGGTCTCCTTCCCCCTCTGGCGTTCTCGGATGGCGTTCTCAGATGGCGTTCTCAGATCTTGCATCACAACTACCACCGCTAGGGCATGTCTTTTTCTTCCTGCTGTTGCCATAGAACAAAATAGAGAGTGTGGCCACCTATTTGTAAGGGTTGTGTCCGGATGAAGGAGCTTGGAACTCTTCACTAATCTCCCCAACAAATTTAGAAAACGAATGGTGTTTAAAGCAGTGGTTCCTAACAATGACAGCACATAAAGTCTTCCACTGACGCCAACGATAGGGCACCATTCCTCCCACTGACGCCAACGATAGGGCACCATTCCTCCCACTGACGCCAACGATAGGGCACCATTCCTCCCACTGACGCCAACGATAGGGCACCATTCCTCCCACTGACGCCAACGATAGGGCACCATTCCTCCCACTGACGCCAACGATAGGGCACCATTCCTCCCACTGACGCCAACGATAGGGCACCATTCCTCCCACTGACGCCAACGATAGGGCACCATTCCTCCCACTGACGCCAACGATAGGGCACCATTCCTCCCACTGACGCCAACGATAGGGCACCATTCCTCCCACTGACGCCAACGATAGGGCACCATTCCTCCCACTGACGCCAACGATAGGGCACCATTCCTCCCACTGACGCCAACGATAGGGCACCATTCCTCCCACTGACGCCAACGATAGGGCACCATTCCTCCCACTGACGCCAACGATAGGGCACCATTCCTCCCACTGACGCCAGCGATAGGGCATCATTCCTCCCACTGACACCGATAGGGCACTATTCCTCCCACTGTCCCCAACAATGAGGCATTATTCACCTTACTGACACCAACAATGGGGCACTATTCCAAAAAATACCACTGATGGGGCATTATTCCTCCTCCTCCTAACCACAGGGGTGCTGTGTAATTTTTTATTTTTTTTTTTACCCCCCCCAGCCACCAACCCTGGTTTAGGGTATCAATAATATCCTAAAACCAAAATATAGTTCAATTGACTGGCTGTAATTTCAATCAACCCATCTTGATACCATAATAGATAAACTAATATTTTTGGGTAACCACATGCCCCATACAGTGACTTTTATCTAACTCCTCCTAAAAAAAAAAAAAAAGTTGTGTATTGCAGCTTACAAGTCTTTAGATGTGGTGGCTGCATTCGTTTTCATTTTTAGTTTCTTCCTGCCAGTGATACTGCCAGTTAATCTTGGTCATACATGGCTTCGTTTTTTTTCCTCCAGCCAGTAGGCTGAAGGAAAAACACTGAACTGATTCCCCCATCTATACATTAACCACGTGAGAACCGGAAGGATTTACCCCCCTTAATGACTAGGCCATTTTTTGCGATACGGCACTTTGTCGCTTAACTGACAATTGCGCGGTCGTGCATCACTGTACCCAAGCAAAATTGAAGTCTTTTTTTTTTTTTTTCCCCACAAATAAATCTTTCTTTTAGTGGTATTTGATCACCTCCTTTTTTTTTTTTTTTTTTTCCACTATAAACAAAAAAAACAACAATTTTGAAAAAACATTTTTTTTACTTTTTGCTATAATAAAAAAACAACAAATGTCTTCATCAGATTAGGCCAATATGTATTCTTCTACATATTTTTGGTAAAAAAAAATCGCAAAAAGCGTTTGTTGATTGGTTTGCGCAAAAGTTATAGCGTCTACAAAATAGGGGATATATTTATGGCATTTTTATTATTATTTTTTCTTTACTAGTAATGGCAGTGATCAGCGATTTTTAGCGGGATTGCGGCGGACAGGTTGGACACTTTTTTGACACTTTTTTTTTTGGGACCATTGGCATTTATACAGCGATCAGTGCTGTAAAAATGCACTGATTACTGTATAAATGTCACTGGTAGGGAAGGGGCTAACACTAGGGAGCGATCAAGGGGTTGTGTTCCCTAGGGAGGTGATTCTAACTGTAGAGGGTTGGGACTGACTGGGAGTACTGAGAGAGATCGCTGTTCCTGATCACTAGGAACAGCAGATCTCTCTCTCCTCCCCTGTCAGAACGAGAATCTGTTTACATTGACAGATCTCCGTTCTGGACCTCTGTGGAGCGATCGCGGGTGGCCTGCGGACATCGCGGGCGCCTGCCACGCACATCAGCCCCCTCGCAGTGTATCAGCCCCCTCCTATCGTGCAGTGGGCGGGCGCCTGCTATAGCTCTTGGAGGGACCGCTGTATCGGTATGGCGATTTGCGGGAACGAGCCGACCTGCCGCAGTATAATGACGGCGGCTGGTCGTCAAGTAGTTAAAGGGGGATGTGGGAATCCCCTCCCCGCTGTGTCACTGTATTCTGGCAGTAGGACACCCCAGCTTTCAGAATATACTGATCAGCAGAATTTTCCAACAAGCCGGTTCATGAGAAGTTGATAGATCGACTTCTCAAGAAGGGGAATGGCCATAGATGGATCATTATTTGTCTGGTTCTTGCTGAACCTATTGCACTTCCTGTCCTTGGGTCAGTGGACACCCACCCTACTGCATCTACGGAGGAACTAGGTCCTCACCCAAGGCTGCTTTCCTGATTTGGCCTACAAACACTTCCGTCTCTCCTCCTCTCCAATATAGAGGGAGAAAGGGGTTGTATAGTTCTGGGATCAGAACGTCTGAAGATATTTTATTTTTTCTAAGTAATAATTTATTCTTTTTTATTTTTTTTTATATATTTTTTTTTTTTCATAAAAATTATGGAAAAAAAAAGAATAAATTCTTACTATTTTTTTTATGTTTTTTTTTAAATTTTTTTATGGTTTTCTGGATAATGTGTACAAGCAAGAGGTTATCATACAGAATGTGTCAAATAATGCTTATATTGGAAGAATGGTAAATAAATGTGTGCGGTTCATCTGATGAAATACATTTTGTAATATTAATTGTTAAGCATGGATGAATAGTTGGACAATTTCACAGTTTAACATTTTAACAATTCTAGATTCCTTGTCAAAATTTTAACAATAATTCCACATCTTAAAGGGGGGTAGTGAAGTCACCCCTGCCTACAATCCCCCACTCTTTTCAATGGCATGCCCTCGGGCCACGACGGATACATTGCCGACATACCAGTTGTTAAACCTTAGGCATGAACACACTAACTACACATAATCATAGCAACATAACATTATTTCCACTTATTAATCTTGACATTATAGCACCAATATCTGCAATCGGATTGTTATAGTAACGTTACATCATACAATGCAACATCAAAACATGTGCAGCAGTGATAGGCCACAAAAGAGAAACAAAATGGGCAAATACCGTATATACTCGAGTATAAGCCGAGTTTTTCAGCGCATTTTTTTTTGTGCTGAAAATGCCCCCCTCGGCTTTAACTCGAGTCAAGCACTTTTCTGCAGCAGAGAATGACATTTTCCAACCCGACTTTGGGGGGTATCTCAGGGCCACTTTGTGCTAGGAACCACATCTTTGGATATGTTGTAGTGTTGGTTCCACTGGGTTTGCGCACCATTTGGGGTTCCTAGCACCAAGTGGCCCCGAGATACGGGGCCCCAAAGTCGGTCGACTGTGTCCATCTGCAGCAATGTCATTTTGGGACTCTTTGGGTCCAGAGACCCCAATTTTTTTCTGCAGCTAGGAGGCAACTAGGAACCCTTAACTACCAAGTTTGAAGTTCGGGGAACCTATGGCTGCAAATGGGCACCAAATTTGGGGTTCCTAGAACCAAGTGGCCCTGAGATACGGGGCCCCTAAGTCGGTCAACTGTGTCCATCTGCAGCAATGTCATTTCAGGACCCTTTGGGTCCAGAAACCCCAAATTTTGACTGCAGCTAGGGGGCATCTAGGAACCCTTAACTACCAAGTTTGAAGTTCAGGGGACCTATGGCTGCAAATGGGCACAGTGAGGCATGCAAATGGGCATTGTTGACCCTCTTTTCTACTTGCAGTAGCTGCGCATTTCTCACCCTAGGCTTGTACTCGAGTCCAATAAGTTTTCCCATTTTTTTTTTTTTGTGGTAAAATTAGGTGCTTCAGCTTAAATTCGGTCAGCTTATACTCGAGTATATACGGTATGTAGAAAACCTATTAAAGCATGTTAGTCGGCGTACAACGGGAAGATAGAAAGTGATTAAAATCTGTCCAACAGGGCACACATTTTTTTTGGTGTGAGCCTATGTCAGTGATGGCAAACCTTGGCACTCCAGATGTTTTGGAACTACATTTCCCATGATGCTCAACTACACTGCAGAGTGTATGAGGATCATGGGAAATGTAGTTCCAAAACATCTGGGGTGCCAAGGTTCACCATCACTGGCCTATGTCATGTAGGGCAACAGGTTCACTATAATTCCTCCCTCCTACTTGCTTTTTCTTTATTCTCACCGCTTTTCTCCTGGAAGTAGGAGAAAGAGAAAACCCCTCTATGTTAGGGGTTAGTCAAGTCATAGCTTACAGAGGTCTAAGGACTCTCCCCATGTGACAATGCTGGTGATTGGACCCTTGCTGTCACATGGGGTGAGTCACATGTTGCTCTATACCCAGAGGAACCAAGTATTTTCTTGGCTGTACCGAGCAGTGGATAAGTGCAGGTAATGTGAGCTGAGGGGAGATTACAGAGTTGTGGTTGCTTTGCCCTGCAAGCGTTGGCATTAACTGCCCATTAATACGCTGAAAAATTTACATTTGCAGTGTGTGAAACAGTTGCTAATAACATTAACAACCATACAAATATAAGAGTATACATTATATTGTCAAAAATATTGGGACTCCTGTGAGCCAGGCCTTACCATCCAACATCAGTGCCTGGCCTCACAAATGCACTTCTGGAAGAATGGTCAAACATCCCCATAGACACACTCCTAAACCTTGTGGACGGCCTTCCCAGAAGAGTTGAAGCTGTTATAGCTGCAAAGGGTGGGCCAACTCAATATTGAACCCTACGGACTAAGACTGGGATACCATTAAAGTTTATATGCGTGTAAAGGCAGTTGTCCCAATATTGACAATATACTGTATCACAAAAAATATGAACATGCCCATTCACACAGATCGTAAGCTCTCGGACTTCTATGTGAATTCTGTTGTGTCCCCATTTTCGTTGGTTGCCATCAAAATTGGCTTTTGTGCCAATTTGAAACACGCAGTCAGTTGTGTGTTTGAAAACGATCGCACCCCTATGCTACTTTCAATTAAAATTCCTTCTCCTCTTATGGTCTCCTGACACTTTTATGAATTCACCCATCAATTATAATGAAACCTCTTTTCCATCAATAATTTATGAAATGTTGTATCATTGATGTTAAGTGGCCTTCAAGGCCCAGATGTCATCCACCTTCCTGCTGACCAGCTCGCTGACACTGAATGAGCAACGACGGGTCTGTCCAACTCCGGGGGTCCAACTTTCTTCTTTTTGAGAAGTGTCACGGTATGACGCTGGGGCTCATTGTACATGTGCTGCCCTTATAGGATCTGCCATTATTAGTAATACATCTTCCAAGTAGTCCAGTGATTAGAGGTTGTTGCCAGTGGAGGAGAAGAATACATGCTGTGTTCCTCTGACCTGGAACAAAAGCTCGATGACCTGTACTCTGAAGCCCTTATAGATGTTCTTTTAATGATTAGCAATGGACCAGCGGTCACAGCTTGTGTCTTTTCAGCCTGGACTCCTGTTGACTTGTGCTGTGTGGAAGGGACCTTCATTAGCACCAATATAAACAGCCCATTTTCTTTGAGTATTTCAGGTGACCATTGATGGTCTTCATGCCGGGCTTAAAAAAATTAAAATAGGAGAGTCTTTAGAGAAGGTTGTGTGAAAACAGACCCCCCCCCAAGCCTCTATTCACACATTCACATCTTATGGAAGCGCATCTGCAGGCCTTTTTTTTGTGTTTTTTTAACATTTATATGCATTTTTTAAGTGTTTAGTAAGCGTATGTGCACTTGTATGCACAGTTGGGAGTAGAGACCAAGGAGAGTGGAGGAGTACATTTGTCTAGCCGCAAAAATGCGCAAAGTTGCTGGTGTCGCGTGTTTACATTCAAGTCAATGGGTTTCAAAAATGCAGAACACAGCTTTAGGGACCCTTCACATGAGCTGTCCGATGCCCCTTCACATGAGCTGTCCGATGCCCCTTCACATGAGCTGTCCGATGCCCCTTCACATGAGCTGTCCGATGCCCCTTCACATGAGCTGTCCGATGCCCCTTCACATGAGCTGTCCGATGCCCCTTCACACGGGCTGTCCGATGCCCCTTCACACGGGCTGTCCGATGCCCCTTCACATGGGCTGTCCGGGGACCCTTCACATGGGCTGTCCGGGGACCCTTCACATGGGCTGTCCGATCAGGACCGCCTGTCGTTTTTTTTTTTCAGGAGTACCTGATAGGACCTTGCAGTCTCCCTTATGGAGCAGCGGATGTCCATACACGTTCCAAACCTGCCCGCAAAATCCAGACGGATGGTGGTCCTATTTTTCATCCATCTGGTGGATTAGGATCGAATGAAAACGGGACAAGTGGTCTGTTTCCACCCGATTTCCCCATAGAGGAGAGCAAGACTGTGCCCGTGTCCGCTCTGCACAGCGGCGCAGACCGGACCTGACATCCGCCTGCTCAGCAGCGATCAGCGGAGTAAGCGGAATCCGACAAAATGGGGGCGCATGTAACTTTTGGAGCTTTGAGCGAAGAGATATGAACAGCCAGTTTTGACAAGTATGGAATTCCTATCGCAAAAGTGTTTTGCCTAGGCTTCGGCGCAAAAGCATGTGCAAAAACCCTCAGGTGTGCAAGTACGAGGGTAGTTTTGTAGCTTACCAAATAGTTTCATCGTAGTGGCAAGCTGCCATGGTCGACTGTATTGTGGGGGTCCAGGTCGCTGGATGGGTCTGAGCAATGACCTCTGTTTCTCATGGAGTAAAATTTTGGGCCTCCTTCCCGTATTGTTGTTGTATTTATGGAGGATTTGGGTCAACTCCACTCTTGAGTCATAAATTTTTTCTACTCAAGATGAAACCTCTAGTACACTGTGGTGGGTCTGAGCAAATGACCTCTGTTGCTCGTGTAGTAAAATGATGGGCCTCCTCTTTGTATTTGTTGTATTTATGGAGGATTTGGGTCACCTTCACTTTTGATTCATCTGATTCTTTTCCACACAAGGTGAAATCCTTGGAACACTGATGGGTCTGAGCAATGACCTCCATGGAGTAAAATGATGGGCCTCCTCGTATTGTTGTATTTATAGTGAATTTGGGTCACCTCAACTTTCGGTTCACCTGAAATGTTTTTCACAAGGTGAAACCCTTGGTACACTGGGGTAGTTTTTACAAAAACTGGTGTAATCACAATCTGGTGCGGTTGTACATGGTAGCCAATCAGCTTCTAAATTCTGCTTGTTCAATTAACCTTTGGCCAAAAAAACCTGGAAGCTGATTGGTTTCTATGCAGAGTTGCACTAGATTTTGCACTCTCCAGTTTTAGTAAATAAACCACACTATGGGTGTTCTGAGCAAAGACCTCAGTTGCTCATGGAGTAAAATTATGGGCGTCCTCCTCGTATTGTTTTATTTATGGTGGATTTTTGTCACCTCCACCCTTGAATCTTTTCCACACAAGGTGAAACACTTGGTACACTGTAATGGGTTTGAGCACTGACCTCCGTTTCTCATGGAGTAAAACTTTGGGCCCCATACTCGTATTGTTTTATTTATGGCAGATTTGGGTCACCTCCACTTTTGGTTCACCTGAATCTTTTCCACGCAAGGTGAAACCCTTGGTACACTGGGGGAGATTTACTAAAACTGGTGTACTCTGAATCTGCTGCAGCTGAACATGGTAGCCAATCGGCTTTTAAGTTTAGCTTGCTCAGTTAACCTTTGGCAATAAAACCTGGAAGCTGATTGGTTTCTATGCAGAGTTACAGCAGATTTTGCACTCTCCAGTTTTAATAAATGACCCCCACTGTGATGGTTCTGAGCAATGACCTCTGTTACTCATGTAGTAAAATTTTGGGCCGCACCTCTTATTTTTGTATTTATAGTGGATTTGGGTCACCTCCACTCTTGATTTACCTGAATCTTTTCCATATAAGATGAAACCTTTGGCACACTGATTGGTCGGAGCAAAGACCTCTGTTGCTCATGGAGTAAAATTTTGGGCCTCCTCCTTGTATTGTTTATATGGTGGATTTGGATCAGCTCCACATATGATTCACCTGAATCTTTTCCACACAAGGTGAAATTTGGAACAATGTGATGGGTCTGAGCAATGACCTCTGTTACTCATGGAGTAAAATGTTGGGCCGCCTCCTCGTATTGTTTTATTTATGGTGGATTTGGGTCACCTTAACTTTTGATTCACCTTAATCTTTTCCACACAAGGTGAAACCTTTGGTTCACTGTGATGGGTTTGAGCAATAACCTCTGTTACTCATGGAGTAAAATGTTGGGCCTCCTCCTTTGTATTGTTGTATTTTATGGAGGATCTGGGTCACCTGAGCAATGACCTTGGTTACTCATGGAGTAAAATGATGGGCCGCCTCCTCGTATTGTTTTATTTATGGTGGATTTGGGTCAACTTCACTTTTGATTCACCTTAATCTTTTCCACACAAGGTGAAACCTTTGGTACACTGTGATGGGTTTGAGCAATAACCTCTGTTACTCGTGGAGTAAAATGTTGGGCCTCCTCCTTTTGTATTGTTGTATTTTATGGAGGATCTGGGTCACCTCCACTTTCGATTCACCTGAATTTTTTCCACACAAGGTGAAACCCATAGGGATCACTCTATATCTGTAATGTTATTACAGCTACCTTGGCGTCCACAGCAGGGAAGGTACAACTGCTGTCTCCATTTTGTTTGGGCAAGCTTCAGTACGAGGAAAAGGATCTCCTCGGTGAGTTTGCAAAAAAAATAAAAATTAGGCTGTCATTTTATAATCAAGAATGCTGATGGTGAAGAAAATGTTCTATGAATAAACTTGACAGCTTGGCTGTAGGAAAAAAAAATACTTATTGATTTTGTGGAGAAAAAGTCAATATTTTTCTTTGCCGAGGCACTTTGCCACATCAGGAAAAAGTTAGCATGTCTTGTTTATGATTCATGGGAGTTAAAGCTGTAAATCAGGCAGCTCGCGCCGTGACAGAAAGGTTTTCTGTTCGCCGAAAACACGAATGTGTTTGTGCATTGAAAGCCAGTCCACCTTCCCGCTATTCTGACAAGCCGAACGTAAAATATATACCTGTCAGGAAGCCATTTTGTTCGCTGAATAAGAAGACTTCGATTTGGGGAAAAGCCATACAGGCTGTGGGCTACGGTGACTTATGATTTATTCTCTTATACTATTTCTTTCTTGTGCCTTGGTGATTATCACTTTATTTCATGTTGGGTCACAAGTTGCTAATAGACTTTTATAGAAATTTTGAAGGACAAATCCCTAGGCTTTGAGGTACGGAATGCCCCTTTGTCCTTCTTCTTTTAGACCTAAAAGACAAGTTCACCTCCCCCTCTGAAATCCCCCCAGCCCCTTCCCCTAGCCTCCTTAATACACTAAACTAGCCTTTCTCAACCTTTTTACCCAGAGGAACCCCTAAAATTTTCAGGTCTCTGGGAACCTTTACTGAAACCAATTCATAAAGGTTAGTGACAAACATGCTTCCACATTGGTGGACAGTAGGAAGAATGCGCCCCCCCCCCTCCCCCTCTAAAGAAGCATGTCATTCAAGAAATATAGAGGCTACCAATGCTCCTCCTAAGTAAGTCTTTCTCAACCTTTTGTCTCCAGAGCAACCCTAAAAATTATTTTCTGGATGGGTCTTGGAGAACCCCTACTAAAACCAGTCCTTGAAGGTCAATGGCAAAAATGCCCCTACATTGGTTGACAGTAGGAAGAATGCCCCCCCCCCCCCCCCTCTAATGAAGCATGTCATTAGAGAGGCCACCAATGCTTCGCCTAAGTAAGCCTTTCTCAACCTTTTTTACCCCAGAGTAACCCTTGAAATAATTTTCGGGTCTTGAGGAACCCTTCCGAAGACCAATTCCTTAAGGGTCAATGGCAAGAATTCCCCTTACATGGTGTGTTGCTATGGCCATTTGTATAGTGACTTTATTGCAATAATATAGAGTTAGATTTAGTAACAGCATATGTTTACAGAGGCCATTCCCCCTCCATTGAGCTTCCTTGGTTTTACCGCAAGAACTTAATAAATAGACGGAAAGCATTACACATGGGTGGTCAATAGAAAGAATGCCCCTTACAGTAGTGGTCAGAACGCCATCCTTACAGACAGCCAAACAGTAAATTGGCGTCATTCTACTGGCTTTGCCAAATGGCATTGATCTTGGAACTATGCAGAGACCATCAAATGGGAGGTCACTCTGCAGCTGCTCAAGGAACCCCTAGCAATCTGTGGAGGAACTCCAGGGTTTCATTGAACCCCCGATTTATATTGTCTGCACTTTTATTGTGCACCCTTCTGTCACTGGTCTTGATTTGACTCCTCTGATGCTTGTGGCCTCCTTGGTCTGTAATTTGAGAAAATCTTTTGCTTGGCTGTCTGCTTACTAACTTACCATAGACTCAAAAGGAATGGATAGAGCCATTCAAGTCTATAGGATGTCAGTGCGCAGATGGGATCACCTGGCAAGTAGGGTTGTCACCTTTCCTTTATGATCCCTTTTGTGTCATTAACATTGGCAATGTGTCCCACTCTTGTTGGTGAAATACCTGTCAATGGGCAACCCTACCGGTCAAAGGGCAACCCTACTAGATGTTTCCGGTTGGGCTGCAGACAGTAAAGGAGGCCACAGCCTTTAGAGGAGATAATAAGAACCTGCAGGGAGGAATAGTGGCACAAGGAGGAGACGTGGGATTAAAAAATCCTTTATTGTATGGGGCTGTATAAGAATATATACTTTCTAAAATGAGTATAAAGTCAATACCATTCCCTTGAAGCTCACATGAATTAATGTATGTATTGCGCTATCCCTAAGGGCCCAATAAAGACTTGCTCACACCAGCCTGGTCCGCTGCCGTACGTGAACACACATGCGTTTACATGTGTTGTGTTCGGGCAAGGCATTTATTTGAATGGGCTGCCCTACACAGCACAACAGACCAAAATGTGTACATGCAGCAAGTTCGGCAGTGAGTGCCCCGCAACACAGGCTAGGGTTTTGCCCAGGGGAATTGGAATGCCATTCAAAATAAATGCCCTGCATTGCAACAACACATGTAATGTCCAGGTTACCGCAGCGTGATTGTGTGAATATGCCATTAGCCTTGTCAGCTTTGGTACATTTAAACGTGCACGTTTTAACGTGTTCTGTGTCGTGTTTTTAAGGAGCATTGCATTGGATAAGCCCATTCCTTTAAATGGGTTGCCCGGCACACCAAAAATCATGCATGTAGCTTTTCTTTTGGCAGAACGGCGCACAGCACCACAATGCACAGCGTAGGGATATAGATGGCAATACACAACCTGACGGGCACTACACCCCCCCCCCCCCCTCCCAATAATCAAAAACCAACATATTAAGATGTTTGGACTGAAGTCGAGGTACAAAGGAAGCCTTTACTGACAAAATATGTTTTCCATTCAGAAGGTGTTGTGGATACTTGACAGCCTTAGCAATTTCGCTAGCATGGCAGCTAAATGTAAAATGGGAAGGCCAAATATGAAAATTACAACCAGTCAGCAGGCTGTGTCAAAGTGCAAAATGTTTGATGGGAATTAACTTGATAGTTCTTTGAAAATGCCATAGTACTTACTACAGCATTTCATAGTAATGTGTGTTTTTATGGTGTATTGAGGTGCATTAAGGGCTCATTCAGAATGAATTTAATATGTGTGTGTGTGTGTGTGTATGTATATATATATATATCTATATATATCTACCCTGTTTCCCCGAAAATAAGACCTAGCGTGATTGTCGGTGATGGCTGCAATATAAGCCCTACCCCCCAAATAAGCCCTAGTTAAAGTCCCTGTAGGTCTTATTTTCAGGGTAGGGCTTATTTTCGGGGAAACAGGGTAGGGCTTATTTGGGGGGGTAGGGCTTATATTGCAGCCATCACCAACAATCACGCTAGGTCTTATTTTCGGGGAAACAGGGTATATATATCTATATATATCTCTAACATACACAGTGAAACCTTGGTTTACGAGTAACGTGGTTAACAAGCGTTTTGAAAGACGAAAAACTTTTTTTTTTTTTTTTTTTATTTCTGGCTCGGTTTGCGAGTGTTGTCTCGCAAAATGAGCAGAATTCAAGCTAATGGGGTGTGCAGTACCGCATTTGCCCAGAGGTGTGCTGGCGCCCGGGGACACTCGGAACTGTTCAGAGATGTTCGGAAATCATCGGAAAGACTCAAATACTTGGAAATACTCCGTACCCGAGTGTTTCCAAGCCTTTCCGAGGCTTTCCAAGTTCAGCCGAGCTGTCCTCGAGTGTTTCCGAAGCTCTCCAGCGCCCCCACCCACCTCTGGCCACATGTGGTATTGCACGTAATCGAAGTCAATGCGGAACAAATTATCTTCGTTTCCATTGAAAGTGGGTTATATGGTTTCCAATGGCAAAGTTCACACCAGTGTGTTCAGTTCCAGGCCGTTACAGTTCCATAACGTGCTGCATTTTTTCTGCACTGGACCGCACTAGAACACAGCACAACTCAAAAACGCACCGGACCCCAGTACACACCGGAATGCATCAAAAATGCACATGCAAAAATGCACCAGTAATGGATCTGGAGTGCGTTTTTTGTGGTGTGAACCAGCCCTTAGTGCTTCATTGGCTGAGCAATGTTGTTGATGAACATTGCCCGGCTGCTTTTTTTATTTTTATTTTTTTGATAGCTCAAATTGCTGGACTGCTTTAACAATTCGGCTATCAACACGAGAACCCCACTGACAGCTGAATGACTCCTCGGTTGTTAAGGACGTGGCGACACCGCTCCTTAACCACTTCCCACCCGGCCTATAACAGATTGACGTCCGGGAAGTGGTTCTGTTATCCTGACTGGGCGTCATATGACTTCCAGCAGGATAACATGCCGGCGTTCATGAGTGCAGCGTGTCAGTGTGACACGCCCTATCTCCGATTGTGATAAGAAGCCTCTGACAGAGGCTTCCCACCACATGATCAGCTGTGACCAATCACAGCTAATGATCGCGTGAACCAGGAAGTGCCAATAAACGGCATTTCTCGGTTCGCGCTGACAGGGAGAGCTGATCGGCGGCTCTCCCTGTGGGAGAGGGAGTTTGTGCTGATAATCAGCACATTGATTATCAACACAGCCCCCATCAAATATACCCATAAGCTGCCAATCGCTGCCCAATCAGACAGTGCCCCATCATAACCCCCTGCCAGTGCCCAATAAAGTGCAAATCGGTGTCCATCACAGTGTCCAGCCCAGTGCAAATCAGTGCCCAGCATTAACACCTGTCAGTACCTGCCCAATCAGTGCTGCCCATCAGTGCCATCTATTAGTGTCCACCAATGCCGCCTGTCAGTGCCCATCAATGGCGCCTGTCAGTGCCCATAAATTCTACATATCTGTGCCAACTCATCAGTGCTGACTCATCTGTGCCCGTTAGTCAAGGAGAAAAACTAATTTTATAACGGAAACAAGAAAAACTTTTATTTTTTTTCGATAATGTCGGTCTTTTTTAGTTTGTTTAGCAAAAAATAAAAACCGCAGAGGTGACCAAATACCACCAAAAGAAAGCTCTATTTGTGGGATGAAAATGATAAAAATTTGTTTTGTGTACAGTGTAGCATGACCGCGCAATTGTCATTCAAAGTGCAACTGCGCTGAAAGCTCAAAATTGTCCTGGGCAGGAAGGGGTGAAAGTGCCCAGTAATGAAGTAATAATTGCTGGCTTTTTTTTCTTCTTTTTTTTTTCATTTCAGCTGTCAGTGGGGGGAATTCCACTGACAGCTGGAAGAACCGAGCCCGAAAGTATCCGTTTTCAAGTATCGGTGCATTTGCATGAGCACCGACACTTGCGCAAATGCTTGGTATCGGCACCAGTATCGGTGCAACCCTAGTAATTTACCTATTTTGATTGTGAGCTGTTCCCTGCACTTCTTCTTCGAATTCTTCTTCTTCGAATTCTTCTTCTTCGAATTCTTCTTCTTTGAATTCTTCTTCTTTGAATTCTTCTTCGAATTCTTCTTCGAATTCTTCTTCTTCGATTTCTTCTTCTTTGAATTCTTCTTCTTTGAATTCTTCTTCTTTGAATTCCCCTTCTTCGAATTCTTCTTCTTCGAATTCCCCTTCTTCGAATTCTTCTTCTTCGAATTCTTCTTCTTCGAATTCTTCTTCTTCGAATTCTTCTTCTTCGAATTCTTCTTCTTCGAATTCTTCTTCTTCGAATTCTTCTTCTTCGAATTCTTCTTCTTCGAATTCCCCTTCTTTGAATTCTTCTTCGAATTCCCCTTCTTTGAATTCTTCTTCGAATTCCCCTTCTTTGAATTCTTCTTCGAATTCCCCTTCTTCGAATTCTTCTTCTTCGAATTCCCCTTCTTTGAATTCTTCTTCGAATTCCCCTTCTTTGAATTCTTCTTCGAATTCCCCTTCTTTGAATTCTTCTTCGAATTCCCCTTCTTTGAATTCTTCTTCTTCGAATTCCCCTTCTTTGAATTCTTCTTCTTCGAATTCCCCTTCTTTGAATTCTTCTTCTTCGAATTCCCCTTCTTTGAATTCTTATTCTTCGAATTCTTCTTCTTCGAATTCCCCTTCTTTGAATTCTTATTCTTTGAATTCTTATTCTTCGAATTCTTCTTCGAATTCTTCTTCTTCGAATTCCTACTCTTCTTCGAATTCTTACTCTTCTTCGAATTCTTCTTCGAATTCTTCCTTCTTCCTTCTTCCTTCTTCTTCTCTTCTGGTGGAATGACGCCCAGTGCCAACCCAATTCTTCTGAGCCCTAAGGCTGTCATGGATCCACCCCATTATTATGCAGCTTGGGCTCCGAGAATTACTACAATGGGCATGTCATGTAAGCATCAGTTAGGACCACCCCACACCAACGCAGAAGACGACAACCCATGAGAACATCAGATTGGCCTGAAGGCCCTTGGAAAAATGTTTGAAACTTGCCTTCCACCATGTGTAGTAATCTGGTACAGGGAGGGGACCTCTCAACAAGACATCAGATTTTCTTTTTTTCCCTTGGCCGGTCCATCTCCTCCTTAGGACTGCGCGCTGTGACCAACAGATGTGCCGCCATTTCCAAAGGCCCCAATAAAGTGACCTTTTGTTGTGTAAAGCTCTTATACTGGTTCCTTCATCCCTCTTAGCAGAACTCATCGGTATAGTAAAGTGTGATCATATTTGATGCATTAAGCCTCTTTAGTAATTTGCACTGTTTTTTTTTCTTCTATACTATTATGAAGGTTCATAATTTACGCATGACAGCTGTTGCTGCGCCATTAATGGTGATGATGATGGCGCTCAGCGGGATTCTCATTAAATGCCTAGAATTTGTTGGCGTCATTTGCAGAAGTTCCAATCAATCTCTGGCTCTGGTTGTTGAGTAATGTACGATTTGTATACTGGTATAATTGTCATATTGTGTTACACCATCTTAGCGTGGCGGGGGCGTTTACATTAATCAAGTTTACGACCCATGATAAAAAATAAAAATAATTTAATCCAAACTCCAAGCACAAAAACTTTCATTAAATACAATGCTCAATACCTAAAAAGAGCATACATCTTATTTATTTTTTTTGTGAGCCAGATATTACCTTGTTAAAGGTAGCAGTGACATCATCACTGTGCTGTACATAGCCTGTGCAAAAGGCAGAGCTGTGGGAGGGGCCCAGCAGGCCCCACCCACTACAGGCTGCCTGTAGAAAAACGACAGGAGGGGGCGGAGATGAGACCAGTCACCCTGCACAAGGAGAGAGGGAGCAGCAGTGACCGGTCATTATTATAGGAAGCTCTAAAGTTTCACGCTGGATTACTACAAAGACCTGGAAGAAGCACACCAAGATTTCATGAAGACTATACACGGTCTTGTCAAAAGTATTGGGACACCTCCCTTTTCACGCACATGACATTTAATGGCATCCCAGTCTTATGCCCCGTACACACGGTCGGATATTCTGATGGAAAAAGTCCGATCGGATTATGTTGTCAGAAAATCCAATCGTGTGTGGGCTCTAGTGGGCTTTTTCCATTGGAATTTCCGACAGGAAAAAATTTGAGAGCAGGATCTAAATTTTTCCGACAACAAAATCCGATCAGACTTTTTCCAAACGTGTGTAGAGAATTCCGACGCACAAAGTGCCACGCATGCTCAGAAGAAATTTGGAGACAAAAGCTATTGGCTACTGGCCTCTACCTAGTCCCGTCGTACGTTTTGTACATCACCACGTTCGGAGCGATAGGATTTTACGACAACTTTGTCCGACCGTGTGTGTGTGTGCAACACCAGTTTCCATCTGAAAAAATCTGACGGATTTTGTGGTCGGAATGTCCGACCGTGTGTACAAGGCATTAGTCCGTAGGGTTCATTATTGAGTTGGCCCACCGTTTGCAGCTGTAACAGGTTCAACTCTTCTGGGAAGGCCGTCCACAAGGTTTAGGAGTGTGTCTACGGGAAGGTTTGACCATTCTTCCAGAAGAACATTTGTGAGGTCAGGCACTGATGTTGGACAAGAAGGCCTGGCTCACAGTCTCCGCTCTAATTCACCCCAAAGGTGTTCTATCGGGTTGAGGTCAGGACTCTCTGTGCAGTCAAGTTTCTCCACCCCAAACTTGCTCATCCACGTCTTTATGGACCTTGCTTTGTGCACTGGTTCAAATCATTTAATGGAGGGGGGATTATGGTGTGGGGGGTTGTTTTTCAGGGGTTGAATTTGGCCCCTTAGTTCCAATGAAGGGAACTCTGAAGGCGTCAGCATACCAAGACATTTTGGACAATTTCATCCTCCCAACTTTGTGGGAACAGTTTGGGGATGGCCCCTTCCTGTTCCAACATGACTGCGCACCAGTGCACAAAGCAAGGTCCATAAAGTCCTGAGTCCTGATCTCAACCCGATAGAACACCTTTGAGATGAATTAGAGTGGAGACTGCGAGCCAGGCCTTCTCACCCAACATCAGTGCCTGACCTCACAAATGCTCTTCTGAAAGAATGTTCAAACATTCCCATAGACACTCCTAAACCTTGCGGACTGCCATCCCAGAAGAGTTGAAGCTGTTATAGCTGCAAAGGGTGAGCCAACTCAACATTAAACCCTACGGACTAAGACTGGGATGTCATTAAAGTTCATGTGTGTGTAAAGGCAGGTGTCCCAATACTTTTGCCAATATAATGTATGTCTAAATGACAGGTTCTCTTTAAATATGTACCATCTGGTTGCCCGTGCTGGGACTTGTAGTCCCTAGGCAACCGTAAAAGCAGCAAGTTTTCTGTGGCGTCTGGGGATTTAAAAATAAATAAAAGAAAGGTCAGAAGCGGCGAAGAAGGGACAGAACAGTAAAATAATACACACAACATATCAAACTGACAGAAGGTGTACAAATATTCCACCAGTACTAAGTAAAGAAGCAGCGGCGCTATGCAAATACGAAGGTAAAATGACGGGCGCGGTTTGATGTGAAATCAGACGCGTCCAGCATAATAATGTGGAATGGCGCTGCGATAAACACAGCTACTAAGGGGAGTACTTAGATCCGGCTTCCTGTTTTATTTTACTATTGTGAGACCTCCGGTACTCAATGCCATCTCTAGAAGGAGCGCGCCCGCTTACACAAGCACCCCATTAAGCAGTATTTGCATTATTTTCCGCATAACGCAGCTTCAGGAAATCCAATGTCAATGCTGTTAAAAAAAAAGAAAAAAAAAACGGAAAAACAAAAACGTATGTAATAAAAAATTGCAACAAACAAAGCAAAGGGCACTACCCCATAGTAAGCAATAACAATGAAAAGTTTGGGGAAAAAATTAGGCAGTTTACATTTAAAATGAGCCCATTGTAAATAAAACGGCAACACGCTGCAATGCAGTTGGACACACAGAGAAATGCGCACATTGGTGTGAGGGGGTCCCTACTGACCCGTGTGCTCTTCTTATACTTTCTTTCTCATTAATATTTGATGTGAGATCTAATTAAATATTTCCAAATACAAGTCCAGGCATTGTTGAAGTTGCATAATACTTAAAGTAGAGCTATAGATACAACTTTTTTTTTTCTTCTCATTTTGGATAGAGCAGTAGTCTCCAAACTGCGGCCCTTTGCCTGCCTTTATCTGGCCCTTGAGGAATTCTTCCTGCCACTGACGCCAACAATGGGGGCACCATTCCTTCCACTGACGCCAACAATGGGGGCACCATTCCTTCCACTGACGCCAACAATGGGGGCACCATTCCTTCCACTGACGCCAACAATGGGGGCACCATTCCTTCCACTGACGCCAACAATGGGGGCACCATTCCTTCCACTGACGCCAACAATGGGGGCACCATTCCTTCCACTGACGCCAACAATGGGGGCACCATTTCTTCCACTGACGCCAACAATGGGGGCACCATTTCTTCCACTGACGCCAACAATGGGGGCACCATTTCTTCCACTGACGCCAACAATGGGGGCACCATTCCTTCCACTGACGCCAACAATGGGGGCACCATTCCTTCCACTGACGCCAACAATGGGGGCACCATTCCTTCCACTGACGCCAACAATGGGGGCACCATTCCTTCCACTGACGCCAACAATGGGGGCACCATTCCTTCCACTGACGCCAACAATGGGGGCACCATTCCTTCCACTGACGCCAACAATGGGGGCACCATTCCTTCCACTGACGCCAACAATGGGGGCACCATTTCTTCCACTGACGCCAACAATGGGGGCACCATTTCTTCCACTGACGCCAACAATGGGGGCACCATTTCTTCCACTGACGCCAACAATGGGGGCACCATTCCTTCCACTGACGCCAACAATGGGGGCACCATTCCTTCCACTGACGCCAACAATGGGGGCACCATTCCTTCCACTGACGCCAACAATGGGGGCACCATTCCTTCCACTGACGCCAACAATGGGGGCACCATTCCTTCCACTGACGCCAACAATGGGGGCACCATTCCTTCCACTGACGCCAACAATGGGGGCACCATTCCTTCCACTGACGCCAACAATGGGGGCACCATTCCTTCCACTGACGCCAACAATGGGGGCACCATTCCCCCCCCCCCCCCACTGACGCCAACAATGGGGGCACCATTCCCCCCCCACTGACGCCAACAATGGGGGCACCATTCCCCCCCCACTGACGCCAACAATGGGGGCACCATTCCCCCCCCCACTGACGCCAACAATGGGGGCACCATTCCCCCCCCCACTGACGCCAACAATGGGGGCACCATTCCCCCCCCCACTGACGCCAACAATGGGGGCACCATTCCCCCCCCACTGACGCCAACAATGGGGGCACCATTCCCCCCCCACTGACGCCAACAATGGGGGCACCATTCCCCCCCCCACTGACGCCAACAATGGGTGCACCATTCCCCCCCCCACTGACGCCAACAATGGGTGCACCATTCCCCCCCCCACTGACGCCAACAATGGGGGCACCATTCCCCCCCCACTGACGCCAACAATGGGGGCACCATTCCCCCCCCACTGACGCCAACAATGGGGGCACCATTCCCCCCCCACTGACGCCAACAATGGGGGCACCATTCCCCCCCCCCACTGACGCCAACAATGGGTGCACCATTCCCCCCCCCCCCACTGACGCCAACAATGGGGGCACCATTCCCCCCCCCCCCCCCCCCACTGACGCCAACAATGGGGGCACCATTCCCCCCCCCCCACTGACGCCAACAATGGGGGCACCATTCCCCCCCCCCCCCACTGACGCCAACAATGGGGGCACCATTCCCCCCCCCCCACTGACGCCAACAATGGGGGCACCATTCCCCCACTGACGCCAACAATGGGGGCACCATTCCCCCCCCCCCACTGACGCCAACAATGGGGGCACCATTCCCCCCCCCACTGACGCCAACAATGGGGGCACCATTCCCCCCGCCCCCTCACTAACGCCAACAATGGGGGCACCATTCCCCGCCCCCTCACTGACGCCAACAATGGGGGGCACCATTCCCCCGCACTGACGCCAACTATTTCTCCCCCTAATACCAAAGATCAAGTATTGTTTACTCCCACTGTGCTCAGTCCGGCCCCCCTAAAGTCTGAAGGACCGTAAACTGGCCCTTTCTTTAGAAAGTTTGGAGACCCCTGGGATAGAGCAAGGGAGGGTTATATCCCCTGTCAGCATTTTTTTTCCTCGCCATCTATGTCTCATTGCGCAGATTTTCCTTCACTTCCTGTCCCCTAGCCAAACAGGAAGTGAGAGAAAATCCCTGCAAAGTAATGGAATTCCTTTTGGGACACCCAGGTCACCAGAACTAGTATCCCCATTGGAAGATGTGCCCTCTATTGCTTTTCAATGATGATGGTAATCAGGACAAAAGAGAGGGGGGAATCTCCCTAACAGGAGCACAGACAGCAACAACAACAAAAACATGTGGTGGTGTAATCCATCTCCACTCTATTTAAAAGTTTTGCCTTTAGTCATACTTTATACCCTGATGAAGGAGATATGTGTAAGCCCCAGAAAAGTGTTGGCTTTCTAATTCTTTTGATTATTCAGTTAAAACTCGCTCTGGAAAAAAAATCACCATTTCTGACGCCCTTAGTGCTTTCTATATATATGAATTCAGCTTAAAAAATAATGTATGTACCCCATGTTTGTATTGCTGCTTGGGACAGAATGGGAAAATACAAAATTTTATAGTTGTTGAGTAGTTTGGGGGCATTTTGGAGTAGTTTGGGGGCATTTGTCCTGATGACGACTGATTTAAGAGGGTATTTTTCTTCTCTTTTGGAGAGATTTTCTTCATTTCTTTCACTTCCTGTTGCATTGTAGGACAGTAAGTAACGGGAGATCTCCCTTAGAGCAAAAGTTCATTGATGGTCAGATAGTTGGGATAGAAAGCTGAATGAATGGATTGATGGCTACCAGGATTGAGGACCTCACAAATGCACTTCTGGAAGAATGGTCAACCATTCCCATAGACACACTCCTAAACCTTGTGGACGGCCTTCCCAGAAGAGTTGAAGCTGATATAGCTACGAAGGGAGGGCCAACTCAACATTGAACCCTACGGACTAATGCTGGCCATACACTATATGAAAAATCGGCTGAAATTCGGTCATTTGGCCGGTTCATTCCTTTTTTCGGACAGTTAATGGGCACAAAATCGATAATCGTTGGGACGTTTTTGAAGCTGAAAAAAAACGAAGGGCGAGTTTGGAAATTTTCTTCCGAACAATAAATTGAAAGGTTAATGTGTTTCCCGTCAGAACTGTTTGCACTAGGTATGTGTAAAAAAAACAAACAAAAATATGATTCATTTATGTCCACCGAAGATTTAGCGATCATTACACGATCGTTTGATCTCACAGCCAAATTTCCGATTTAAAAAAATGTGTTTGGCCGGATTTTAAATAGTGTATGGCCAGTTCATGCGTGTGTAAAGACGGGTGTCCCAATACTTTTGGCAATATAGTGTATATGCATGGGTTTTCATTGTATGGTTATTGTCTGAAAGGAATGTGATACCTAGATAAATCACCAGCCACATACCGCATATACTCGAGTATAAGCCGAGGCTCCTAATTTTACCACAAAAAACTGGGAAAACTTATTGACTCGAGTATAAGCCTAGGGTGAGAAATGCGCAGCTACTGTAAGTGGGAAAAAAGGGTCAACAATGCCCATTTGCAGCCTCGCTGTGCCCATTTTCAGCCATAGGTCCCCCAAAATTCAAACTTGGTAGTGAAGAGTTCCTAGATGCCCCCTAGCTGCAGCTAAAATTTGGGGTCTCTGGACCCAAAGGGTCCCGAAATGACATTGCTGCAGATGGACACAGTTGACCGACTTTGGGCCTCGTATCTCAGGGCCACTTGGTTCTAGGAACCCCAAATTTGGTGTCCAAACCCAGTCATATCACTGCACCATGTCCAAAGATGCTGAAATGGGCATGAAAAACTCGGCTTATACTCGAGTATATACGGTATCTGTTATTCTAGTCATTTTTATATTGCCACGGACTGTATATTTGTATGTGGGATACCATCAGTAAAATATGAAAAAAGATTAAATGTGAACGTCTCTTCAAAAACTGCTTTCAAGTCCTCTTTACTGTTATAACTTAAAAGCGTTACCTGATAGGATAAACAATGTTGCGTTTATGGGGACTTTTAATGAGCATTTCAAGCTTAATTTGCGACTTCTTCTTTTCTTCCAGATCAGCCGTTGGGTCTGCAGAATCACTTGAGACTAAGGACGCCGCCTCCACCGCTGTCCCACCCGCCCAACCCCCACCATGCAGCTTCGATCAACTCCCTGAACAGGGGCAACTTCACGCCTCGGAGTAACCCCAGCCCCGCCCCCACGGACCACTCACTCTCAGGAGAGCCGCCCGGGAGTGTCCAGGATCCTGTCCATGCCCAGGACAACTGGCTCCTCAATAGCAACATCCCCCTGGAGACCAGGTACGGCTCAGTGGCTGCCGGTAGGATCGCGTGCTGCTTTGAGGGCTGTGATGGCAGGTTAGAGACAGGAAAAAGGTAATCTTATGATTCATAAAAGGCTGTTGAAAAATTAAGTCATCGGGACTTTTTGTTTTTTTGTTTGAAGCATGCGGACAAGGAAATAGATTCTGAGATATTTCAGGAGTTTGGCAAGCACCAACTCTGTAGACTGTGATAATTAGAGACGATCAGCTATATACAGTATTCCTAAACTCAACAATATGTATTTGTATCTCCCGGTCTTCTGGTCCATAAAGGGTAGAAACACCTTGTAGCCTTAAAAGTTTTGTTGAGAAAAAACAATCCCCTATGGGTGACCAATGTACATTTGGTAGAAGTTAACCCCAGTACTTGTTTCTTAGAGAATAGGTGCAGGAACTCCCCCTTCTGAGTCATTCCTCGTCTCTGCCCACCCTACCTACCTCCGAGGACCTTCCCTTGGTTCTACCCCCCCTATCCACCTCCCTGTACCACCCCTTTTAGAGAATACAGAACCAAGTATTATTTTGTGCTACTATGTAATTTTCTATGGAAGTCTTGGGAGGGGGTGGACATGGCCTTCTGGCTTGGTTCGCCCTCTCTCATGGGGTCTCCCTTGGGGGGGAGCCCCACCGAGTACTTGGATGGGTCTGTTTTGGCAGACCCTCCAGAGAAAGGGGTCAGTCTGGTTTTGGGTACTTGGGTGGGTCTGTTTTGGCAGACCCTCCAGAGAAAGGGGTCAGTCTGGTTTTGGGTACTTGGGTGGGTCTGTTTTGGCAGACCCTCCAGAGAAAGGGGTCAGTCTGGGGCCTAACACCCTGGGGGATCAGGGTAAGGTCCTTCCTAGGGAGGACTGTGTAACACCCGTTTCACTTTTTTTGGCACCGGGGGGAGTTTTTGGGTGTGATTTACACGCCAATGGCTTTTCAAAAAAGAAAAAATTGTATGGAATGTGTTAATGATGACAAGAAAGATAGTAAAACAGCCAGCAACAACAGACCCCAGCAGCAATAGATCCCTTACACAACAATACAATGGAACATTGGATTAAGAGTATAATCCGTTCCAGGAGAATGCTTGTAATCCAAAGCACTCACATATCAAAGCGTGTTTTCCCATAGAAGTCAATGGAAACGAAGATAATTAGTTCCTATTGCATGCAATACCATATGTGGCCTGAGGTGGGGGGAGGGCGCCGGAGAGCCTCTAAATACTCGGGGACAGCTTGGCTGAACTCGGAAAGGCTCAAAAACACTCGGGAACGGAGTGTTTACAAGTGATTCTGAGTATTTCCGAATGGCTCCGAACTGTTCCGAGTGTCACCGGTGCCCCTGCACCTCTGGCCAAATGCGGTATTGCACACCCCATTGGCTTGAATCCTGCTCATTTTGAGAGACAACACTTGCAAACCGAGTCAGGATTTTCAAAAAAAAGTTGCTCGTCTTTCAAAACGCTCGTTAACCGCGTTACTCGTAAACCAAGGTTCCACTGTTGACTTCCCCCCAGCAACAATGGACCCCCTGCAACAAAATAACACCCCAGCAACAATAGACTTCCAGCCGCCATCATCAGTAGGCCCTCCCAGCAACAGAAGACCCCCCCCCCCCCCACCAGCAACAACAGACCCCCACGCAAAAATAGAATCCCCATCAGCCACAATAGGTCCCCAAGCAGCCAGCATCAGTAGACCCTTCAGCATACCCCAGCACTCCTTGCCATTACATACATTCAGTGGTAGAGGTGCTGGAACTGCATTTCTCCCCCCCGCGTTCCCACTGAAAACAAAGCCCTGGTTAACCCTTACAGAATATCTCACTTAAAATGAAATTCCAATTGCAGGGAGGCCTAAAATTTGTATCAAGGCAGATGTCAGGGAAAATGAGTGCGCCAATCACACATGTGGGCAATTACATTTCTGTGGGTGATGAAGCATCAGGCGGCAACTACAGAAACGAGAGGGCGCAACGAGAATAGTGCTTTATCGCACGCACCATCAGTTATTAATATTCTTCAAATAAATATACTTACAAACCTTGTATATGTGATAACCACAGCATATCAGAAAAAAGCATCAGCTACAAGGTTGCTTAGTCCACTCAGCGCACTGCAGACCTTGAGAGGGCACCACCAGGATCCTAGGTGGCTTACGCGTTTCGAAGGACGTACCCCACTTCTTCAGGTTTGGCTCTGAAGAAGTGGTTGTTTCCCTCCATATTCTGGGTTTATCACATGGATTTGTGAGTTATTTTATTTGTCAATTATTAGCCAGTTGCCGACCAACCACAGTACATATTCTGCGGCAGGTGGGCACGTGCAGGCAACATCATATACATGTACGTCATTTTGGCTGCTCGGGTTAAGGGGGGGGGGGTGCTGTGCTCCCATCCTACAAGTACCTGGGACAATCGCAGCACCCTGTACCATGTGATTAGCTGTAGCCAATCACAGATCACTAGTGATCAAAGCTGTCATGAATACTTAACCCATTAACGACAGTTGAAAACTCTGCTGTTCAACTGTAAAACTGATCTCCCATTGTAAAAGCAAACAAAGTGTTAAAAAAAATCAAAAAAATCCCTGATCAACCCCCAGAGTAGTACAGTGTTACGATGGTAATAATGAACTACTCTGATGAAAATATGTAAAACAAAAATAGTAAAAATAATTTTAAATTTAATTTTTTTAACATACTGTCACCAGTCAGTGTCTCTGATCACCACATCAGTCATATGGTGACACTATACTGCACTGGTGACAGTATGTAAAAGAAAAATGTGAAAAAAAATGTATTAAATTTCTTTAATTTTAAAAACAAATTGTGGCAAAAAAATAAAAACTTAAAAAAACTCTCCATGCCTCTTACTAAATGCCTCAGACTGTCTACTTTCCAAAAAGGGGTCATTTTTTGGGGCGGGCGGGGGGTTTGTACTGTTCTGACATTTTAGGGTCTCAAGAAATTAGAAACTTTAGGATCAAATATATGATTACCATAGTTTGTAGACGCTATCACCTTCAACACAAATTAATATACACTTATTGGGGATTTTTTATTTTTTACCAAAAAAAACTGTAGCAGAATACATTTTGGCCTAAATTTATGATAACATTTGATTTTATCGGATATATAAAAGAAAAGACCAAAAAAAAAAAAAAAAAAATAATAATAATAATTTTTTACTTTCTGTCATAGTAGAAATTTTTTTATTTTTTTAAATTTTGGTCTTTTCTTTTATATCGCAAAAGATAAAAATTCCAGTGGTGATCAAAAAGCTCTATTTGTGTGAAAAGTAGGGATGCACCGATACCATTTTTTTTTTTTTTTACAATGAGTACAAGTACCTACCACAACTGTTTTTTGAACTTTAGCTATGGTACAAAGCATTGAAAAGTTATTTACAAATGAAATAAATAGATTTTTTTTTTTTTAATTTAGCGCTTTTTCATTGTGAAATGTGTAAATATATGTTAATATATATGTGTAAAAATGTTCACTAAGGCCCCTTTCACACTGGGGCGGTTTGCAAGCGCTATTGCGCTAAGAATAGCGCCTGCAAACCGACCCGAAACAGCTGTTGCTGTTCCTTCAGTGTGAAAGCCCGAGGGCTTTCACACTGAAGCGGTGCGCTTGCAGGACGCTCAAAAATGTCCTGCAAGCCGCATCTTTGGCTCGCTATAGGAGCGGTATATTTACCGCTCCTATAGCGCCAGGTCCCATTGAAAACAATGGGGGAGCGCGCCGAACCCGCCCGCAAAACGCCGCAATAGCGGCGGTTTGCGGGCGGTATTGACCCTTTTTCGGCCGCTCGCGGGGGGTAAAAACACCCCGCGAGCGACCGCAATGCGCCGCTAAAACGCCGGTAAAGCGGCGCTAAATATAGCGCCGCTTTACCGCCAGCGCCCCCACCGCTCCAGTGTGAAAGTAGCCTAACAAAGCAAACAAAAAATAAGTTTTAATTGTTTATCGTTTATAAAATAGATGTGAAAAAAAGCAGGAAAATAATAATTAAATGGAGGAGAATAGGGAGTTAATTAAGGCTGATTAGAGTAAATTAAGGGTTATTAAGGGGTTAAACAGAGGAACATTTGTTATCCCTTTGATCTGCAGATGAAGAAACATTAAATATACAAAAAGAAACAATGTTTCTTTTTATTTTAGTGTTTCAGCAGCTGAGCAATGTTGTTAATAAACATTGCCGGCTACTTTTTTTTTTTTTTTTTTTTTTTGATAGCTCCAATTGCCGGACTTCTTTAACACTTCAGCTATCAACAGGGGAGACCCCACAGACAGCTCAAAGAACCGAGCCTGAAAATATTTGTTTCAGGTATCGGTGCATTTGCACGAGTACCGTTACTTGTGCAAATACTCGGTATACTAATATCGGTGCAACCCTAGTGAAAAGAAGGATAAAAATGTAATTTGTGTACAGTGTGCCATGATTTTGCAATTCCCAGTTAAATAATGGCGTGGTACTGAATAGCAAAAATGCCCTGGCCATGAAGGGCGCAAGTGGTTAATGGTGCATGGGATACTGCATTAGGCTGGTGCACCGTCTCTTGTGTTTTTTTTGTACAGTGCTACCTGGACTCCCCCAGTCCTAGGAGGGCAGCAGGGCGGTGTGCATCTTTGACCAGTGTGGTGAAGCAGATGTTTATGAAGAACTAGCACCAAATCATCGCACCCATGCCCATGAGGTGTTTTGCTTTGGTAGAGGTTCTAACCTTTCCTGCTCTAAAATGAAAATTGGCTTTAGATGTACATAATTTTTTGGGGGTTGAGCTAAGTTTTAGGGTTCAGGAGAGGGTAGGGTTTAGTGTTAGGGCCAGCTTATTGTAATCTTGAGGTTACGGGTCAGGGACCCTCTGGGGAACGCTTTTTTTTTTTTTTTACTTGTTGACTAGGGAAGAGGTTGGGTGTTTGGATACAATGTGTGGGCGAACCCACCAGCAACCGGGCAGAACAGTGACTAAGTGGTTGGCGCTTCTGCCTAGCAGCAATACGGTCAGCGGTTTGAATACCAACCAAGGCGCTACCTGCACGCAATTTGCATGTTCTCCCTGTGTTTGTTTGCGTGGGTTTCCTCCAAGTACTCCGGTTTACTCCAAAGACCTGCTGGTAGATTAATTGGCTCCTGTATAAATTGGCCCTAGTATGTGTATGTATGAATGTGTGTTAGGGACCTTAGATTATAATCTCCTTGAGGGCATGGATGTGAATGTATAATAAACATGTATATTGATTTGCGCTATAGAAGTACCTGGAAAAAAATAAAATAATCCAAATCTTTCACTGTTCTGTGCCAATCCTTGGCATCCGAGGCGTTCCCCACCCTGCAGCCACACATATGCCCTCTCCTTGCATACATATGGCTGTGAGTTGGGGGAACACCTTATGATTGGCACAGTGCAGTGATATAGTCCTGATGGGCTCACTCATGTTGGATCCAAAGCACGCCCAAGCTTATCCCTAGTACTGACAGCCCAGAGCCGGGGCCTAGCAGCAGTGAACTTGTTGAGGTGCCGTAGGAACATCCCTGGCAGCTGAGTAGAAACAAGGTCTAAAGAAACCTGAAAAAGAGAGGTCGTCCCGGGGAATTGGCTCCTGAGACCCCAGTTTGACATGCCTGTCATAGAGCTTCCATCACTTCCATCCAGCAGTTATTTTGGTTATTTAAAGTTCCCTTTGAAGTTGGCAGGGAGAATTGTGTGAGCTATCACCTAGCCTGAGAGTGGAGGAAATTCCAGTCACTAAGTGCTTGCAGTGGAGGTCGTGGTTTTATGGGTCACCGGTCTCCTCAAATGTCACTCCACCTCTTGGTACGTTTTTCTGAAATAAATGCAGCATGAAGAAGAGCTGTTTTTCACCAATAACACTTTTTATCTTTTTTTTTTTTATCTGCTTTTGACTGATAGATTTCCTCATCTCCTACTGATTGATGGGCTGTCTTTTGGAATGCAGAAAGACTCCTTGTGGAGGAGTTCTCTCTTTACAGTAGAATTTAGGCTACATACGTGAGGGACAAAGAGTAAAAGGTAGAGGCTTGCTAGGCCCTCCTTGTGACCCCTAAAGCCCACCAACCTTTGAGATTCATCACCTTCTGGTAGTGTAGGAGGCTTTCCTCCTCCCGCACCTTTCTAATAGCAAAAAAAATGTGTGGGAGGGGGAAAGACAATGCAGGTTTTAGGGATTCTCAAGCACATTAGAGGAAGGTATGTAGGTGTGCGCTGGCCATCTACATGTCTGCACTGGATGCATGCTTTTTAATTATTTTTATGAGACTGGTGTACTTTTGTCCTTTCTTGATCAGAGGTCATTGATTCCCAGACTAGCATTAGCAACATGGTTGTGCATTGGTTAAAGTGTATGTACAGTATGGGCAAACCCCCCCCCCACAAAAACATTGACAGTTCCATATTTTAGGTTTCCTTAAAGACCATCTCCGGGAAGAGGAAAGATGCTCCCTTCTTGCCCACCGCACTGCAAGAGTTAAATGCTTGGTTAGTTCTAGGGGCCTCAAAATGCCCTTTTTATTTACCCAAAGCTCTCTACTCCAGCAGTCTCCAAACTGTGGCCCACGGGCCGGATGAGGCCCTTCGTGTGCCTTTTATACAGCCCTTGGGGCACTATTCCTCCTACTGACACCAACAATAGGGCAGAATTCTTGCTACTGATATCAACTACGGAACTTTATCTCGCCCATTGATGCCAACGACGGGGCACGATTTCTCCCATTGACGCCAACAACGGGGCACGATTTCTCCCGTTGACGCCAACAACGGGGCACGATTTCTCCCGTTGACGCCAACAACGGGGCACGATTTCTCCCGTTGGCGCCAACAACGGGGCACGATTTCTCCCGTTGGCGCCAACAACGGGGCACGATTTCTCCCGTTGGCGCCAACAACGGGGCACGATTTCTCCCGTTGGCGCCAACAACGGGGCACGATTTCTCCCGTTGGCGCCAACAACGGGGCACGATTTCTCCCGTTGGCGCCAACAACGGGGCACGATTTCTCCCGTTGGCGCCAACAACGGGGCACGAGTTCTCCCGTTGGCGCCAACAACGGCGCACGATTTCTCCCGTTGGCGCCAACACCGGGGCACGATTTCTCCCGTTGGCGCCAACAACGGGGCACGATTTCTCCCGTTGGCGCCAACAACGGGGCACGATTTCTCCCGTTGGCGCCAACAACGGGGCACGATTTCTCCCGTTGGCGCCAACAACGGGGCACGATTTCTCCCGTTGGCGCCAACAACGGGGCACGATTTCTCCCGTTGGCGCCAACAACGGGGCACGATTTCTCCCGTTGGCGCCAACAACGGGGCACGATTTCTCCCGTTGGCGCCAACAACGGGGCACGATTTCTCCCGTTGGCGCCAACAACGGGGCACGATTTCTCCCGTTGGCGCCAACAACGGGGCACGATTTCTCCCGTTGGCGCCAACAACGGGGCACGATTTCTCCCGTTGGCGCCAACAACGGGGCACGATTTCTCCCGTTGGCGCCAACAACGGGGCACGATTTCTCCCGTTGGCGCCAACAACGGGGCACGATTTCTCCCGTTGGCGCCAACAACGGGGCACGATTTCTCCCGTTGGCGCCAACAACGGGGCACGATTTCTCCCGTTGGCGCCAACAACGGGGCACGATTTCTCCCGTTGGCGCCAACAACGGGGCACGATTTCTCCCGTTGACGCCAACAACGGGGCACGATTTCTCCCGTTGACGCCAACAACGGGGCACGATTTCTCCCGTTGACGCCACATCTGGCACCAACACCCATGCCACGCTCAAAGTCACTTTGATTCCCTTTCTTTCCCATTCTGTTACTTGGTTTGAACTTCAGCAATTCGTCTTCACCACATCTAGATGCCTAAATGCATTGAGTTTCTGCCATGTGATTGGCTGATTGGCAATTTGTGTTACCAAGCAATTGAACAGGTGTACCAAATAAAGTGGCTGGTGAGTGTAGATATGACATGTAACTTGCATATAAAACTTAACAATAAAAAGAAAGTCCAAGTGTCAAAAAGTCCTCTTATTTGAAGATCATATCAAAGCTGGTTCTCCACCACCAAAAGGTTTAGAAATCCGTCCATAAGGAGCCACGCCACCACCACAAGGGTAAGAAAATGCAAGCTTACCAGCTGACCATGACCAAAAGGTCGCAAAGGGCCCATTCAAACTATGTTGGGTTCACCACACTTCCTTTGGCCCAATCCTAAGATGGCCGGGATCCTTACAGAGATAGTCTGCACATCACCATTCCAGCAGCATTCATGTAGGAACACTTGCGAGATAGGAGGGTTTGCTTTCTGAAACATGTGACCTCTCCTTCAAATATTCGAGATACGTTTGGACATAATGGCTAGCATTGCCTTGCTTCTTGATCCAGGATTTCTGTAGCTGACACCAATGAGCACCTGTGTGTGTCTTTGGGACTACTGAATTAACTGATGAGCAAAAGGAGTTGCCTGATTTTTACCATAACAATGTGAGTTATACTGGTGCACTGCAGCTAAATACTCCTCATATTCCCTTTATGCATTCCAGGAACTAATTTTAAAGCATTGACTGAAGGTGTTCTGTAAATTCCTGCAAATAGAAGCTGTCCAAGTGTGGATGGGGGGGGGGATAACCTTGATCTCCCTGAGGATTTCTGAAAGTTCCACGTGACCTCTCTTCGAGTTCTCCTTCAGAATGTATAAATTAACAGGCAAATCACACGGCGGATTACATGCACAGCCGCTCGGTGACCACTAACTAAAGCTGACATTTAATATAACACATTAATCAAAAAAAGTGACTGGGCTCATTTTCTCTAATTAGGCAATTATGCCGAGCATTCATATTACTTGGCTAATGACCACAGGTCAGAACTGGAGATCATTATTCAGTCCGATATGACCGATGGCTTTCTGGAGAGAAATTGCTGTGTTGTGTTTGCTCACAGTTTGACCTTTAACCTTTACTGCCAGTGGAGGGGGAATCCGTGCGATATTTTTCAGGCCCCCGTGTTGCTGCAGAGATCATTGAAATGTATAGACATCCGCTGCTTTAACAGCATCTAGACAAGGATGAAATGGTGGACATGGAGCCTAGAGCATGGCCAGATATCCAAACTCAATCCCAGCATCTTGCAGTGTCTACAAGGCACCAGGTGGGACCTAAACTGGAATGCTTGGGTCAAAGGAGTTTAGGCTATGAAGGTTGAAGAGCACCTTCCGTCCCTGATACCACTCCCATCACTTTTCCAAAGGATGCAAAAGCAGCTGAGCAGCTCTACAATCTTCATGGATTTCCAACACACTATTCTCAATAAATACTCTCCGAAAAAGTAGCCTTATGGGCAAGTGGGTGCTGCAGCAACCGCCGGCTGGAATCATTGACAGAGTGAGAAAACGTCACCAGCACACCATGGTTCTCAAGAACAATTCCAAAGCTTTATTCGGCAATCCCATCATTATAATAGAAGCAACATTTCGTAGCCTCACAGGACCCCTTCATCAGAAATGTCACCTAATGAAGGTGTCCTTGGAGGCTCAGAAACATCGCTTCTATTGTAATGATGTGATCGCTCTGACTGTTTCATGGACAACGCGGACTAATGCTGAGTACACACGGTCGGAATTCTCGTCGGAAAAAACTCTGACGGTTTTTCCGATGGAATTCCGCTCAAGCTGTGTTGCCTACACACGATCACACCAAATTCCGACGGTCAATAACACAGCAGCGGCATAAAACACGTTTGACAGCACTATAAAAGGGAAGTTTAATGCTTCCGAGCATGCGTCAAATTGTTTCCGAGCATGCGTCGGAATTTTGCGTGTCGGAATTGCATACACACGATCGGAAAATCCGGTTCTCAATTCAAAGTCCGTCGGAAATTTCGTCAGAAAAAGACCGTTGGGCATACACACGGTCGGAAAATCCGATGAAAAGCTCCCATCGGAATGTTTCCATCGGAAATTCCGACCTTGTGTACATAAGGAGTCTAGATCAGGAGAATGCTGTTGAACAATTCCCAGTAGATTAATAGTTAAACAGGCACAAAATGATGACAGGTTGGTGACGAGAGTTCTGTAAAAGTGTTGAAAGTATAAACATGATGGTGCTTCCTTATTCCAAAGCACTGTAGGATTTGTGGCCAACATTACCCCCCCCCCCCCCCCCAATATAAGCCAATCATAACCTATAAATTAAAAAAGCCCATTTTGAATTCCCTCCATTGAAAGAGTGTCTGTGTTATGGAACGGTGGTGATGTTATTGAGCGGGACTAGTTGATGATGATGCACACAAGGCTTCTGAAGTTCATACATCTATATAAAGGCGCGCAGAGAGAGCCAGTGTGACCGCCATTGATCCGCGTTTCATTTTACCACTCCAAAGCTCTTCACTTGTCGCCAAAGTGAACTGTAAACAAAGCTAGACGAGGAGAGAAGTCGGCTAAAAAGCGTAGGGACCCGTGAAGAGTTATTAACATGAATTAGAAGTCCTCTCTTTATTTAATGAAAAGAGCGTCCGCGTTTCAGACTGTCTGCTGCAGCATCGTCTGCTTCAGAGCGGGAGGTGAATCCAATCGATGAGAGTAGAAAACTGACTCTCAGACGTGCTGCTACACGATGCAAGCTGCCTGCTGAATACACAAGTACAAAGCTCAAAAAGGTGTTAGAAGATGACCACTGTCCTAAAACAGAATGTATGTATATACAAGCATGGCCAAAAATATTGGCACCCCTACATTTCTATGAGATAATGCACCACTTTGTCCAGTATCTCACAAAAGTAAGTACACCCCTCACATTTTTGTAAATATTTTATTCTATCTTTTCATGCGACAACACTGAAGAAATGACACTTGTCTACAATGTAAAGTAGTGAGTGTACAGCTTGTATAACAGTGTAAATTTGCTGTCCCCTCAAAATAACTCAACACACAGCCATTAATGTCTAAACCGCTGGCAACAAAAGTGAGTACACCCCTAAGTGAAAATGTCCACATTGGCCCCAAAGTGTCAATATTTTGTGTGGCCACCATTATTTTCCAGCTTCACAGGTTTCCACTGGAGTCCTCTTCCACTCCTCCATGACGACATCGCAGAGCTGGTGGATGTTAGAGACCTTGCGCTCCTCCACCTTCCATTTGAGGATGCCCCACAGATGCTAAATGGGGTTTAGGTCTGGAGACATGCTTGGCCAGTCCATCACCTTTAGCCTCAGCTTCTTTAGTAAGGCAGTGGTCGTCTTGGAGGTGTGTTTTGGGTTGTTATCATGTTGGAATACTTCCCTGCAGCCCAGTCTCCGAGGGGAGGGGATCATGCTCTGCTTCAGTATGTCACAGTACATGTCGGCATTCATAGTTCCCTTAATGAACTGTAGCTCCCCAGTGCCGGCAGCACTCATGCAGGCCTAGACCAGTGTTTCTCAACTCCAGTCCTCAAGGCGCCCCAACAGGTCATGTTTTCAGGATTTCCCTCAGATGAAACAGTTGTGGTAATTACTAAGGCAGTGAAACTGATCAAATCACGTGCAAAATAATAGAAATCCTGAAAACATGACCTGTTGGGGTGCCTTGAGGACTGGAGTTGAGAAACACTGGCCTAGACCATGACACTCCCACCACCATGCTTGACTGTAGGCAAGACACACTTGGAGTAGAAGAGGACTCCAGTGGCAACCTGTTAAGCTCTGGTGAACTCCATGCCCAGATCCTGCTTGCTGTTCTACTACGCTAATTTTGACTATGTTTACCTTTTTTCATTATTATTAACCGCTTCCCGACCGGCGCACGACGATGTACGTCAACAGAATGGCACGGACAGGCACAAGGGCATACAGGTACGTCCCCTTTAAGATGCCGCTGTGCCATCGAGTGCACGCCAGCCGGGACCCCTGTGAGTCCTGTCGCGGGTCCCGCGGACTCTATCGCCGCGGGGATACCCGTGATCGTCTCACGGGATGGCTGAATGGGGAGATGCGGAAGTGAACAGCATCTCCCCATTCTGCCTAGCAACTAGTGACATCGATCTCTGCTCCCTGTGATTGGAGCAGAGATCAGTGTTCGCTAGCTCACAGCCACGCCCCCCCCCCACAGTTAGTAACACGCCTCTAGGAACACTTAACCCCTACACTACCACCTAGTGGTTAACCCCTTCACCGTCAGTGTCATTTACACAGGAATCAGTGCATTTAAATAGCACTGATTGTTGTATAAATGACAATGGTCCCAAAAATGTGTCAAAAATGTCCGATGTGTGCGCCATAATGTCGCAGTCACTATAAAAATCGCTGATCGCCGCCATTACTAGTAAAAAAAAAAAAATTATTAATAAAAATGCTATAAAACGATCCCCTATTTTGTAAACGCTATAACTTCTGCGCAAACCAATCAATAATCGCTTATTGCGATTTTTTTTTTTTTTTTTTACCAAAAATATGTAGAAGAATACATATCGGCCCAAACTGAGGAAAAACATTTTTTTTTTAGATATTTTTGGGGGATATTTATTTTTAGCAAAAAGTAAAAAATAATGCGTTTTTTTTCAAAATTGACGCTCTTTTTTTTGTTTATAGCGCACGCAGTGCCGCATCGCAAAAAGTGGTCTGGTCTTAAGCCAGCAAAATGGTCCGGTCTGAAAGTGGTTAAACAAGTGTGTTATAACTGTACTTCTGTCTCAGTCTGATTCATGGTTTCTGACACCGCGTAATTCAAAATTTCAAATTCCGCTACCAAAACCACAAATTCCCATGGTCCACCACCAAGCCCTAAGCTTGTTTTACTTGGTTTATGAAGGATTCTGGGTAATAACCACTCCAGACAGCGTTCATGGTGTATTTATTTGCTTGTAAGAGTGTTGCATTTAAAATAGTTTACTGATGCCTCACTTATAATTGGTTATTGATTTCAGCAGTTTTTGCTGCCCCATAACATTTGTAGTAGGATTGTATATTACTTTGCCTGCAAAATAAAACAGTTTTTGATGCTTGATGAAGTGCACTGATTTCCCAGGATTTCATACCCTCTCTTGCCCCGTCACCCCATCCCCCCCACACCTTTTATTCAAATATTTGTGTTTTCATGTAATTAGGGGAATGGGAATTTTCCGGCCTCGGCTGTACTTGGAAAGCACTGACCCATTAAAAAATGATATTGGAAGCTGAGCTTTTTTTTTAGAGATTGTGACTTATTCAATCTCTGCTAGGCAGGCATCAACTGGCCAGTATGTGGCTTATTCTTTCTTTATAGTACACATTGGAGGGATTGTTCGAACGTTTTACCTGAAAGTAAATTTTGCTTTTTCGTGTTTACGTACTCATCATTTCCTATTTTTAGGACTTGTCATATAGATTTGTAGGTTTTAATTTTTAACCACTTCAATACAGAGAACTTCCTCCCCTTGCTGCCCAGACCAATTTTCAGCTTTCAGCGCTCTCGCACTTTGAATGAAAATTGCGTTTTGTTCCCACAAATAGAGCTTTCTTTTGGTGGTATTTGATCACCACTGTGATTTTTATTTCTTTCTTTTTGCTGAACAAAAAAATAAATACATTTTCTTTTGTTTAAAATTTCGTAAACAAGTTTTCTCCTTCACTGATGAGGCTGCACTGAGGGGCACTAGTGAGGTGGCACTAATGAGATGGCACTGATGGGCACTCATAGGTGGCACTGATGGGCACTGTTCGGCGGCACTGTTGGGCACCACTGATGGGCACTGATAGGCGACACTCATGGGCACTGATAGGCGCCACTCATGGGCACTGATAGGCGCCACTCATGGGCACTGATAGGCGCCACTCATGGGCACTGATAGGCGCCACTCATGGGCACTGATAGGCGCCACTCATGGGCACTGATAGGCGCCACTCATGGGCACTGGTAGGCGCCACTCATGGGCACTGATAGGCGCCACTCATGGGCACTGATAGGCGCCACTCATGGGCACTGATAGGCGCCACTCATGGGCACTGATGGGCAGCACTGATGAGGCACTGGCCAGCATTACTGGGCACTGATTGGCACCTCCTGGTAGTCATACCTGGTGGTCCTGGGTGGCTTCCCTGGTGGCCCTGAGTGGGCATCCCTGGTGGTCCTGGATGGGCACCCTTCGGGGGGGTTGCACTGATATTTAGCGCAGATCCCCCCCCCCCCCCCATGTCAGGAGAGAAGCCGATTGACTCTCCTCTACTCGCGTCTGTCAGCACAAGTGGAGGAGAAGCTGATACATAGCTCTTCCTGTTTACGCTGTGATCAGCTGTGATTGGACACAGCTGATCACATGGTAAATTGCCTATGTCAGAGGCTCTTTACTGAGATTGGTGATGCAGTGTGTCAGACTGACACACCACACCAACGATCGCCGCGCTGCGAGCCTCCGGCTTATCCTGCTGGACGTCATTCTGTTATATGGCGGGCGAAAAGTGGTTAAGGAAATCTGTTTTATGAGACAGTTATCTACTGTATATAAAGAATTTTAGGCTGGCCATTCATGGTAAGTTTTTTTTATTTATTATTTTTTTTTTTTTTCCTGCACCGCCCCCCCCCCCCCCAATCCAGGGCCGTCGTAATAGCATCATGGGCCCCTACCGGCTTGTCCCAATTTAGGTGCCTACTCTCAAGAATTAAAGTATAAATAGTTGATTGGATTAAAAAAGTGTTAGGGTTGTCACAAGGGCAGAAAGTAAGAAAGATGTTCTTGGAAGGATTAGAATGGTCCGGCCTATTCAGGTGAGCGTTTACACTGCAAGTCGGACCACCAGGGGGCCTTACAGGGTTTAGAAAAAATGACTAGCGTGGCCTCACACTGATTGGCAGACGGTTTTCTATCCGCCAATCAGTGGAATGTATCGTAGCCCTGCCCTAACCGAACCGTTCCATTTTCTATGGCCCCCACATCTGAAGCAGGACCCTGAATGGTGCGGTATGGTTCAGTTGTATGGGCCGCTTTCATAATGGAAACACTGAAAATAGCGTACCGCACCAAACCGTACCGAACAGATCCGCTCAGTGGAAACGAGGCATAAGTTGATCAGTCATTTATTTTGTTCTCAGCCTGACCTGATTCAACAACCTGTATTCAAACTCTAAAGAGTATTTCTGAATAATTTTAACCACTTTAGCCCTGGACCAATTTGCAGCCAAAGGACCAGGCCCCTTTTTGCGATTCGGCACTGCGCCGCTTTAACTGACAATTGCGCGGTCATGCGACGTAGCTCCCAAACAAAATTGGTGTCCTTTTTTTCCCACAAATAGAGCTTTCTTTTGGTGGTATTTGATCGCCCCTGCGGTTTTTATTTTTTGCGCTATAAACAAAAATACAGCGACAAGTTTGAAAAAAAATGCAATATTAAAAAAAATATATATATAAAAAATATATAAAAAAACATTTTTTTTCTCAGTTTAGGCCGATACGTATTCTTCTACATATTTTTGGTAAAAAAAATCGCAATTAGCGATTATTGATTTGTTTGCGCAAAAGTTATAGCGTTTACAAAATAGGGGATAGTTTTATAGCATTTTTATTTATATATTTTTTTTTTTTTTTACTAGTAATGGCGGCGATCAGCGATTTTTTTATTGTGACTGCGACATTATGGCGTACAAATCGGACATTTTTGACACATTTTTGGGACCATTGTCATTTATATAGAAATCAGTGCTATTTAAATGCACTGATTCCTATGTAAATGACACTGGCAGTGAAGGAGTTAACCGCTAGGGGGCGGGGAGGAGTTAATGTGACGTGTTGTGTTTTTTTTTAACAGTAGGGAGGCGTGGCTGTACGCCTGACATCATTGATCGGCTTTCCCGATGACAGGGAACAGCCGATCAATAACAGGCAGTGTAGGAAGCACGGGGAGAGGTTTGTTTACACAGACCTCTCCCCGTTCTTCAGCTCTGTGACCCGATCGCGGGACACCAGCGGCGATCGGGTCCGCTGGTCCCTGTAGTATATTGTGTCTAATATATATATATATATATATATATATATATATATATATATATATATGTATACATGTGTATATATATATATATATATATGTTATATATATATTTATTATATGTAGTGTTTTTATTTAGGCATTCTAAAAACAAGGTTATTCTAGGCAGACCGCTTTAGTAGCCGTTATCTAATTGCGCATATTAAAAGAGGGTTTGTTGGTCAAAGGACAAATGGCCAGACCAGAATTACTCCACATATGAAAGGGAACAGATAATGATTATCTTAATCTAATCAGTATTCACACATATCAAAAGGGGAATATGCAAGAATGTAAATTGGGGCAGCTTTATAATTACAACTATTCACAGCGTGGGGTTGTCTCCGCTCACTCTCACTCAGATCAAAGCATTTAATGGAAACGCCTAATCAAATTGCTCAGACATTCAGTGTGTGTGGGGGGGATATAACAGGACGTTCAATCTGTTTAGAAGTGTGTGTTCTTACGAAGGCACCCAAGAGTCACATGGTTCCATGGGGCTCCAAATATTACTAGCACTGTCGTGATATGGACTCTGTTGGATTTTTTGTCATCTGTAAGACTGTTCTGTTTGGAAGTCAATAAAATTGTCTCTCTCTGGGAGAATCGGGTTTTGCTGCGGAGACAATACTTTTAATAACTATATTCCATCTACGAGGAAGGGACGATTATAGATTAGATCACTACAGTCCCGCGGCCGTGGTCACGGAGCTCCCGTCCGGGTCGCAAAGGTGCCGCCGGCGGCGCGCGCGCGCGCAACCCCGCGGCTAGGCAATTAAAGAGGACGTATATATACGTGCTTTTGCCTAGCCGTGCCATTCTGCCAACGTATATGTACAGGCGGCGGTTGGGAAGCGGTTAACAGTTGACAGAATAATGTTTTTTGTTTCCTGGAGTGGCTCATTCACACAGGGAACTACAACAGGGAAGCTCATTTCATTCATCCATCCAAAAATAAAGTAAGTAGCTCAGTGGGTGATTGGAGCGCTTCTTCTACCTGAAATTAAAAAATAAATAAATAAAAAGAAAAGAGTATAGAAAGTTTTTAAGAAAAAGTATAATAAGGATAATAGTGCCATAGATCTAATGCAAATCAAGTAAGTCTTTATTCCACATGAGAAAAAAGTCAGCAGAAAAAGACAACTTGTTTCGGGGCACAAAACTCACTCTGTATCGGGGCTTAGATGCTGCCACTAAATGAAGAGAATATTGGGCATCAAAATGAAAAATAAAAGATATAAAGTTGTAAACCAAATCGGTACGCTTTTTTTTTTATATTTTTATTTTCCTCTTTTTATACTCTTTAGATTTTTCCAAGCGTCCCATGGTTACCCCGTTGAGTTTAGCACCAGCATCTAGGACCTTCATTGGGGCTTAGATGCTGGTACTAAATAAAGAGAATACTAGCCAACAAAAAAAACATAAGAATAAACATACTCTTTAGACTTCTCTAAGCACCCTTAAGTTACCCCGGTTGATAGAGAGCTGCCTTCAAAATTTGGACTCCGACCCTTGCCAAGCCTTGCCCACCATTGTGTCCAGCACTCGAGCATACGAACATGCCCTTTATCTTTCTACCAGTTTAGAAACTTGTCCTCTGCAGGTCTGTATTTTTATTGCAATGTCAGTGTCTCCTCATAAAATGCTTGGAAAATGGTCCAGTTTAACCATTTGGGAGTGTTCTCAAAAGAGTAGGTCAAGCCACTATGGTACACTTTACCAGAGTTTAGAAATCCTTAGAAGAATGTTCCCCTACTAACTACCAGAGACCCCAATGTTACACCAGGTGAAAGAGAGCTGCCTCTAAAATTTGAATTCCAAACCTTTTTCCTGGCCACCATTTTTTCTAGCGCTCCACCAACACGCCCTTTGTCTTTAGCATAGATGTGTGTAAACACCGCTCTAGGTCAGTCTCCCATCTCCACCTTCACTAACACACAGACCAGGTGCTGGCCCCTTCCATCTTGGATTCCAATGATCAAAAAATAATTCTGGTTGGCCGCACATCCAGTAAACGTACCTTTTTTATTTTAGCTAGTCCATTAAAACATGTCCAAAAACACAAATAGAGGGGAACAGCATCACCAGCTAATGCGTTTCACGCTTCCTTAGCGCTTAGTCATAGCTCCTTTTTTGTCTTTTTTTCTAACAGTTTAGAAAATTGTCCTTCACGAGGCTTTATTTTTATTGTTGTGTCAATGTCTCCTCATAAAATGCTGGGAACAGTGTTACAGGTAAAAGAAATTGCTGATGTGTGTATAAATCCTCCATCACGATTATGGGACATGTCATTCTAACCTCATGCGCAAAGCAAGCACAGTTATCATCAGAATATATTTTTAAATGATGTGTAAAATTAAATATAAGAAGGTCAAAGGGCAGCTAGGGCCAGTGTGAAGGCGGCCATCATGTGGGCCACATCTTTCAAACAATGGCTTTCACCACCATAGACACTGGTTATCTTCCATGAGATCAGATAAAATGTCTTACATTTCGAGAATGCCACCAGTTTTTGATTTAGATATCACAAGACTACAAAGAGCATCATGCATTAAAAAAAAAAAAAAAGAAAACGATTTGCTCTATTAAATGAATGAGGTTTTTTGTTTTTTCATTAACGGTTGCCGAAGAAGGAAGCCAAATTGATTGCGGTTTGAAGATTTAAGCCTCTTCTTACTATAAATTTGTCAACCATATTTATTTATTTTTAAGCCCGGATTTTTAATTTTTTTTTGAGATTGAGAGATCTTACAGTTGAAATCGAAAGTTGCTGATTTTTTTTTATTTTTTATTTATTTATTATAATTATTTTTGCAAAAAAGTGATGTGTTTGAACCCTCAGCAACCAGAATCAGGATTTTGTTTTCATAAATTTGCCCACTTGAGCACTAAAATGGATACAAACTAGGCTACTTTATTTTTGTCTACAATGGATTGTGAGCAACCTATGGGCTGCTGCATTCTGCAACTCTCATTCACTTCTGGGTTTTGAATGAAGAAGGAATTGAAATTGGGATAGGAATTCATTAAAACCACTGCCGTGCCAAAGATATTCACCAGGAACATGTTAAATGAGATAGTGGCTCATTGCTGCAGACCATTCAGAGCTTCACGTTCATCTTTCTTTCCTAAACGTGTTGTGGTTGTATGCTGCGTGTAGCAGCTCAGCCTTGCGTAGATGACGTCTTTTGATTTATTAAATTGCCTGAAAGATGAACAGTCCAAGTGTGTCTTTCAGTCTCCCAGTGTGGATTGCTTTGGGTAACAAAAGTCATAATGTTTTCACACACTTGGGTTTCTGTGTTTTTGAGTGAGTTCAGAAAACGGATCTCAACATGGAGATATCAACCAACCCCTCCACCCCCCATGTCCATGAGAGACCGCACTTGGCTTTTCAGTGGTCACTGGTTTAGGTAACATCTTCATGTGTCAGTGTGGAGAATCCATTGAGCCTTTCTGAAATCTCAACATAGATATCAACCACCCCCCCATTGCTAGGAGAGACCACAGTTGGCTTTTCTGTGGTCACTGATTTAGGTGACCTCTTCATGTGTCCATGCATAGAATCCATTGAGCCTTTCTGAAACCTCAACATGGAGATATCAACCAACCCTCCATGGGCATTCGAGACCGCAGTTGGCTTTTCAATGATCACCGGTTTAAGTTGCATCTTCATGTGTCCATGTATAGAGTCCGTTGAGCTCTTCCATTGAGCCTTTCTGAAATCTCAACATGGAGATATTAACCATTGGGGCCCCATTGCTAGGAGAGACCACAGTTGGCTTTTCTGTGGTCACTGGTTTAGGTGACCTCTTCATGTGTCCATGCATAGAATCCATTGAGCCTTTCTGAAACCTCAACATGGAGATATCAACCAACCCTCCATGGGCATTCGAGACCGCAGTTGGCTTTTCAATGATCACTGGTTTAAGTTGCATCTTCATGTGTCCATGTATAGAGTCCGTTGGGCTCTTCTGAAACCTCAACATCAACATATCAATCAACCCCGTCATGGCCATGAGAGACCACATTTGGCTTTTCGGTTGTCACTAGTTTAGGTGGAATATTTTCATATGTCCATGTTGAGAATCCACTAGAGGCTGGAGCTCACTGTATCTTACTGATTAAGCGTTTTAAAATATAAGACTGAAGGCAGAAAAAGACAGTCGTTCATCAAGTCTGCCACTTTTTGATTGTGTTTTTTTTTTTAAGTTTTATTTTTTTATCCTTTTTGTCTGGGCATAGATCTGTGTTTGTCTCGATAATAATTAACCTCACTTACTGTTGACTGACTCACTACCTTATTGAACCTTATTGAAAAGGGCAGTATTTTCGAGGGCCTGTCATTGCGGACCTCCTTCTGAAAATACTAGTTGCCTGGCTCCAATACCTTGAGTCTCTGAATTGCTACAAGTGTGCAGATTGGGAAGGTCTGAGAACAGGTTCTCATCTCGACACTTGTTCCCGGGCAGGGATGCAATGTATTTATTCCAGAAAGCCAGAAAAGTAATATGTTCAAAAGAAGAAGTCAACAATGGCAGCTTCTATTACAAGTTTTACAAGTGAAAGGTTCCCTTTTAAATATGTAAGCAGTATGACACCTACAGGTTATAATGAGTTTTAGTGAAGGAAGAAAATTTAATCTATATTTAGTTTTACACTCAAAACTTTAAAAATGTGTATTTTGATGATGTTAACGCTATAAGCCCACTGGGTGCATTTAAGAAGCCACTTCATGCATGACTCACTGCCTTCATTCATGTCTCCATCTGTGTGTAGAAACATAGCAAAGCAGCCATTCCTAGAGACATTGCAGGACAACTTTATTGAAATGGACATCCTCCCCACCTCCCGACATGACGGTGCTTACAATGATGGGTATGTGACACATCCTATTGATTGTCTGCCATTTTGCATGAACCTCACCACCTCACCTATCCTTCCTGTCTGCTCACTGCACTTACCAGGTTCTGACACTGCCGGGTGATGCCACACACAGCCGGCCCTGCTAAACCAACAATATGGGACTGTATATATGTAACTGTACATGTTAAATATTCATACACTCTCTTTTCATCGCCATGTGTAAATAAGGATTGTCTTGATCACCTTTTAATATAGCCAATCAGATTCAAATTTTGAATCCTCGTTTGTCCTCTACCAGCACAGGTTCGAATTTGATTGGTTACTGTAGGTTGACGCAGATGATTCATATTCCGCACATGGTGACGAGTCTCCATATGCTTCTATACTTCATTCTTTTTATTGGTACTCTGCAGAACCAAATATTTTAGCTACAAGGTATTGTATTGAGAAACCGCATAACTTACAGGTTACAAGGTACAGGTGTAAGGACTTCAAAGAGAAGACATCTCACATTACTACCAACTGACCATAAAATGCCAAGTCTGAGAGAGTACTAAGCCAAATGGCTTAAAGTGAGCCTGTCTCCGGGCTATGCACACTAAATGCTTTACATACAGTATACTGAACAAGCAATAAAAGCACTTTTTATAACATGCCTTAGTAGCTATAGACATTGTGGAGAAATGTTATCTTCAAAGCTCACAACAAAAGCAGAGAATTTTTTTCTTTTACGAATTCCTTCTACAGAGAGCAGATTTTTGTACAAATGAGAAACAAACAACCACCGCTCCAAGACTCTCCTTCCCAAGCGAATGCTCCTGCTCCTGTGTGGGAGCCCCAGGTGCTGGCTAATAGCACAATGATTGGAAATCAAAAAAGGAAGAACTCCGGACAGCCGCACACCGAGAAAATAAAGCTATGAGTAAGCACTAGTTGTGGTGCGAAACGCGTCAGCTCTGTACCCCCCTTTTTTGTCGTGTATGGATTGCAGTGTTTTTGGCTTTTAAATAAACTTTTTGGATTTTATTTTCTCGGTGTGCGGCTGTCCGGAGTTCTTCCTTTCTTGATTTACAGAGAGCAGATCTTCGCAACCACTGCAGGTGTTTTTAAGCTTTAGAAACTTTACAGTTTTTATGAATCTTTGAGACTGAACAACTTCACAGCACACTGAGCATTAAGCCCTGGCACATGAGGCTCTGGAGTTTATCCGCAGACAGAGGGCACAGATGAACCATCCAGCCCCGATGCCAGCAACCTGTCAAACTCTGAGAAGCTGACAGTTAACGCGGCTGGACTGGGCTGGAAGGTGCACCATGTGGTACTTACGTGTGCTCAGGGCAAAATGCTTAGAATTTAGAGGGTTCTTCTCTCCGCAGGCTCCTGTCATCTCTTAAATTTAGCTTGGCTGTACTTGACTCCGCTTTTTACAGCTATGCCACAGACACAGGAATCTGCGAATGAAAGAACTACAAGTCCCATCTTCCATTGCGGCAGTGATGTCCCTGCAGTTATAGTCCATTGATACTTCCTCCAGCCCCCTAACTGAAGCTGGTGGAATAGTCTGCAGGCTCCAATGCAATAAATAATAAATCCACATTTTTTTTTATATTAATTAATATGGGTGCATTTATTATTTGCAAAATGTGAACAAACTAAAAGAGGAACTTTCTAATAGACATGTGCACTGCCAAAAAATTTGTTCATTTTCATTTTCGTTTCATTTGTTTTTTTTTTTCGTTTTTTGGTTCATTCTTTATGATCGCAATTAGTAAATTCGTACATTCGTAAATTCATACATTGGCACATTCGTAAATTCATGCATTCGTAAATTCATACAATCATACATTCCTAAATTCGGAAATTTGGAAATTCGAAAATCCGAAAACCCAAAAATTTGAAAATCTGAAATAGTAACTATTAAATTATAGGTATTGTAATTTCCTTTCAAATTTGGTTGTTAGTGAACACGAATTTATCTCAAGTTACGAATTATCCGAAATAACGAATGCCGCATCTAAACAGAATGGAACGGAACAAATTAATAATAAATAATAAAACGTTTTTATTATTATTTATTATTGTTAATTCATTACGTTCCATTTGTTTGGATACGGCATTCGTTATTTCGGATAATTTGTAACTTAAGATAAATTTGTATTTGTTACGTTCACTAACAGCCAAATTTAAAAAGGAAATTACAATACCTATAATTTAATAGTTAGTAATAGTTAAGTTATTATTAATTATAAATTCAGACTTTCGAAATTCCGAATTTATGAATGTACGAATTTGCGAATGTACCAATTTACGAATGTGTGAATATACGAATTTACGAATGTGGAAATGTACGAATTTACAAATTTTCGAATTTACGAATATACGGATATATACGGATATTTCCGAATTAACAAATTTGTCGAAATTCGTTAAAAAACTAATTTGAAACGAATTGCACATGTCTACTTTCTAACAAAAACTTGCATAGAAAGCACACATAATGTTAACACCCATCAGTGCCAGCAAATGTTCTGGTAAGACTCATTGTGCTCACTTTTGATGGTAAGGCTCAACTTCTTAAAGGACCCTTACATGGCTCAAGCTAATTTTGAACAGTTATTAAACTCAACTTGCAATTCTATTATTAAATGGCTATGCAATTACTTCCCGTACTATGAGTTATTCAATTAACATCACTACTGAGTATAGCTGTCCTTTCTTCGATATTTACATCAAGTTTATCATTCTGCTTACATAGGTTATAATTTATTTTTATTTTTTTAGATTTGATAAATGAAAGAATATATTATAAAAGAATATTGGAATAATGACAAATACTACCTAGCCCATATTATTGGCAAAATATTCGTATTTTCTCAATAACAGTTCCTCAAACCATGTAGACTGAAAGGATTAATTTTTTTTTATATATCTAATGTTGGTTGAAGTAATTTCATTTCAGTTTCAATGTTTATTTAAACTTTTCTGAGATTTACACTGTTTGGAAAAAGTAGTTGTTCTTTCACATTAGTTTACAATGTTGCATGCTCTGTGTTGCCACTATAGTTCGTTGGAATGATTGTCTTCAATGTTATTGGAGTCCTCTCCCCAAGGGTAGAAACACATTGGGACCATTTCATTTTCCTTCTGTTTGGGTTTCTACAGAAGATTCTGAACCTTTTTGATGTCACATAGTAGATGGTCGTTGACCTGGGGCTCCAGAGCTGTTTTGTCATTGTTTTTGGGTTCCCTAAAGATGTGGTTCCCGAAATATTGCAAAACGAGCCCTCCATAGAAGGTCTTCACTCTACAGTGCTTAGGCTGTGACAAAATGCACATATTTTACACCTAAACCATTCTCTGAAGTTGGTCCTTAATAGGCACCTTGTTATGTCTGTTCCTGCTTCAGTAATCATTTCTTTAACCATCATTTATCAGTCGATGTAGCATTTTTAATTTGTCCTACATTTAGAATACCAGTGTATTTCTACCTGGGAGTGGAAGCTTCCTTGGGGTATGGGGACTCCAACACAGCTTTGTTTACTTTTTTAAATTTATTTTCAAACAAAATTGACAGATAATCTGATAAAATTGTGTAAAGTTTATGAATTTTTCTATAATTGTAGAAGAGAAGCAGTCTAACCTATTTATATTTATTGTGCATGAGGGTAAAGGGATACCCCATTGCGGTACCTTATTACCAAGCCATCAGCCAGATCAGTATCTAATGAGCTTTTCCTTCTTTCTCGCAGGCACTTCCTCTTTAAACCGGGAGGCACATCCCCTTTGTTTTGTACAACATCTCCAGGATATCCCCTGACCTCCAGCACTGTTTACTCCCCACCTCCCCGGCCGCTCCCACGAAGCACTTTCTCCAGACCTGCCTTTAACCTGCAGAAGCCGTATAAATATTGCAATTGGAAATGCGCGGCACTAAGCGCTATCATTATCTCTGTCACACTGGTGATCCTCCTGGCCTATTTTATTGGTAAGTGCCTAATCTTTACTGTTCTCCTCTAAATGTCACGTTTTATGCAAAACAGAGACCATCCGTTGTGGGCTGAATCGTTATTTAATGGATTTTAGTTTCTCCAATTAGCAGAGACCAGTGAAAACATTGAGAAAACCATCTAGAAACCAGTGACATTGCTGAGCAATGCTGCCTATGGATCCTCTACAGACCAGTGACATCACTGAAAATGTAGTCTATCCATCCACTACAGGCCATTGATGTTACTGAAAATGTAGCCTATCTATTCTTAAGAGACCAGTGCAGCCTATAGATCCACTAGAGACCAGTGTCCTCACTAAGAATGCAGCCTATCCATCCACTAGAGACCAGTAGCGTTGCTTAATATGTATCCTATCCATTCTCTAGAGACCAGTGCCATCACTGAGAATGTAGCTTATCCATTCAATAGAGACCAGTGATATCAATGATAATGTAAACTTTCTACTATATTATTTTCAGTAGAGGCCAGTGACCTCACCAACCATTTGGCCCATCCATTCACTTGGAGATTAGTGCTATGATAGAATTGTAAGACTGTGTTCTCTAGAAACCAATGATATCACAAAGAATCCAACTTATTCATCCACTAAAGACAAATTACATAACTGGCAGTGCCGCCCATCAATTCACTGGAGACCAATGACTTCACTGACAATGCAGCCTATATCCATTCACTAGAGACCAGTGACATCACTGAGAATGTAGCCCATCCATTTACTAGAAACCAGTGACATCACTGAGAATGCAGCCTATCCATTTGCTAGAGACCAGTGACGTCACTGAGAATGCAGCCTATCCATTTACTAGAGACCAGTGACATCACTGAAAATGCAGCCTATCCATTCTCTAGAGACCAGTGACATCACCGAGAATGCAATCTATCCATTCACTAGAGACCAGTGACATCACTGAGAATGCAGCCCATTCATTCACTAGAGACCAGTGACATCACTGAGAATGCAGCCCATTCATTCACTAGAGACCAGTGACATCACTGAGAATGCAGCCCATTCATTCACTAGAGACCAGTGACATCACTGAGAATGCAGCCCATTCATTCACTAGAGACCAGTGACATCACTGAGAATGCAGCCCATCCATTTACTAGAAACCAGTGACATCACTGAGAATGCAGCCTATCCATTTACTAGAGACCAGTGACATCACTGAGAATGCAGCCTATGCCTTCACTAGAGACCAGTGACATCACTGAGAATGCAGCCTATCCATTCACTAGAGAGCAGTGACGTCACTGAGAATGCAGCCTATCCATTTACTAGAGACCAGTGACATCACTGAAAATGCAGCCTATCCATTCTCTAGAGACCAGTGACATCACCGAGAATGCAATCTATCCATTCACTAGAGACCAGTGACATCACTGAGAATGCAGCCCATTCATTCACTAGAGACCAGTGACCTCACTGAGAATGCAGCCCATTCATTCACTAGAGACCAGTGACATCACTGAGAATGCAGCCCATTCATTCACTAGAGACCAGTGACATCACTGAGAATGCAGCCCATCCATTTACTAGAAACCAGTGACATCACTGAGAATGCAGCCTATCCATTTACTAGAGACCAGTGACATCACTGAGAATGCAGCCTATGCCTTCACTAGAGACCAGTGACATCACTGAGAATGCAGCCTATCCATTCACTAGAGAGCAGCCTATCCCTTCACTAGAAACCAGTGACATAACTGGAATTGCAGCTTATCCATTCACTAAGGACCAAGAACAAAATTGAGACTTTAGCCTATCCATTCACTACAGACCAATGACCTAACTGGAAACTCAGCCTATCCATTCACTAAAGACCAGGTAAAATACTGAGAATGCGTCTTATCCAATCACTGGAGACCGATGACATCACTGAAAATACATCCTATCCATTCACTAGACTATAGAGATGCAATTAACAATGCAGCTTATCTATCCACTTTATGAACTGGTGATATCTAATGACTATGTCTGTTTATGAAGGGTATCATTGAGAACATAGCCTACCCATTCATCAAATGCATCCTATAAGATCCAGTGTTTTTTTTTTTTTTCCACACAAAATTCCCCATGGACAAGTAACTACAGATAGATAGGTTGTATCCTTCAAACCAAAATGGCTGATCCATTGTTTGTGTTCAACGGGTACATAATTAAGTAAGAGTATGACCTTAAAGCAATGACCTATGATAACCGTCAAGACGACTGTTCATTCTGGTCAAGTTTAACCACTATAATTACTAACCATAATTACTCACTTCTAAAGAAGCCATGAATGATTAAAATTCAAATTAATCCGTTCAGCTCCGCACAAACATATTTAACAAAAAGAGTCTATCTGATCTCATCAACAAGAGGGAAAAAAAAAAAGATATTTAATTAGATTTTGATGAAAAATTGTGTTTAATTTATTGCATAATCAATTATTAATTACTGCAATAAGGAGAGTTGGCTGGGTTTACTAATTAACTCATTTAAAAATTATGAATAACCTTTAAGTGAGTAATTATTTCTTACGTCCTGCCACAAAGCGATATAGAGACGGTTTCCTAAAGACACAGTTGTCGATATTGATATACTCCGATCCTTTTCACTTCTGCTTGAAGAGCTACAAATTGTGTTAGACAAACTCACATCTTGTAAGGGTATTTATCAAGATGACTGCCAAGTTAGATCGTCACTTACCTGAATTTCTACAAGCCTACCCAAATCACTGTCATTAGTAGGATCCCAAAACTTACAGGGGGGCTCCAACCCAAAAAGTCAAGATTTGCTATGTTATAGGGAACATCTAGAATTGTTAAAGTGGTCATAAAGGCAGAAGGTTTTCTTTCTTTTAAACCTTAATGCATTATATTCTACCTTTTTTACATGCAGCTCCTCCACAGTCCCCCTTAAAGCGGAGTTCCCACTGTTAATTTTTTTTTTTTTTTTAGGATTAATATCTTTTGCTTCTAACACTTATTTATAGCACTCGCGTTTCTGTGCAGAATCGGCGCTCAATTGCCGATTTCATAGAGGAATATATCTTCCTCTTTCCTGGCAGTTTCCATAGTGCTTGTGGGCATGTGAAGCCCACAAGCACTATCTTCCGGGCTCTGGTGCAGCTGAGCCCACCAGCATGCACCGGCTGTTCTCGCGCATGCACCGTATCTACGGTGCAGCGCATTACACTTCTGACGTTGCCATCACAACGGGCGGTGGAAGTGCCCGCCCCTTGTTGTGATGGCAACGAAGCCCTCAGAGCTGCCCACTGACTCCTGGGAAATGATGACAAACATCTCCCAGGAGCACTAGCGAGCACAGTTGCCGCGGGAAATGACATCAGGTGCCATGGAGAGGAAGAGGCAGATTACGGGTAAAAGTTTGTCGCCATTCCACGAGCGGGTGCAATTTTGAAGCGGGACATGTTGGATATTATAATTTACTCGGCGTAACATTATCTTTCATAATATAAAAAAAAAAAAATAGGCTAACTATACTGTTGTCTTATCTTTTAATTCAAATAAGTGTATTTTTTCCAAAAAGAGTGCGCTTGTAAGACCGCTGCGCAAATACGGTGTGACAGATATTGCAACTAACGCCATTTTATTCTCTAGGGTGGTAGAAAAAAAAATGTATAATGTTTGGGGGTTCTAAGTAATTTTTTATAAAAAAAAAAACGTTTTAAACTTGTAAACAACAAATCTCAGAAAGAGGCTTGGTCCGTAGCCTCCCTGGTGGTGTTCCCGAGTCTGGCTCGGGGTAAGATTTTAGTACCAAAAGCGGTATTCCCGAGCCAGACTCAGGATTGCATCGCAGGATCCATGTAGAGGTTTACTTACCTTGTCCCCAGGATCTCCCCGCCGTGTCTCGCTCGATCTGTCACAGTGCGGAGCTTCGTTCCCTGTGAGCGTTACGACGCACGGGAACGGAGTTCAGTGCCAAATTCAAAAAGTAAAAACACAGTATAGATACAGTATACTGTATCAAATAATTACACATCCCCTTTGTCCCTAGTGGTTTTTTCCAGTGTCCTGCATGCAGTTTTATATTATAAATACTATTCTTTATGCCAGGACACTGGAGGTTGTCCATAGCAACCAAAAAATGTCAGTTTCCGTCAAAAGTGCTTTTAGACCAGCTAGAAAACAGCGATAATAAATTGGAATCACTTGCAGAATTGAGCGATAGTGATTTGTGAGGAAATTCGTCATCAAACACTAAAAGTAATGACCGCGACAATTCTGCAACTGAGCAAATTTCAGTGTATTTGATTTGATTACATTATTGAATAATTTTTATTATTATTTGTTATAATTATTCATAGTTATTTATTATTTATGATTTCGGATTTCAAACTTTATCATACCCGGGATGTCTATTAGACTCTTGTTTGGACGGATTTAAGTGAATTATTTCTAAGAATTACAGGCCTACAATATAAAACGCCAAATTTCCATGCAAAATAATGGTACCGCTTTCAGCACCTAAAATCTGAAATAATCATACCGCCAGGGAGGTTAAGTGGTTAAAAAAAACAAAAACAACAAAAAAAAAAAACCTTTACCACCCCTTTAAGTCTAAGCACTTACAACCATTCAGAAGTAACACAGCATATCGCATGGTACAGCAATGTAGAATTTCAGCATCAAAGATGGCCGCCGTTCCTTTCCACATTCTTTATTGGTGGGTCTGCCCTACCTGTTCCCTCACAAATGACATCATCGGGGGCATGCTGACATAAGATCTAAGATTTGCCTTTATAATTGATGCTAAAAAAAAAATCAATTGCACATTATCTTAAAAAAAAAAAAATGCCATACATTTCAGCTTTAATAATATATAAGGGAAGATTGGAAACTGTGGCGCTCAAACATCAGTCACTGAGCTAGCAATATCGTTCCGTGTTCTGAATTCACATAAAGCAGGTCAGGATTGGATGGAATGATATTCTTTAGTATAATTGTATGTAAGCCCACACATCACGCATGGTGAATGGATATTACTTTTCAGTTGTAGAATAAAGAGGCCCCTCTCCTAAAGAGCAGCCCAATATCGATTACTTTCTGTGACAGTTCTGCAGATCTGTAAATTGAAAGTCTTCCAGCGTGAACAATAAATAATCATCCTCTGATTATCTGCTGTGCTGGGCCCGTGGCTGAAATATTATGAAGGCCAGTAGATGGATTTTCACCTCGGTCCTGCTCTCGCTTTTGTGCTCCATTCAAGACTGAATGGCTCCAATAAGCATGTTCAGGCCGAGATATTCTTCTAAAGGGGTCTGAATCTAGATTGTGACATCTTTTATAGATGCCGATTTTTATCCAGAGCAGCCAGCTCTCAATTTTTATATGTTTGTAAGAATTTCAGAAGTCACAAAAAACATAAAAAGCGGTGGTATGTATAGGCCGTGACCATATTTTGTGGTTTTCCAAAAAACTGTCTTTGTACACATGAGTGATTTTTGGTATCTAACATAAATTATGGTCGCATTTCTACACTTGGAAAAAAAACTGCTTCTAACAGCCACCCAAAGTAATGAATGGCTGTATGTGTAAACTCGCGCATGCGTACTATCCTGTATGCAGGTGCATATGGCCATAAACACATATGCACATTTATGCAAGTAGTGGTAAAACCCCATGTACATCCTTTAATCTGCCTACTTGGGGACTCCAAACCAAGCAGAGCGCATGAGAACCTACAAATGTGTATTGCGCTCCGCCTACTTGGGGACTATAAACCTATAGAAAACAAATACCTAGCGCTAGGAATAATATGTACAACTGCTCATGAAATGGGTCTCATTGAGATGGGCAGTTGGGGGTGGTAAAAAAAAAAGCTGCAGTCCAGCTACCCACCCAAACTGTAAAACAACCAGACAGGGCTGTTCACATGCCTGGGCCACTATACTTTGTTCCACAGCCACAACATTTTTAAAACTAGGCGATGGGGGGGGTCCAGAGGTAGAGATGGGTCAGCGCGGAACATATTCCAGAGGGTAGTTTTGGGGGGCATTAGTGGTAGGTTGACTAAAGCACATAAACCCAAGTTAAGTATAGTAACAAGTCCTATTTTCAACCTCGGAACACCCAATAAGAAGACGGTATGCGACCGGTCTAAACTACGTTGCATGTTCACCAATGCCAGGAGCCTGGCGGACAAGATGGGTGAACTAGAGATACTGTTGTATGAGATGGATTCGATTTTGTGTGAATTTCAGAGACCTGGTTCAACAGCTCTCGTGATTGGCTGGCAACCATTCAAGGGTATACCCTTTATTGCAGGGATAGAGAGGGTAAAAAAAGGGGGAGGGGTATGCCTATTTATCAAGAATAATGTACAAGTGAATGTGAGAGATGACATCACTAAGGGAGCTAGGGAGGAGGTGGAATCCTTATGGGCAGAGCTCCAAAGGGATGACGCTAAGGGGAAAATTATACTGGGAGTATGTTATAGGCCACCCTAACCTGAGGGAGGAGGGGGAGACGGATCTCCTATCACAATTTGGATTAACAGCAAGGATGGGAAGTGTTGTTATAATGGGGAATTTTAATTATCCAGACATAGACTGGGCGGAGGGAACCACACATTCGTCTAAGGCTCGCCATTTCCTGGCAGGACAATTTTATGGGTCAGATGGTAGACGCACCAACTAGAAACAAAGCGTTACTAGATCTACTGATTACCAACAATACAGACCTGATCATGTATGTGGAAATATGAGGAAATTTAGGAAGCAGCAATCACAGGTCAATTGGCTTCAGTATAAATCGCACAAATAGGAAACATAAGGGTAATACAAAGACACTGAATTTCAAAAGAGCCAACTTCCCTAAACTACGAATCTTGCTAGAATATATAAATTAGGATAAAATCTTAGAAACAAAGCACACGGAGGAGAGATGGGTTGGCTTTAAGAGCATATTAAATAAGGGCATTAGCCAGTGCATCCCAGGTCACAGGGTGGCCCTGCCCTCAGCTTTATAACCGCTGTCACCAAGAAGAAGCGTCACTCAGCGGGAGCCTCCCATGGAGGGGGAACTGTTGATGTTTTTTTAAAAAATTTTTTGGTCCGTCGGGCGGCGTGCAATATATTGGCAATTTCATTGGCTCTTTACCGCGATCAGGGTTGGGCTGTGTCAGGGTGACAAGCCTTGTCCCCGTGCATGTGGCTGGCTGTGATTGGACACAGCCGGTCACGTGATAAAGAGACATTTTTTTATTGGCTCTTTACCCGGATCTGGGATGGGCTGTGTCCGAGGGACATGCCTCATCCCCCGATTGCCGCGCTGCTGGCCCCTGGGGGCGGCGAGAAGCCAAGGATGTTGTTCACTAAATTCACAAAAATTAGAAGAAAAGAGGTTTAACCTTAAACTGCGTAGAGGGTTTGTTACTGTAAGAGCTGCAAGGATGTGGAATTCCCTTCCACAGGCAGTGGTCTCAGCGGGGGGCATCGATAGTTTCAAGAAACTATTAGATAAGCACCTGAACGACCGCAACATACAGGGATATGCAATGTAATACTGACATATAATGACACACATAGCTTGGACTTGTGTCTTTTTTTTTTTTTCAACCTCACCTACTATGTAACTGTAAAAAAGCAGAACCATACTCGCCTTGAATCCAGCAATGCACCGTCCCCGGATCTCACTGTCATCCTCGGGTGACCAGCTTTAATAGGCCCTCTTTGTCCCTTTTAACCATTCAAGGAGAAGGCTGTTTTAAGCCCACCCCAACCTACTTACTGTATACTGACCTTCCCTGCACTCTGTTTCTCTGCAAGCCTTCAGTCGTTACCCGGTGTAAGCTCTGTGTCTGAAGGTGTCAGAGCTTACACAGGGTTGATGATGTCACACGTGGCAGTGTTCAGGCTTGGTGCTTGGCCCAATCAAACCACAGCACTGCATAATGGGAGGAGGCCACCTGCTTCTCCCATACCTGAAAGCGTTGATATTTCCTGTGGGCTCGGAAAGAGCTGTGGTAGAGGGCAGGTTGGTATAAGTACAGTTGGGTTGGGTTGGGTTGGTGGGCTATGTACAGCACCCGGCCAACAGCCTTGATCTGCCTGCATTGCATAGAAAAGAACGATTAAACTTCAGTATTTAAATAAGGTAAGCCCGCACAATGATATCAATTTTTAAGTTGAATATTCGGCTTCTTTTGCCAGCCTAGTTGGAACTGTTTTAATTTCCGGACTGTGCTATTTTTCAAGCCTGCTTGTTTTCATCCGGCAGAGCATTGGTGGAAGCCGAAGAATCCCGAAGCCGCTTGGAAATAGCGTTGCTTGCTTAACGCCTCCATAGGACATGTCACCGTGATCTATGACGGGCTTAAGATGCCTTGTAGAGAGCTAAGATCAGCCTGAGGGGAGTCTTAGGTTTCATGGCTGATTGTTCGGGAAGACTACAGTTACTCTAAATGTCTGTCACATTCGCACCCTTTGTATTAAAGCTCTGTAAACCCCTCTGACCGTATCTTTCACATTTACATGACCGCGCTCCTAATCCGTTTTTATTGGCGCTGTAAATCCCCCCCCCCCCCTAAGTGAGGCACTACATGGCTTAACATAGCGGATTCTGCGCCGTCTGCGTCCCCCAGTACTGTATATCCCCTTTAAGTATGAGAATTTTTCATTGTCTGCGGCGCTCTGCCTCGGGGGGCTCAGGTGACGTTGTAGTCACAGCGCTCCGGAGTTATTTATCGTGAGACAACTGCGAACAATGAAACACAATACGGTGCAAGGGCTTATTTGTCGAGTGACCAATCACATGCTTGTTGGGCTTTTTATGGGAGTTCTTTTCAGGGATGGTTTAAATGGAAACTTTATCGTATTTATAGATCTGGATTGTTTTTCTAGTTTCGGGACACCCCCAGTGCTTAGATGTAAAGTGCTTGTAAACCTCAGACATGAAATATAAACAAAGCATATCCCTCCTATAGTGTGTACTTATCAGTCCAGAGCACTAGGTGTCATTCCTGCCTGCTGCCTTGTTCCTCTGTTATCTATTTAAGTCACTGCTGGCAAGTTTTCCTGACACCCAGAGATAAAGGGTGACAGTGGAGGCACCTCCAGCACACAGCCTGTGAGTTACAGCTTCAGCTCTGTTCCTGTGTGTGTAAAAGGGGGGGGGGGGTGTCCCTTACTTTCAATCAGCTCTCGGAGCTCTCCTCACTGAGCTCTGCAGTGTGTAATTTCAGCTCTCCGCCCCTTGTTTTCTGAAAGCTCAGCCAAGCTTTATGAATTCAGCACTTTGAATGTAGAGAAGAGAATACTGCAAATTAACAGGTACAATTTATGTAGGATGATTTGTTTAATCTCTGTGTATCAATGATGGGGCATTATTCCTCCCACTGATACCAATGATGAGGCACTGTTCATCCCACTGACACCAATGAATGGGGCAGTAGTCTTCCCTCTGATACCTATGATGAGGCACTATTCCTTCCACTGACACCAATGATGGGGCACTGTTCCTCCCACTGTTACCAATGATGGGGCACTGTTCCTCCCACTGACGCCAATGATGGGGCACTATTCCTCCCACTGATACCAATGATGGGGCACTATTCCTCCCACTGATACCAATGATGGGGCACTGTTCCTCCCACTGTTACCAATTATGGGGCACTGTTCCTCCCACTTATGCCAATGATGGGGCACTATTCCTTCCACTGATACCAATGAAGGGGCACTGTTCCTCCCACTGATACCAATGATGAGGCACTATTCCTTCCACTGATACCAATGAAGGGGCACTGTTCCTCCCACTGATACCAATGATGGGGCACTGTTCATCCCACTGATACCAATGATGGGGCACTGTTCCTCCCACTGTTACCAATGATGGGGCACTGTTCCTCCCACTGATACCAATGATGGGGCACTGTTCCTCCCACTGTTACCAATGATGGGGCACTGTTCCTCCCACTGTTACCAATGATGGGGCACTATTCCTCCCACTGATGCCAATGATGGGGCACTGTTCCTCCCACTGATGCCAATGATGGGGCACTGTTCCTCCCACTGATACCAATGATGGGGCACTGTTCTGCCCACTGATACCAATGATGGGGCACTGTTCTGCCCACTGATACCAATGATGGGGCACTGTTCCGCCTACTGATACCAATGATGGGGCACTGTTCTGCCCACTGATACCAATGATGGGGCACTGTTCTGCCCACTGATACCAATGATGGGGCACTGTTCTGCCCACTAATACGAATGATGGGGCACTGTTCCTCCCACTGATACCAATGATGGGGCATTATTTACTCACATTGATGTCAAGGTATTTTCTACTCACCCTGGCCACAGTCCGGCCCCCTCAAAATCTGAAGGACAGTAACCTGGCCCTTTGTTTAGAAAGTTTGGAGATTTCTGGCTTAGAAGGTAAGGCAGCCAACTTGGGTGCCCAGCTTGCCTATCGGCATGGCTTTGAAGTGCGGGGGGGGGGGGGGGGAACACTCACAAGCAGAGCGAGAACATGCAGACCTCATAAAGGTAGTGTTCTGGTTGGGATCTAAGCTTCTGCAAGGCAGAAGATCTAACGGCTGAACCACTGTAGAAGGATAGGCGAGTGTTGTCACCATAGGACAGGAAATCTTTTTCTGGGAGGATCAAATGGTCAACATTAGATGTAACCTCTGTTTTAGAAATAATATATAAATACCATATTTTTGTAATGTGTCTTTTTTTAAGTAAGGTGTGAAGGTATTGTCAAAACCATATCATCACTTAAGCCATAAGTAGACCAGCCATTGTGCCCCGGTTAGCTCTGTTTGCAAAGGCTCCAGGTAAAAGGAATAGTAAGCGGCGGTATTAAGTAGCTTCACTCGGCGGCCTGATTACCAGGCAATTGTAAAACCCCATAGCAAGCTTCATTTGCAAGCACAAATCATCACCAATAGACCAAGGTGCCGCAATCACGCCTCATCAGACAACGGACGGCCATCCATGAAATGCTGAGCCGGCCGCTTTCCCCGTCGCACAGCCTGGCGGGGAGGCCTCTCGCTAGAGCTTGTCTGCCCTTGTTTTGCTAATTAAACTGAATACCAATTGAAAGTAACCCCTTGCTAATAATACATATACACACAAATTAAATCTTCATTACCGGATCCGTGGGGCGATATAATAATTGACTCTGCTAAATGGAAATATTGTGACTGATAGTAGGGCAGGTTTTCCGCAGGAAAGAAACGTACAGAAAATATTGTGTAAAATAAAAAATAAAATTAGTTTGCATCCTAGTTGGGTGTAATGGAATCGTAATAAAAAGATAAATAAATACACCAGCAACCATCTACAGTAAGTCAGTCCAACGGACAAGCTTGAAGTGCATGTAACCCCTTTAATGGATGACAATTGGTTTTCTAAAGCACAGTGTGGGGAGAGTTACTAAAACTGGAGCACACAGAATCTGATGCAGCTGTGCATAGTAACCAATCGGCTTCTAACTTCAGCTTGTTCAATGAAGCTTTGACAATAAAACCTATAATCTGATTGGTTACTGTGCACAGGATTCTGTGGGCACCCACTTTAGTATGCCATTAAAAAGTTGGCCTTATTTTTTTATAACATTTATTTTTTTCATTTGATATTATTATTATACAGGATCTATATAGCGCCAACAGTTTACGCAGCGATTTCCAATATAAAAAAGAGAAAAGTGTCCGATGTGTCCGCCATAATGTTGCAGTCATGATAAAAATCGCAGATCGCCGCCATTATTATATATATTAAAAAAATTATAATAAAAATGCCATAAATTTATTCCCTATTTTGTAGACGCTATAACTTTTGCGCAAACCAATCAATATACGCATATTGCGTTTATTTTTGTTTAAAAAAAAAAAATGTAGAAGAATACATATCGGCCTAAACTGAGGAAAAAAATCATATTTTTTTATATATTTTTGGGGGATATTTATTATAGCAAAAAGTATTGCTTTTTTTTTTTTTTTTAAATTGTCGTTTGGTTTATAGCGCAAAAAATAAAAACCGCAGAGGTGATCAAATACCACCAAAAGAAAGCTCTATTTGTGGGGAAAAAAGGACGTCAATTTATTTTTTCCGGTGTAACGTTGCACGACTGCGCAATTGTCAGTTAAAGCAACACAGTGCTGAATGCAAAAAGTGCTCTGGTCAGGAAGGGGATAAAATCTTCCAGGGCTGAAGTGGTTAATGGCGGAGGCCATCAGATCATCCACAGAAGTTACAGGCTTTCTGATCCGCCACACTATAAACTTGTTTGCGGACAATATAACTATCTTTTTTTGACCAACCTGGTCACCTCCCTCGCTACTCCCCACACGATTCTCACATCATTTAGTAAGCTTCCATAGTAAACGTCACTAAGTCCTTGCTCCTTGACCTAGGTATAGACCCAATCCTTAAAAATAAACTTCAAGCCTCCTACCCTATACCTGGAGCAGTGACGGCATTCCATACCTTGGTATCCGGCTAGTGGTGGACACAACTAAATTAGAAGATGTTAACTACACCTCCCTTATTATCAAACTAACTAGGGAAGCCCAATGATGATCCAAACTTGAGCTTTCAGGGTCAGGATGCCTTGCCTCCTTTAAAATGTTTTTACTCTCCCAGATACTAATATATCTTCAGAACCCTACCTATCCCAATTTAAAAAAGGACTTCTGATGGCCCTAAATTATTTAACGTAACAATTCCTATGGAAATCCACAAAACCCAGATGTTCCCCACACACAACTTGTAAAACATAAAGCTGCAGGGGGCATGGGCATGATCGATCTCTATGATTATTTTGTTGCAACACATTTAGCCCAACTTCAACATTGAGTCTCCCCATCCAGTGAAATCCTATGGAGCAGTAATTCTCAACCAGAGTTCCGTGGAACCCTAGGGTTCCTCCAAAGGTTGCTAGGGGTTCCTTCAGCATTGGGCAATTTCTGCCTCTCAGTTCCCACTGACACCATTGATCTTTTTAACTATCTGTAAGAAGGTAATTCTTCCCAATGACCACAAGTGTAAGGACCATTCTTCCCACTGACCATCACACTATTGTATTATGAGTTGTAGATTTAAAATTTTTAGCAGGGGTTCCCTGAGACCGCAAAACTACCGTATTTATCGGCGTATAACACGCACCCCAAGTTTAGGAGGGCATTTTAAGGAAAAAATGTTTTAGGAGGGAAGTTTAGGGAAAACAAAACTTACATTTAAGCGTCATTTGCAGCCTTGCCCAGCGTCATTTGCAGCCTTGCCCAGCGTCATTTGCAGCCTTGCCCAGCGTCATTTGCAGCCTTGCCCAGCGTCATTTGCAGCCTTGCCCAGCGTCATTTGCAGCCTCGCCCACGTGCGAGCGCAGGGAGGCGGGTCTACGAGCGGAGCCGAACAGTCGGCTCGGTCTTTTTCGGGCGATTCGGTCTTTTTCGGCGGCGCTTCAGTCTTTTTCGGCGGCGCTCGCTATTTTTCGGCGCCGCTCGCTATTTTTGTCACTTTTTTTTGGGGGGGGGGGATCGGCGTATAACACGCACCCACAACTTTCCCCCGATTTTAAGGGGGGGAAAGTGCGTGTTATACGCCGATAAATACGGTATTTCAAGGGTTCCTCTGTGTTGAAAAGATTTAGAAAGGCTGCTCTGGAGAGACATAGAACTGGCGTCTAATCCTGCCGGGTCATTCTATATTTTCTGCCGGTCTCCTTCAATTTTTTTCTTTATCGACTTGTGTGGAGCTTGGTTTGTATTTTGGACGATTCAGCAGGCATTGTATGGCCGATTTAAGAACTAGTAAGACCCCCATACACACTATACAACTTTTTGTTGTCTGATTTCCCTTAGATTTACCAAAACCATGTAGTGCAAGGGCCTGCCTGATTGCTTACAAATTGAAATTTTTTAGGGTTTGACCTCATATTATATGGTATTGGTAAATCTGAAGGAAAATTGTATAGTGTGTATCCAGCTTGTTTAGTTTTTTGGTTTAGATGCACTTTAATCTCGACTTCACCATTAATACCATCGCATTTCGCCAAATGAGGAAATTTCACCAAAATGTCTTGATTTTCAATTTAGGTGAACTGAAAACTGAGCTTTGCCAACCCCCTACTCCCAAATATAACTGATTATTACCTATTGCTGTTTTGCTATTAATTGAACTCGAAAATTAGCATTAACCCAATTTCATTTTAGAAAAATGTAAAACCCTTTTACAAATGATAAATTAAATGATTTAGTATATTTCTGTTTTTTTTTCCCCCCTACGTGTGGTCGCTTTTCTTCCCAGGCTTGGGTTATTAACTAATCCAATTAAGATAAATCAAATAGACTTTCTGCATTTACTATAGTCGCAGTTTTACTAGATTGCATTACAAGTTCACTGATTGATTTTACATGTTGTCTGGTTTTGTGTTTTAAAGTGAATCTGTGGCCCCCTAATTGCTCGTAATCTGGCAGGGACGCCTGCACATTCTCTTCCTTTTGTCAGATAGTTCCTTAAGTCTGGTACACACTAATCGTTTTTTTTTTTTTTTTTTTTTTCATTCAACCCAGTGGGTTGAAGGAAGAAAAACTGACAGCTCTGGTCAGAGCCGCTGTACTAACGATTCAACGTTAGTACAGCGACCCCCCCCCTCCGCTGAGCTGTTGTGTTCTGACAGGGGGGTGGCGACGCCCACCAGAACACTCAGGTTAGTGCTCTCACCCATTGTACCGATACTCGTGCAAATGCTTAGTATCTGTACTGATACCGGTATTGGTGCAACCTGAGTTGTAACCGATTGAACAATAAAGACTTTGGATAGCTAGGGATTTTTTTGGCCCTCTTTGATTTTTCACCCCGGGTGAATGTTTTCTTCTGGGGGTCCCTGTCCTTCTAGTGTTCTGCCAGATACAGACCAAATGGGCTCAAGTAATGACTCTGTCCACATTTTGATCACCTGTGAAAATCCATTTCCAGCGCCCTGCTACCACTACTTCTTGGTGTTTTTATCGGTCGCGGCCAGTGGAAAATTTTTTGGGGGGGACGTCAAACAGTATGCCACACCCCCCCCCCCCTGCCGGTTGGTAGCACTTACCCCATCACCGGCGGCTTCCCCTGCTCGGCGGCAGCCTCCCGTTCTCCTGCTCTCCACGGGTCATCACAGCAGCGGCGTTATACTGAATCTCAAATTCATTTGAATCATTCGTTATATCCGCTATAATTTCTTTCATATTAGTTGAAATTTGTCATTTGGTAGTTTGGATTCGGATAATTTGGATCCGAAATTCGTAAACGAAATTTCGTATTTCGTACAGAATTCGTATTCGTAAAAATTCGTAATTCGGATTCGTACGAGTTTCCTTCCTCTCTCCTTGGCAGCCATTCGGGAGTCTTCTCTTTTTGGCCAATCGGAAAACGGGTCTCGCACCCACTTCTGATTGGCCGGATCGAAGATCAGTGTTTCAACAGGGAATATTCGTTCGCTGTTGTAACACCCCTGGGTGGGATCAGAGCGCATTCTCTGCGACCCGAGCCCACGCTATTTTGAAGCCTATTAGAGCCTCTGACTCTAATCAGGTGCTTCAAAAAAAAAACCCATAGGAATTCATGCACCCAGTGCCCTGAAAGGGGCCAGACACATGAATAGGGGGTGGCCAAGGAGAGAGGGGGCGGCACCTGGGCTTTGTACCGTTGGGGTTATTTTCCTGCACTTTCTGTTCTGTAGCCAAAACAGGAAGTGAGAAGAAATCCCTCTAAAGTGAGGAAATCACCAGGGTGCCCATTGGAGGATTTCCCTCCACGCGTAAAGGGGGTGGTGTGGAGAGAGGGGGCAGCGCCAGGGTGCACCTTATGGACAAGCCGCCACTGGTGTTTTTACTTTGATATCTATGTCCCATTGGGGAGATTTTCCTGCACTTCCTGTCCTGTAGCCAAAACAGGAAGTCCCTCTAAAGTGAGGAATTCACCAGGGTGGAAGATTTCCCTTCTATTCCTGTCCTGTCCAAAATGTGGGATTTGGCCTTTAGTTATACTTCCTAACAAGGCAGCGAACAGTCTGCTCAACAAAGTTCTACCAGTGTCAAATATCTCAGGTTCCGTGCAGATTGAGATTTTTTTTTTTTTGTCCATAGCTGTGAATGTTATTTGTATCTGTTTTATATTAAATAAATTGTATTGATTTACTGTTCCCCAAAGTTAATTTGTTGCTAGGAGTAACGGCACCTTTCCCACCTTTGTTTGAGTTCTTGGAAATTATCTCACCGTCTGCATATCTTGTGTAATTCCACAAGGTCGGGTTATCGGTGCTGTCTGTCATCTTTTTGGCAGCATGTATTATAAGTTCAGCACGAACACAAAAAAACAATAAAAAAAAATAAAAAAACACACAGGAAAAAAAAAGGAGCTAAAACCACAAGTAAATTGAAGGTAAAGATGAGACAAGCAATAGATCATTCCTGGACTTGTGATAAGAATGAGAGACGAGCACAGATGATGAAATTCACCCTCTGAACTGTGGGGGGTTTATCAAGTACTGCTCAGAGCTCTCCTCCGAAAACAGACCGAAATAATAAGAAAAATGCAATGAGGCAAAAAATCAAACGCCTCATGTATAGAAGCGGGTGTTTGGAACACGAACCTTAGAATACTGGGATGGTGGGGAAAGATACGCCCAGTCGTTGGACACTTTATGCAGCACAATTAAGCTGATTATAGGTTGTACTTGTCGTGTGGCCCTCAGACCCCAGAAGTCAATAGTGCCAAAGGGAGAGCTTGCTTTGTAAAGGCAGTGAACTCTAGAAGCATGTCCACTGTCTCAAACTATCTCCTCCAGTATGTCTGCAGTCTCTGACCATCCCCTCTAGTGTGTCTGCAGTCTCTGACCATCCCTTGTATCATGTCTGCAGTCTATGACCATCTCCTCTAGTGTGCAGTCTATGACCATCTCCTCTAGTGTGCAGTCTCTGACCATCTTCTCTAGTGTGCAGTCTCTGACCATCTCCTCTAGTGTGCAGTCTCTGACCATCTCCTCTAGTGTGCAGTCTCTGACCATCTCCTCTAGTGTGCAGTCTCTGACCATCTTCTCTAGTGTGCAGTCTCTGACCATCTCCTCTAGTGTGCAGTCTCTGACCATCTCCTCTAGTGTGCAGTCTCTGACCATCTCCTCTAGTGTGCAGTCTCTGACCATATGTCTGTAGTCTTTGGCCGACTTCTCTAGTGTGTCTGTAGTCTTTGACCGTCTCCTCTAGTGTATCTGCAGTCTTTGGCCGTCTCCTGTAGTGTGTCTGCCCTCTGTGACCGTTTCTTGTATGTTTTCATTTTTTTGCTATCTTCTGTAGTATGCCTGCAGTCTCTAACCATCTCCTATAACATGTCTGCAGTCTCTAACCATCTCCTCTAGTGTGCAGTCTCTGACCATCTCCTCTAGTGTGCAGTCTCTGACCATCTCCTCTAGTGTGCAGTCTCTGACCATCTCCTCTAGTGTGTCTGTAGTCTTTGACCATATACTCTAGTGTGTCTGTAGTCTTTGACCATCTCCTCTAGTGTGTCTGTAGTCTTTGACCATCTCCTCTAGTGTATCTGTAGTCTTTGGCCGTCTCCTCTAGTGTGTCTGTAGTCTTTGACCATCTCCTCTAGTGTGTCTGCCCTCTCTGACCATTTCTTGTATGTTTTCATTTTTTTTGCTATCTTCTGTAGTATGCCTGCAGTCTCTAACCATCTCCTATAACATGTCTGCAGTCTCTAACCATCTCCTATAACATGTCTGCAGTCTCTAACCATCTACTGTAGTGTTTTTGTGCATTATGGTGATCTCCTAGAGCAGTGGTCTCCAAATTGCAGCCCTTTTGCCTTTATTATTCCTCTCACTGACACCAACAACGGGACGCAATACCTTCCACTGACACCAACAATTGGGGACTATTTCTCCCACTGACACAAACACTATTCCTCCTTCTAATGCTAAAGATATGGTATTGTTACTGCCACTGGGTACCGTCTGGCCCCCCTAAATGACAGTAAACTGGCCCTTTGTTTTAGAAAGTTTAAAGACCCCCCCCTGTCCTATAGTATTTCTGCAAGCTCTGACCATCTACATTTCCAGTGTCCACTGGGGAGCCATTCCAAATGAATGACATCGCAACACGTTTCGTGCATTACGGGAACGTCCTTGTTACCGCAAAGCGTGAGTCCAGCCTAAAGTGATGTCAAGAATAATTTTTCCAAGGAAAAAAGAGGGGAATGGACTTTATAGGCACAAGTTTGAATTTTTACACAATATTTATTGGAAATATATCAAAAACCAATGTTTACATACAAAAAACATACAAAATATTGACAAAACAATACTTGAAAACAGCATTAATAGGTGAGGACTCGGGGACACCCCCCTATGGGTTTGACAGCACCACCACGTTTTTCGCTAGTTGTGGGATTAGTGTACATATATGACTTGCAATACAAACACTCCCACTTGGATGTGGACTGGCCCAAAAGGGATGATCGTCGGTCCCGGCGATTAAAAGAAGCTTATGCTCAACATGTTTCGCGACTTAGTTGTCGCTTCCTCAGGAGCTTCTGTTCTAATTAGAAAAACATTTTGTTACTAAATACAGTATTGATAAAGATTAATGTCTACACATTTTTCAAAACCATTTGTAAACAAACGTACTACTGCAATGCCCAAACCAGTTCTCCAGTCACTTTCACATTGCCAGATCCCGTCAAAACTCCACAGGGTAGCTTGGTGGGGCCACAGGAGAAGGCGCCCAGAGATTACCCCAAATATATAGTATCTTGACCCCTAACACGAGCTCTCACGACCAATGAGGCCCCAGAGGCAAGATACTGCCTAAAGTGATGGCACCATTGTTATTGCCTCATATCCAAAAATTTTTTATTTTTGTCAGGGACTTTACAGACTAAATTTACCCTTCCATTTTTAAGACTGTAAAATTCTGTATGGTTGGTGCCACGTAGGTCACCTTTGAGCTCGGTATTCTATGCATGTGTCCGTCCATAACCAAACTTTCTGTTTTTTCATGGAGTTCTTCATACCGGCGCCCTCCCTTGTTAAGCCGTCAGCACATAATTCACAGCAGATGTTGCCCTATCTGAGCCCCTTTGGAAAGCCTTTAATTTCACACTCTGTAATTAATTAGTTTAGCTGTTTATTAACCTCACTTGAGGCCTGGGAAAGGCAAGACAATGCCAGAACAGCAGTGTGGTCTTTTTTTTTTTTTTCTCCAGAGTTTTTGCTGACTGGTCAGAAATGTGGTTGGGGGGTCTCTTGTCCTCCACCGAGCCGGTCTTGTCTGTTTCTACCTGAAGCCAATTTATCATGATCATCTCTCTCTGTTGGCTAAACTCCCTTTTATTTTATCATCGTGTCCCGGGAGGCCGCCATTATCTCGACCTTGTGAATTACTGTCTCTGCACATCCTTTGTCATCTTTAGCGCCCTTTAAGTTCTTGATTTTGATTCTTCCGCCTGTAAGTGTTGTTTGTAATTGGTGACAAATCTTTTCCTTAAAGGGATCTGACTCGTATAGATCCAAGGAAATAGGGGGGGTTTGTCGCTATGTGCTGTGGTTTTTATTAGACCTAGATTTAACGGTCATGACTTTGGTGGCATTTTTTTTTTTTTTTTCATCAAGATTTTCTTTATGGTAGAAGAACAAAGTTTCTCCTAGTTTTCAAAGTTTCATACAACATAAAATATAAAAACAGCAAGTACAGAACAAGACTTGCAGTATAAAAAGAAATGGAAAAATAAAAACGCAACTTATAACAAGTATAGTTGCCAAAAACTTTCAGCATAACCTTGAAGTATAGCAGAAAATATGAGCAATCAGCGTACTTGCTAAAAATAAAATACATTCAATTCAATAAAAGACTGTATGATTAGAAATAACCGCGTTCATTTTTTTTTTTTTTCTTTTTTTTCTTTTTTTTATGTTTTTCAAATTGTATTTATTTTCTCACTTTAAAATGATATAGTGGTGTTATAGGTTGTTTTTTTTTTTCTTATTTTAATTGGAAAAACTTTTAGTAAACCCACTGCAATAGATAAACGTTAGAAAAAGCTGCGTATAGGATTAGAATTCTGTATACAGAACTGGGTATTTATTTGGCAAAGGTGCCATTTTTTTCTCAGTAATGGTTATTGGTGTTCATAGAACCTTGTACAGATGAGGAATTGCCACCAAGGTAGTGAGCATTGTACATTGACTTCTTAACTGGGTGTTGCTTTAAATACAAATGGAGTTTGTATGGAGAGTGAATTTAAAAATATGCTTGCCATGTGAAAATCATTCACCTACCCCGTTTCCCCGAAAACAAGACCTAGTGTGATTGTCGTGATGGCGGCAATATAAGCCCTACCCTGTTTCCCCGAAAAAAAGGTCTTCCCTGAAAATAAGACCTACAAGGACTTATTTGGGGGGTAGGGCTTATATTGCAGCCATCACCGAAAATCACGCTAGGTCTTATTTTCGGGGGAAACAGGGTAGAAGCAAATACACTTCCTAGGGAACATAGCCTTGCAGTCTCTGACCATCTCCTCTAGTATGTCTCCAGTCTCTGACCATCTCCTCTAGTATGTCTCCAGTCTTTGGCCATCTTCTCTAGTATATCTGCAGTCTCTGACCATCTCCTGTAAAAGGTCTGCATTTTATGACATCTCCTGTAGTGTCTTCAGTCTCTGACCATCTTCTATAGCAGTGTTTCTCAACTCCAGTTCTCGAGGCGCCCCAACAGGTTTTTCAGGCTTTCCATTATTTTGCACAGGTGATTTGATCAGTTTCACTGCCTTAGTAATTACCACAGCTGTTTCATCTGAGGGAAATCCTGAAAACATGACCTGTTTGGGGCACCTTGAGGACTGGAGTTGAGAAACACTGTTCTATAGTATGTCTGCAGTCTCTGACCATCTCCTGTAGTATGTCTGCAGTCTCTGGCCATCTCCTGTAGTATGTCTGCAGTCTCTGGCCATCTCCTGTAGTATGTCTGGAGTCTCTGACCATCTCCTGTAGTATGTCTGGAGTCTCTGACCATCTCCTGTAGTATGTCTGCAGTCTCTGGCCATCTCCTGTAGTATGTCTGCAGTCTCTGGCCATCTCCTGTAGTATGTCTGCAGTCTCTGGTCATCTCCTGTAGTATGTCTGCAGTCTCTGGTCATCTCCTGTAGTATGTCTGCAGTCTCTGGTCATCTCCTGTAGTATGTCTGCAGTCTCTGTCATCTCCTGTAGTATGTCTGCAGTCTCTGTCATCTCCTGTAGTGTGTCTGCAGTCTCTGGTCATCTCTTGTAGTGTGTCTGCAGTCTCTGGCCATCTCCTTTAGTGTGTCTGAAGTCTCTGACCATCTCCTCTAGTATGTCTGCAGTCTCTGACCATCTCCTGTAGTGTGTCTGCAGTCTCTGGCCATCTCCTGTAGTATGTCTGCAGTCTCTGGCCATCTCCTGTAGTATGTCTGCAGTCTCTGGCCATCTCCTGTAGTATGTCTGCAGCTCTGGCCATCTCCTGTAGTATGTCTGCAGTCTCTGACCATCTCTTGTAGTATGTCTGGAGTCTCTGACCATCTCCTGGAGTATGTCTGCAGTCTCTGATTTTAAGGGGGAGGCTCTCTGGGGACCCTGATTTTAAGGGGGAGACTCTCTGGGGACCCTGATTTTAAGGGGGAGGCTCTCTGGGGACCCTGATTTTAAGGGGGAGGCTCTCTGGGGACCCTGATGTAAGGGGGGGGGGGGCTCTCTGGGGATATATACACACACACACACACACGTGTATATTACTGTATATACATGTGTATGCCCCCCCCCCCCCCAAGCATATGACTCTCGTTAATACGCTCTGCTATGGGCTCCAGACCCAAATCTTTTGTAGACCTAGCGACGCTCCTGCTTAGAGGTGTGTATTATAGTCCACATAGAGAGCTGAGAACAACATAACTGATAACAGCGCAGCACAAACAGAGAGCACAGGAAGTTATCAGCTCACTCAATTTCTGGATGGATCAACAGGGATTTGTTTGCACTTATAAAATAGAAATTACAGAATGCTTTAAATGGTATATTTAATAGACCAAAAGGAAGAAATAAGAGAAAACCATTGTTGGGGATGTCAAACACTTAAAGCCTATCTAAAGCCAAAACCATTTTTTCGTTTTTAAATAAATTATGGAATGGTCACCTTTGTATTCCCACAGTTATCAGAATGCAGTATTGTATTTTTTTTACCCAATTTTTTTTTTAGGACAAAGTTACGGGGCTTCTACCGCCTTCTTCTGAGGTCCAAGCAGTACTGATAGACAATGGTTTAGCCTTTATGTCTCCGTACTGCCTGGACTTAGAGGAAGGTGGTTGACCTCCAAATAGCTTGTCCTGAAATTGTAACGAAGTGCAAAAAAAAAAAGGTACTCCACTGCAATGTTGCTCGTGCACGAATTACAATGTCCTTTGTTCCAAATTTGAAATTGGAACAAAGAAGATTCCTGCGTGAGAATTGAGCATTGAGATGTAGGGACTCTGAATAAGTCATCATTGCAGTAAGTGATCCCGGGAACCCCACACACCGTGGACCAGTGATCCAAGACTTGGGCCATCTGTCTCTGTCACTTGTGTTACCTCCCAGCATGACCTTCCTCTGCCAATATCATCACCCTCTCAGAAACCGGAGACTGTATCCGCAGATTCATCTTCTTTCCCAGGGACTCCTGCCAACTCGCTCAGCGCTATATCAGACTGTATTATGAATAAACACTATATGCTGCATTATAGAGGAGTCTTGGGGGTGAGAGACTGTCTGTGATGGGGATCGGCCATTCCAACTTCCAAGGCAAGAGAAAAGGTCGCCATCTTGGACTTTTTTTTTTAAAAAATTGTCCCCTGTCACCATTTTTCTCTTGGTGTCAGGAAAACTTGTCCGATGGAAGCAGCAGACAGAAATGACAATTAGCGCTCTTAAAGTGATATTAAAACTTTACCTAAATAGTGAAAAAATATATAATCAGCGCAATAAACAATGTGATTGTGAAAATAAAAAAAATAAAATAATATAATAGCCTACTAATAGACTTGACGTGATTGCTGCCCACATCACTTAGAGAGTATCCACTTGTGACTCTCAATAGGTAATAAACGTAATATGATAAATATAGTGTAGCTCAACCACAAGCTCATAAAACAAGTCCAAATGTTGACCACCACCTCTAGCTGGAATGCCTGCTCACCTCCCCATGTTAACCCCACTACAGAGTCACACACGCCGGTAGTAATATCTCTCAGGATGCCTCGGGGAAACCCTTCCTCCTCCTGGTGTTCCTGGACAAGGTGTGAAACGCGTTGGCTGTGTAGTATTTGTACCCCCCCCCCGTTGCTCTATGGATTGTCGTTTTTCTATTATGGATCAGTAAAGGTGATTTTATCGAAGTGCAACCATTCAGACTTTTCACTATACAGTGGAACCTTGGTAAACGAGCATTTTGAAAGACTAGTAACTTTTTATTTTTTTTTATTTTGACTAGTTTTTGCGAGTGTTGTCTCGCAAAACGAGCAGAATCCAAGCTAATGGGGTGTGCAGTACCGCATTTGGCCAGAGGTGCGGTGACACTCTGAACGGTTTGGAGCCGTTTGGAAATACTCGGAATCACAAGGAAATACTCCGTTCTGAGGCTTTACGAGTTCAGCCAAGCTGTCCCCGAGTTTTTCCGAGGCTCTCAGACGCCCCCCCCCCCACCTCTGGCCACATGCGGTATTGCATGCAATAGAAGTCAATGTGGAACAAATTATCTTCGTTTCCATCATTGACTTCATCATTGACTTCTATGGGGAAACTCGCTTTCATATGCGAGTGCTTTGGCTTACAAGCATTCTCCTGGAACAGATTATGCTCGTAATCCAAGGTTCCACTGTATGCCCCTAATACTTTTTTATTTTTTTTATTTGTGGTTGAACTGGATGGACTTGTGTCTTTTTTCAACCTAACTAACTATGTAACTTACCTGAGCCCCATTTCGATCCAGCAATGTTGCACAAGAGACTCAGCTCTCCCTGGACTCTCCCGCCTCATTGGCTCCCTCTGCTATTAATCACAGCCAGTGAGCCAATGAGGAAGGAGAGCGGACAGGACCGGGCCACGGCTCTGTGTGTGAAAGCTCGGGAACAAGCCTGCTTAGGTGTCCCCATAGCTTGCTGTGGGAGCACTCTGCAGGAGGGAGGGGCCAAGAGCGCTGGCAAGGGACCCAGGAAGAGGAGGATCGGGGCTGCTTTGTGCAGAACCAACTGCACAGAGCTGGTGAGTATGACATGTTTTCTTTTCTTTTTTTTTTTAGGAAAGTCTTTAATTTCACTTTAAGGCCCCTTTCACACTGAAGTGTTTTTTCAGGAGCTACAGCGCTAAAAATAGTGCCTGTAATGCGCCTGAAAAAAGCGTGTCCTTTAACTCCAGTGTTAAAGCCGGAGAGCTTTCACACTGGAGCGGTGCGCTAGCAGGATGGTAAAAAAAAGTACTGCTAGCAGCATATTTGGAGTGGTGAAGGAGCGGTGTATTCACCCATTGAAATCAATGGGACACCGGGGGGATACCGCGATAATACCGCCGGCAAAGCGCCATTGTAGCGGCGCTTGGCGGGGGGTTTTTAACCCTTTTTCGGCCGCTAGCGGGGGATAAAACCACCCCGCTAGTGGCCGAATACCGCGGCTAAAACAACGATAAAGCAGCGCTAAATATATCGCTGCTTTACCGCCGTTGCCCCCACCGCCCCAGTGTTAAACCGGCCTAAATGAGACAAGTATACACTATAGAGCAGTGATGGCGAACCTTGGCACCCCAGATGTTTTGGAACTACATTTGCCATAATGCTCATGCACTCTGCAGTGTAGTTGAGCATCATGGGAAATGTAGTTCCAAAACATCTGGGGTGCCAAGGTTCGCCATCACTGCTATAGAGGGATATGCTTTCCTCATTGTCCACAACTACTTTAAGTTTTCTTTCAGCCCTGATGAAGTGGGTTTATTATGGCCCCCCGAAATGCGATGGCTTTGTTTTTATAATCTTCCATCTGATTTTACATTGGAGTAAAATTATATCTGGATATTTAACTACTGGATATTGGGGCACTTCATCTTTTAGAGCTATTTATTTGCATCAGGAAGGCCGTTGAATGCAGATGTGATATATTTCCCCCCTCGCCCTAAACAATTCAAGATGGCCGCTCCCGTTCTCAGAAAGATATTCAGGCCTAGGCAGGGGCTGAATCGCCCAGTTAAACCATTTCTGTGATATAAAAACATGTTTAGCAGCAATGCTTCCATCATTCTAACGCCTCTCCTCTGCAAACTCTACTATAATAATGTGTATTTTTGTCCAAATTTCAATCTGGAATGAGATGTTTTCCAGGAAAACGCTTTGTCTGAGCCTGCAACTTTAGAGCTTCGCCTTGTATCTGCATCATTTTGCGATTACCCATGCAGGCGAATCGTTCAATAAGCGCATTTCTCATTCTTGAAAGAAATGCCGTCCACTGATATCCATATTGTAATTATCTGCCCGCGCCGCGCGCCGTTCACGCCACCTGTCTCCCCGCCGTTACTTGATCTTTGCCGTTCAATTACGTTTAAGGCCGGTGTTTGTTCTTGGGAGCGCTTTGTTCATTTGCGAGACTGATGGTTAGTCAGAGAGCATATTATTCACACTGATGTATTTATCTATTTAACACAAAGCAGTTACCTCTCAGTGCTCCGACCGCAAACGAGATTGCATTACAAATTACTTTTTTCTGTACGGGAGCTAAAGGTATTTGTGAGCTTCGCCTGGTCTAGCCGTCGTTTGGGTTTTGTTTTTACACTTCGTAGGTCAGCTCATTAAATCCTTCATCATTGGCACAATGTTTTGCTTAGTGCAGGTTAAATTTGTTTGATATCGCAAGAGTGTATTGATGCAGAGGCCACAAGTAAGCAAGTCCCTTCCTTGCCACCCTGACAGCGTTTTTACTGTACTGTATGGGGCCCTGGTGCCCAACCTGTGGCCCTTCAGTATATGATGTGCAGCCCTCGGACCTCAGCAATCTGTAGTAATAACAGTGATTAGGGTAGAGCCTAATGTACATGGGACACTGAGGCAACCTCCTCTGAACAAATTTTTTGACAGCTTGAAACCGGCGTTTAAAAACGCCCGTTTAGCCGCATTTGCAAGCCGCGTTTTGCCACGTTCGCATTTAGGAGCTTTTATTTAAGATAACATCATAGGACCTTCCCAAAGCCCAAAAAACAGTATTATTTAACTATTTCAGCCATTCTGTGCGACCAGAGTGAGTAGCAGCAGCTGAGGGAGCAGCACTGTACTTGTAGCTACCTCAATTTCGGTGCTTTTACTATGGATCCCATAGTGAGCATATGTGAGGAAATGCTCCAGACGTTGCTGTTGACGAGGCTGGAAAGACGTCGGAAATTGTGTGCGAGGACCAGAGTTCGTCGCTACTGGACTCATCCATTGATTGCGCAACGCATGTCTGTAGGATATTTTTCCAACATGTATGTACAGCTGCGTAGTCTCCCTGATAATTTTTTTAATTTGGAAGAGTGTGCCACCAGAGGAACGTCTTCTTCAGGGGGAAACCCTAACCTTAACCTTGTTCTTCAGGGGGAAACCCTAACCTTAACCTTGTTTTTCAGGGGGAAACCTTAACCTTGTTTTTCAGGGGGAAACCCTAACCTTAACCTTGTTCTTCTGGGGGAAACCCTAACCCTAATGGGGAAACCCTAACCTTGTTCTTCAGGGTGGAAACCCTAACCTTGCTCTTCAGGGTGGAAACCCTAACCTTGCTCTTCAGGGTGGAAACCCTAACCTTGCTCTTCAGGGTGGAAACCCTAACCTTGTTCTTCAGGGTGGAAACCCTAACCTTGTTCTTCAGGGGGAAACCCTAACCCCCTAACCCTAATGGGGAAACCCTAACCTTGTTCTTCAGGGTGGAAACCCTAACCCTAATGGGGAAACACTAACCTTGTTCTTCATGGTGGAAACCGTAACGGGAAACCCTAACCCTAACCTTGTTCTTCAGGGGAAACCCTAACTGTAATGGGGAAACCCTAACCTTGTTCTTCAGGGGGAAACCCTAATGGGGAAACCCTAACCTTGTTCTTCAGGGTGGAAACCCTAACTGGAAAACCCTAACAGGGAAACCCTAACCTTGTTCTTCAGGGTGGAAACCCTAACTGGAAAACCCTAACAGGGAAACCCTAACCTTGTTCTTCAGGGTGGAAACCCTAACTGGAAAACCCTAACAGGGAAACCCTAACCTTGTTCTTCAGGGTGGAAACCCTAACCTTAACAGGAAACCCTAACCTTAACCTTGTTCTTCAGGGGGAAACCCTAACCCTAAATATCAACATTCTGGACCACAAAATTTACATTTTTACAATTTTCTCATTTTATTTCCCCAAAATTTTTTAATAAAGTCAGATCTTCATGCAAATATTTTTGATCAAGTCGGGGGTCAAGCTCAATGGTGGGGTCACCTGGTTCAAATCTAACGACATATAGGTCAAATTCCAATTCTACTTTGGCTAACAGCAATGCTAGTGGTGTATTGGATTGGATCATGGGCTCATTAAGGGTATATAAATGGTCTATGAAGCATTGCAAGTTTTTAAAATATTTTTTTAGTTTTTTCCATCATGTGCTATCATTTTAAATAGGGCAACTTTAAAAACGCTTCTAAACGAAAATGCAGCTAAACGCTGGTACCGCTCTCTAAATCATATACAGTAAACCCCCCTCCATCGCTGGGGTTAGGTTCCGGACCCACCCGCGAAAAGTGAAAAACCGCGAAATAGAAAGACCCTATTTAAATACACCCTAGGCATGTTTTTGTTAATTTTTTAATAGCATTTAAAGGTCTTTAAACACACTTTTATGCAATAGAAACACATTAAAGATAGAGAGAGAGATCAAGAGGATTTTTAAAACACAAAAATATTGTCTTAACTGTACAGTACAGTAAAAAATAGAGTACATAACTGCGAAAATGGCGAAATATTACCACAATATCAGTATAACAGGTCCTAATTAAAATACCGCGATATACCGGGACCGCAATAACTGAACCGCAATATAGCGGGGGTTTACTGTATTTGTTATATTATGCTAAGAGAGAAATCGTAATTGACTGGAATGATCATTCCCCTTTCTCCCAATGGTTTCGTGGGGAAACTCCTATCAATTCTGTTCTTCATATGTACAAATTAACTTTAATTATTAGGAATTGCCCTAGGAAGTTCCATGGGGTATTGAAGGCCTAGCAGTGGAGTATTTCTTCAACTGTTTACTGTGGTGGCTGTGGTGCTATTTATGTGGCATGACCCTGTGTGAGGGCATTGTTCTGGTGTCTATGAAGACTTGGGTAACCTATGCTCTTTCCAAATGGACATTGTGTTATTGCTACTGTCAGTGTAGGTTCTACCTTAATTCCACTATGCGCTGTTGGTTTCTGTACCATGCCACCGTTTCAATAAAGTAACATTTTATTTAAAAAAAAAAAAAAGATAGCCGTGGTTGCTCTTTGAGTTGGCTTTAGTATTCATAAAGCGAAATCTGATTTTTACCCGGGGTTACTACAGTTTCTGTATTTGAACACCATTCATGTCAATCTGATGTTGTTATCTATTCCTTTTCTCATCCACTTCTGCTGCTGTCAAACTTAATTGCATTCTTTCCACCTGATTCACAAAGGTCAGGGACTCGAATGTTGTCTCCGTAATCAATACAAATCCATAGTAAAATATTAATAGAGATCACAGTTGGGTATGATGGATTCCAACACCTGCATACTTCATGGCAGCTGTCCGATCAATCATACGTGGCCTGGCACTGCGCAGGTGGAGCAACATGTGTTAACCGCTGGCATCCTCTGGGGATGATGGAGTGCCGGGGGGTGCGGGGCACTCTGCTGTGTGACCTGGATAGATGGAACAAGCAGGGCACCCTGTCTGCCCAGGACTCAAGTGGAGTTCTGGGTTAGAATAACAGTGCTCGGTCCACCAAGCAGCAGGACAATGCTTGTGTTGTAAGATGACACTGGTGTGAACACATTGTGACCCTGGATGAACCACAGATTACCAAAAAAAAAATTAACTTCTAAAGATTTCAGCCTGCAAACACTGGGTAAAAATAAATAAAATGCAGATTGCCTTAAGCATTTAGATCAAGAACAACTTTTTAAAATCATTTCATTGATTAAAAAGTTATTCAAAAGTTTTTTTAGAATTTTTTTTTTTTTTTTTTTTTACTTTGTATTTATGAAATATAAAGAAAATAAAAAAAGCTGTTTGACTCATTATTTTTCAGAATATAACATTTTTTATTTTTGTAGTTTTGGATGTTGAGTTTGGAAGTTTTGGGGAATTGAGTGTTTCCGAGACATTCATGTTAAGTTTTTTTATTTTTATTTTTTGTTTGAATTTCTGCAGTTCTGATCTTGAGTGTGGGATATATTTTTTTATATTTTTCTCCGGGTCTTTTTTTTTTTTTGGGGAGTTTCACACTCTATAAGTCCTGGTGGTCCTTATGAGTGGAACATAAAGTGATGCGAAGTCCAAATCTGTGTGGCCGGCCTGACTCCATACATTTGTGACCGTGAATCCTACCTTAAAGGGTCTGTCCAACTGATTGTTCCATTTTTATAAATTCAGGTCACCAATTAGTTTGTCTCTCTGGGACCCTGTTGGTCAGATCTTCATTGCTGAAGTCATTATTGTGCTTGTTTTGATTTTGGGTTAACCATGAAGCATATGGCCTTTATGAGGGCAAACCCACAACCTTAGTGTTATTGGCACCACATTACACAGCTGAACTAACCAACCAAACTAAAAAGAGACCAAAGTGTACCAGTCCCATTACCCAGAGGTTGATGGATTTGGATAACCCCTTCACGCCGATCGTACGCAAATTTGCGTTCATGGGATGAAGGGGTTATACCGGGTGATGCCTGCTGCCGGCATCCCCCCGGTACCGTTTTTTAGAGCGGGCTGTTGGCTCTTTATGATAACCGATGCGACTAAAAGCCTCCCGGCTGTTATCCTAAAGGAGCGTGAGGGGACGCCCCCCCCCCGCCACCTTCCTACACTCTTCCCGGGCCTCCTGTCCCACTGGGAGACCCGAGCCACCAGCCATCACGTCCGCCGGCTAGGCTGTGTCCCGAACAAAGCCGGATTCGGCTCTAATCGGGTCTCCGATATAAAATCCCGGAAGCGACGTCACTTCTGGTTTGCTTGGCTGCCAATGGCTCAGATTTTTTTAAAGAATTACAGTTTTCAGAATCGCAAATTTTGGCAATCTGAATACTTTTAAGTGCAAAGGAGGGATTTGAGGTCTTTTAGACCCCCCCCCCCCCCCCCCCCCCCCCCCCCCTATCCCTCCATAAAATAGTAACTGTCACCGTCTATTACTGTCACAAGAGATGTTTACATTTCTTGTGACAGCAATAAAAGTAATCAGATTTTTTTTTTTTTTTTTTTTTTAAAGGGACAATGTAAAAAAATAAAAATAAATACTTAATTAAATTTTTTTTTAATTGCCCCCGCGTGCTCACGCAACAAAGGAAACGCATACGTAAGTCGCGCCCGCAAATGTAAATGGAGTTCAAATCGCATATGTGAGGTTCTGCTGGAATCGTCAGAGTGAGAGCAATAATTTTAGCAAAAGACCTCCTCTATAACTCTAACCTGGTAACCGGTAATTTTTTTTTTAAAGCGTCGCCTATGGAGATTTTTAGGTACCGCAGTTTGTCGCCATTCCACGAGTATGCAAAATTTCAAAGTGTGACATGTTAGGTATCCATTTACTCGGCGTAACGTCATCTTTCACATTATACAAAAAAATTGGGCTAACTTTAATGTTTTTTTTTTTTTTTTTTTTAATTCACGAAAGTGTATTTTTTCCTCAAAAAATGCGTTTGTAAGACTGCTGTGCAAATACCGTGTGACATAAAATATTGCGACGATCACCATTTTATTCTATAGGGTCTCTGCTAAATATATATATATATATATATATATATATATATATATATATATATATATATATATATATATATATATATATATATATATATATATATATATATATATATATATATGTGTGTGTGTGTGTGTGTGTGTGTGTGTGTGTGTGTGTGTGTGTGTGTGTGTGTGTATATATATATATATATATATATATATATATATATATATATATATATATATATATAATGTATATGTGTGTGTGTTTATAGTATTTGGGGGTTCTAAGTAATTTTCTAGCAAAAAATACTGATTTTAACTTGTAAGCAACAAATGTCAGAAATAGGCATGAAAGGGTTAAAAATGTTTTTATTTTAATGCCGCCTTTTTTTTTTTTTTTTACCAATATGGTTTTGTATGTACAGAGCACCCTTATTCTAACGATGGCAGCTTGTCTAATTTCCCTAGTGATGTCACAAGGTCCTGGTCGCCTAGTAGTAAAAAAAAATGGCTACCTTTTTTTAAAACCAGTGCATGTATAAGACTGTCCAAAGTGGTTGCAATGAGTTATTTTTTTATTTATTTTTTTAATGACACTAATTGATGTCCCATCCGAGCATACAAATGATTCTTCTTCATTGCTCACCGCAGCCATGAACCTCTTTGGCCTAAACTGGCACCTGCAGCCGACGGAAAGACAGACATACGAGATCTCAGATGACAAAGCCAGCAGTTGGCCTTTGCCGACGGACGTCACCTTATACCCTTCAGGGAAAACAGGCGAAGGTAGGGTGTGTTCTAAGTGTTGTGAGTTTCTCGTGCGTCCCATTTCACATGACCCATCACGCCTCTGTAATCACTGCATATGTCTGTGGTCATCCCTCATGGTATCACAGGCCAAAAAAAGGGGCCATCTACTCAGAATTCTACTGATGATTTTTTCTCTTAAAGTTCCGTACCTGTTATTACTATTATTTTCTGGTATTGTAGTTAGTTTTAGTTATAGTCCACCCAAAACTTCATTGCCAAGTGGTGACCTCAAACCGTGGATCGCAACATCCCCCATTTGTGGCCTTGTTTGTCTACAACATGATATTTGTAGCTTGTGTTTTTGATGACCATCATTTCTCAATATATTTGAGTAAATCTGTAATTAAGATTATTATGGGGGAGGCCAATTGGTGCCCTTCTTCTGAAAAAGCTAGTTGCCTGGCTTTTAGATTTGACACACGCTATCTCTCAGACCCAAAACAAGTATCTAGCAAAGTAGATGTAGAGTCAAAGTCTGTTATGTGTGTGATCATTCTAGGTCGATAAATCAGAAAGCCGTGTAGTTAACGCATAAGCATGTCAGGTAGGCAACCAGCATTTTTCACTGGCATCCCAAAGCACTAAATCAATGCCACAGCGCACAGCAATGTTCTACCATGAGTTGTGCTGCGTTTAAAAAAAAAAAAAAAAGTCTGTTGAGGCACATTGATAGCCCATTCAAATCTGCATTCACAGTAACGTACAACATAATATATATTAAGGCACTGCTTCTAACTACGTGGCTGTGAGGGGACCATAGGCGATGGCTGCCCTTGGATATTTGATCTAATTCCAGGCTAGGTACCATAGAGCTGGCAGGAAGTGTCAGTAGATTCGAGAGGTTGGGTAGGCAGTCTCTCATTTAAGTTAATTTTTTTTTTTTTCCGGTAGTGGATTTAAACCAATGGCATCCCTTTCATTCCTTCCTAATCCCCGCTTCTTGGATCCTCTTTAGCTTTTCTCAGCTTCTTGGACCCTATTAGGCTCCGGTATTGGGCCCTAGCCTGGGCCTTCATTGTTCAGTTATTGGATTGTCCTATATATGTTTGTGTTGAGTTGATTTCAAAGTATCCCTGAGACCTTTGGGGAGATTAGCCACTTTTGAGGTAATTTTGGTTTTTGATAATTGTTTTATTTCTGATGCTGGCCGTCTATTTGAGTCTTCTGTACCTATTGATATACTGCTATGCTTTTCTTATATGTATAAATATGAACACAAGTGCAGCGCTAAAATAAAGTGACAATGAATAAAAATATTGAAAGTGAATCCAAAAATTGTGTTAACTAAATGTGACAGTCCCAAGTAAAGCCCTCTCATAAGTCTTCTCATGTTCTGAAATCAATAATTCTCCAAATGTTAGACACCTTGTGAGCCACCACTGTGTCCAATATACAGGCTTACCAGAGAAAGTGGACTCTTTTTTTTTCACACTGTAAAGAGTCAACAAGGCATGTATTTCAAAGGGTCTCCACCCGAGATGTTATGCACATCTTCATCCTGCTCCAATTATTAATTCCTAGCGCTCACAACCTCAGGCTCATGCCACTCAGCCAATATAGGGGAGAGAATTCAAACAAGGCCTCAGTGTTCAATCGAAAACCTCCATTTATTTTAAAAAAAGGTTAAAAACTCACAATGTTTATAAGAAAGACAAGTGTTAAAGCCACATATGCCGTCAGACATGACGAAACGCATAGGGTGGACTTATGCTCATGACATCATTGCACACATTGCTACCAGGAAGTGGCTCACCTGGGACTGTAATATTTGATTAGAGCTTTTGAAAGGTGTCTTTCACGTTTGGAAATTTATTGATTTCAGAACATGTGAAGACTGTTATATAGAGGACTTTACTTGGGACTGTCACTTTTAGCTTTCACAATTTTTGGATTCACTTTCAATATTTTTATTTATTGTCACTTTATTTTAGCACTTCACTTGTGTTCATATTCATGCATTTCTTAACTTATGTTAATTGATGTGCCTGCTGCTAGTTCTGTTCTCTGAACGCGAGTTGCCTTTCGATTTGTCTCATATGTATAAATAAAGATTTAAACAAACAAACCACATCGTCCACATAAAGGGTTTATAAATTGTGCAACATTAAAAAAAACTAACAGAGAGACCCAGTCTTTCCCCCCCTCTTAAAGAGGAAGTAAACCCTGATGGGTTTTACTTCCTCTTTGTTTCCCTGCAAAGGTAAAGCATAATGGGCTACTATGCATCGCATCGTAGTCCATTATGTGTCACTTACCTGACACAGGAGCCAGCAAAGTCACCGCTGTCCCCTTGTATACGGAGCCTCCATCTTCTTGGTGGGTCTCCCTGCTCCGATGCTGTCATTTGGCGGTGCCGCAATGACGTTACTCCCGCTCATGTGCACGGGAGCCACCACTCGCGGCATATTGCCATTGACAGCGGCGCACTCAGTGCGCCTGCGTGCCGCAGTCTATGGCCCATGCGCCGTAGACAGAGGTGCCTGTCTTTTGGCAAATATCTCCTAAACCGTGTAGGTTTAGGAGATATTTCTTGGACCTACAGGTAAGCCTTAAAGCGGCGTTCCACTCAAAAATGGAACTTCTGCTTTAACCACTCCTCACCCCCTTACATGCCACATTTGGCATGTAATTTTTTGGGGGGGGGGAGTGAGTGGGGGCTTCATTAGGAGGGGGACTTCCTGTCCCACTTCCTCCTTCCGCCCAGGAACCGCCTAGGCGACTCCTCCCTCTAGGCGATCTCCTGGGACACGTGACAGGTCCCAGGAGATCGCCTATCCACTCCGGGAGCGCAGCGCGACTCGCGCATGCGCCGTGCGTGCCCGGCCATGAAGACGAAACCTGTCACGGCTGGGTGCCCTTAGTGGAAATGGCGGCGCCGGCAAAGAGGAGGGGGAGAGGAGTGACACCTCGTTCGGCCGCATCGCTGGACCGTGGAACAGGCAAGTGTCTGTTTATTAAAAGTCAGCAACTACACTTTTTGTAGCTGCTGACTTTTAAAATGCCTGGAACTCCCCTTTAATCTAGGCTTACCTATAGGTGAAAGTGGTTTGTAAGGGTTTACAACCACTTTAACCCAAAGGAATGCTTGAAATATTATTTAGGTCTCATGGAACCCCTAGGTGGGCTAGTGGGGAAAAAATGCCTCTTACAGTGGCAGTCAGTGGAAAAACAGCCCCCCTTTACAGTACTGATTAGAATGCCACCCTTACAGATGGCTAAAAAAATCTGCAAAGTGGTATTTGACCTGGAATTATACAGGCACCTTCAGCTGGGAGGTCAGCCACAGCTCAAAGAACCTTGAGGAACCACTGGAGGAACCCTTGAATTCCATGGAATCCTGGTTAAGAATTGTTGCTTTAGCCCTTACCCAATCTATCCAATGTGAAATAAAAAGATTTGGCTGGAGCGGAGTTCTAATATACGGCACAAACTCTTTGGTTCTCTTTTTTTAACAAATGGGGCAAACCTGGAGATGTTCCCTTTTTATGTTTCTGTTTATATCCTCTGTTGAAAAATCTGCATTAACTCCAAAACTTTGCAATAACTAGAGCAAAACTGGAGAAGTCTTCTTTATCTCTATTTACTTTGCGCCTGCGATAGAGAATTTCAGTTGCACATTTTGCGTCTGTTGCACCGTTTAAACACTGAACCTCACATAGTGAGCCCTGCACAATGACTGCACCTTTGTTCCGGGATCGTAAATCAGCCCCAGGATTTGTAAGCGGTAAATGGGTCCGGAATAACCTTTCAGCTTTATATTAAACATGTGACAGCTTAATCCAGCTGGAAAATGGTCATAATTGAGAATATCTTTCTTGGAAATTGCAGACCGAAGACAATTAACAAACGTCTGCTCTATATCATCATGTAAAGTTGGAAGAAACGGGCCCACAATTTTGTACTCCTGACGTAGTTCTATTCCGTTTTTTTTTTGTTCTTTTGGGGCTAATTGCACCTTTCTTTTGATGACGGGACCCCCTGTTCAATATCATCCGTGTGCGTTTTTATGATGTCTACCAGCTGTAGCAGAATGACTGGAGGAAAACTGACGTGGGGGCAAACTAATGTTCAATTCATCGTCCTGCCTTGTGTAGTCAGGAAAACACAAGTTGTGATTACTCGGCAGTTATGTGATTATAATTTAAGCCCTCTAAAGCTACAAATTAGTTAATTGGGTAGGAAGTTCTAAACCCGTCCGACGTTCATTATGGATGCCAACAATGTGAAGATTGTGCAGAGCCTGCAGATCCGTGGGATTTCCCAGAATTCCCTGCAGTGATGGCGCACCTCCTGGGAGCTTTTGTTTAGGTTTGTTTTTGTTACATTTTAACTGGTGAGCAGCGAGTGCTACCGGAATTTTGGCAGTCATGTGATCTTTTGGAGGGACATCGTGTTGAGAGAAACTTTGTTCTGAAGGCCAACAGTCAAGGACGTTGGCGAATGAATTAAAAGATGGAAAAACCAAATGCATCTAACTATCACAAAATATATACTATCTAAAGAATAAATAAAAAATAAAAAAAAATTATATACAACCCAAAAAGGTTGCGGTCTACTCAAATCTTTATCTTGGTACTAAAGCCGGTATCAAACAGCGAAGTTTTTCGCGCGTCCTTGCTCTTGATCAGGTGAAGAAACCTTTTTGTGTTTTTGACGGTGTGGAAACTTTTTTGGCACCTGGAAGGCATCACACATGCCAAGCCATAGGTCATCACAGGGGACAAGGGGGCACTCTAAATAGGAAAAACCTCCTTCATAGTAAGAGCTGTAAAAATAGGGAATAGACTCCCTCAAGGGTCTGGTCAGCTCAGAAGATTGTTTTAAAGAAGGCCTGGATTCTTTCATAAATGGACAAAATATAATGGGATATTAATATTTATTGGTAAAGTTGATCCATGGAATATCTGATTGCCTCTTGGGGGATCAGGAAGGAATTTATTTTGCTTGCTGGAGCAAATTGTATCATGCTTTATTGGGTTTTTTTTTTTTTGCCTCCCTCTGGATCAACTGTGTGTGTATAGGATTGTGTATTTGGGATTATAATTATATATTTTTTTCCCTTTTTATTGGTTGAACTGGATGGTCTTTTTCTTTTTTTTTTTTTCAAACATACCTTGTAATAGTAATATGGCATGACAGGTCCTCTTTACAGCGAGATCTGGGGTCTATCCCCTCTATACTTGAAAGATTGAGATTAAAAAAAAAAAAATCGATCTCAGGCTTTCTAGCTAAAAAAAAGTGTTTACATCTGCCAGCGCCGGAAGTGACGTCATGATGTTGCTTCCGGCCTCCGAGGGTCATAGAGATGGCCAGAGACCGTCTGGTCTGCGGTCAGCTCTATGGTAAACCTCTGCTGCCAGCAGATTCATTCCCCGGCTCCCTGATCGCATGGGCGAGCCCAGAAAGGCATCGGAGGGCGGCGGGATGTCACATCTTCATGAATGATCCGTCTCCCATAACAGTATGAGGCCACAAGCTGTAGTGGAAAGCTCCTCCTACCTGAACACTCAACACTGCAATTTATCACGTGATCGTGGAATACAGATCCTAAATGACAGCCCAGTCCCTCCCTCCTCCTCCTCCATGCCCAGTAACTAAAAAAAAGAACACAGTGGGTGGGATGTCACATGATTGATTTGATGGATGATCCGCCTCCCATAACAGCATGAGGACACAGGCTGTAGTGGAAAGCTCCTCCTACCTGAACACTCAGCACTCAGGCAGACCCTGTAGTTTATCACGTGACCGTGGTATACAGATCAGCCAAAAAAAAGGTATATAGTGGCAGTATTTTCATGGAAAAAAAAAAAAAAAAATGTATAAGCTGTGGGCACTGCGGGGGGCAGATGAATTATTTTCAAATTACTGGGTTTACGAACACTTTTTGAGTCTGCTTGTTGCTGTGTTTAGCTCTATGTCCCTGCTGGGTCTGTACTGCGCAGCAAACATTCACGAATCTGGAAACTCTGGAGGGAGTGCAGATATAAGTAAAAGGTTAGGTACGGGTTGTTTTTTTTTTTTTTTTTTTACATTTTAGTTTTATATATCGCATCTGGTTTAATAAAAGAATGTGCGGGGTAATTTTTGACACTTAATACTCAGGTGGGCTTAACCTGCCGCTCTTTTTCTAATTTCAACCAGACGCCAAATTTCCTGATCCTATAAATAAAAGTAATTTGACTGACAAAATTAATGGGCCCTTTTTCTGTAATATTTGTTTTATTAAACTGCAGCCCGGGCCGTAAACCATGGCTTAAAGGGAAACTCCGCACTGTTTGCTGTCAGTACTGATCAAGTCGTTGTTTTTTTATTCTTCAAAGTCGTTTTGAACACGGCTTTTTGTAAAATAATTATTTTTACTGCTCCGTGTTTTTTTATTTTATGTCGAAGGCTTATTAGCATGTTATTTACTTCTATTGGGGTTGTGTTGTGCGCAGGAGGCGGATGGCTGAAATGGAGAGGAAACGAAGATAATGCTTTGGGTTCAGCCAGTCACTTGGATTGGCATTAGAATATATATTACGGAAGCACCTCAATGCAGATGCCTTTCAGGGAACCATCTGTGTGCTGTTTGGTGCTGCGTTGGAAATAAAGGTTCAGATCGAATTTCCTATACATTTGTTGTATTCTTTTATATATTGGTAGTCCTATAACCCTTTCCTGCTAGCCCTTTAAGAAATGTAAATGCTGGAGGCGTGTCTTGGTCTTCCCAATCATGTAATCACTGTCATTGGCTGTCACACTGACCACGTGATTGGAGCCGGTCTTGCCGACACACGATCGTCATTGTCTGACCAGAACTGTTGGTGACTGATCGAGTAGTTACAATGCTGAGTTGAGTGCAATCCCAGCAGAAACCCATAAGACTGGTCATGGGCATATATGCGACGGCGCCAAATAAGGCCCACCTCCGCATTGCCACTGGAAATAGGTTAAAATGAATGGGCAGCCTTGACACAACACACGTAAGGTAATGCAGATGCAATGGGAGCCTAAAGCCTCGTACACACGAACGGATTTTCGGCAGGGAATTGTGTAATTGTGAGACAGACTGTTTGCCTAAAATCCAACCGTTGGTACGCTCCATCAGACAATTGCTGTCCAACTTTCGCCCAAGAAATGTTGGATGACAGGCTAGGAAATTTTCGGCGGCCAACGGTCTGTTGTCAGATTTTCGGATCGTGTACACAGAAGTCCATCACACAGAAGTCCAAAGTACAAACACGCATGCTCGGAATCAATGGTCACCAAACATGACATTAGCATAAGGTGCCCAAAGGGTGGGGCTCAAGAGCTGAAAAAACACTTAATACATCACTACGTTCGTGTTTGTTGGCAGACAATTGTGTACCGTTTGTATGCAAGACAAGTTCACGGCACACGTCCTTCGGACAAACGTCTGACGCTTTGTTGGCCAACAATCCGATCGTGTGTACGAGGCTTAAGGCATCAGCTCTACAATACAATGCAGAAAGCAACGGCACTTTTTTAATGGGCAAGTGTGGCTACCCACATGAACATACACTATATTACCAAAAGTATAGGGACGCCTGCCTTTACACGCACATGACCTTTAATGGCATCCCACTCTTAGTCCGTAGGGTTCAATGTTGAGTTGGCCCACCCTTTGAAGCTAGAACAGCTTCAACTCTTCCGAGAAGGCTGTCCACATGGTTTAGGAGTGTGTCTATGGGAATGTTTGACCATTCTTCCAAAAGAAGTGCATTTGTGAGGTCAGGCGCTGATGTTGGACGAGGAGGCCTGGCTCGCAGTCTCTGTTCTAAATTATCCCAAAGGTGTTCTATCAGGTTGAGGTCAGGCTGGTCAAATCCCTCCACCCCAAACTAACTCATCAATGTTTTAATGGACCTTGCTTTGCGCACTGGTCCAAATCATTCATTGGAGGGGGGAGTATGATGTGGGGTTGTTTTTCAGGGGTTGGGCTTGGCCCTTTAGTTAAAATGAAGGGAAATCTTAAGGCGTCGGCATACCAAGACATTTTGGACACTTTCATGCTCCCAACTTTATGGGAACAGTTTGGGGATGGCCCCTTCCTGTTCCAACTTGACTGAACACCAGTGCACAAAGCAAGGTCCATAAAGACATGGATGAGAAAGTTCGGCAGGGAGGAACTTGACTGGCCTACACAGAGTTCTGACCTCAACCCGATAGAACACTTTAGGTTGAATAGGTCCAGAGACTGCAAGTCAGGCCTTCCTGTCCACATTCAGTGCCTGACCTCACAAATGCACTTCTGGAAGAATGGTCAAATACTCCCATAGACACACTCCTAAACCTTGTGGACGGCCTTCCCAGAAGAGTTTTTAAATTGTAATAGCTGCAAAGGGTGGGCCAACTCAATATTGAACCCTACAGACTAAGTCTGGGATGCCATCAGAGCCATTTGCAAGATAATTATAACTCTTGGTTTGGAGCAGTGAGATCTCTCATCTGTGTTCTCGTCTACCTGGCTTTCCAACCCCTTGCATTGCATTCTCCATAATATAAAAAAAATAACAATAAAATCCAGTGCCGGGACCATGTCCTTTTAGCCCCCCCTTTTTCTTTTCTTTTTTCACAATACATTTTATTGAGCGAGAATATTGTTGCACATACAAAACATAGTGTAAAATAAGAAAAATGAACAGGAGAACATTTTCTTTTACAAAAATAGAATGAACAGAATTGTAGGCGTACAGTGGTGCTGAGGTGATAATGGATGATGATAAAACAATGAGAAAAGAGTACATTGTTTTCTGAAGTAAGTCCAACTGAGCTTTCTTTAAGTGAAAAAGGGATTATATAATAAACGCAAATAATTCTAAGGCCCCTTTCACATGGACGGACCGTTCAGATCCGCCTGTCAGTTTTGACGGCGGATCTGAACTGGCGCTCCATGTTAGTCTATGGAGCGTCGGATGTCAGCGGAGACATGTCCCCTGACATCCGACCCGGTCCAATCCGCCAAAAGCAGATGTATGGCTCTACGTCCAGATCCATCGCTATCGGATCAGGTGAGATCTGATGAAAACTGACACCTTGTCCGTTTTCATCCGATCTCTCCATAGAGACCAGCGGCGCTCTCAAGCCTCTCCCCGCTCAGTGAGCAGAGAGGGACTTGTCATCCGCCGGCTCAGCGGAGATCAATGGAGAGATTTCCCGCTGAGCCGGCGGACAGAGGCGGACTCCGTGGAAGCGGAGTCCGCCTCGTGTGAAAGGGGCCTAAGACAAAAGGAAATTTAATTCCAAGAGTAGGGAAATTGTATTCTAGTGTATTTTGCAAGGTGATGTCCAATTAAGGAAATCAAAAAGAGGGTCGGAGTGTGGGAGTTGGTACAATACAGTAAATCGAGTACCTCGAATAGATCTGTAGCCATTTGAGTGCACAAAGATGCGCCAAGTTTTGTGAAAGCGTCTTGTCGATTTCTTTGGCCATTGCCAAAGGTTTTTCCATGTTGTGAATGGAATCTCCTACTAACCCCCATTCTTTTACTGTTGGGACATGAGTAGATTTTCAATGCCGTGAAACAAGTGATTTTATCGGCATTTAACAAGTGTCTCGTGAGGGAACTTTTGTATTTTTTGTGAGCATGGGGGTAATGTGAAGTGGACAGCAAGCCAGATCTAAGGTCAGTTTTGTGCCAATGATGTGGGTAATCCACTTTTTAATCTGCTCCCAGAAGTTAGCTTTTTTAGGGCAATGCCACCAGATGTGTAAGAAGGTTCCTCTGTCTCTGCATCTCTAACATAAATCAGGTAGGGGAACCATTTTTTTTTTTACTTCTGTTGGCACACTTAGCCTTTACTCACAGCGCCTCTCCGTACTGGCCCACTCCTGGACTCTGGATAGGTTTTCCCAGCACCCTCAGGCTCTCCACTCGAGACTTGCATATCCCTCTCCTGGACTCTCTAGTTGTCTCAGCTCTCTCGGTCCTCTGCCGACCTGCTTAGCTATCCCAACTCTCCTGAACATGCAGAAAAGGGAATCTCTCCAATATGGAGTCGTGTCTCCCCAGTATGTCGGCTCTCCTGGCTGGAGCGCACCTCTATTCTCACGCTCTGGCTGTGTTTCCAAATGGCAGCAAATGCAACTGCAGTAACTCTCATCAGGCTTATATTGACCCTGCAAACCTGTGTATGCAGGAGTAGGTAAGGTTTGGTGAGGCGGTTGGGACTCCTTGAAAGGGTTAAAATTCTTTGGTAATCGTGTGGGGACACGTCGGTTGGTATGGTTCCTCTGCTGATTGTGGTCCATTAACAGGGACCAGGTAGTGGTTGTACTGTATGGTGTCTGTGGACAATTGATAATGTCCCTAAGTTGGTGTCTCGCAAAATCCAGGCACAGAATTGAAGGTCGTCGTCGCTCCCCAAAGACGCTTCGCAAACCTTCAAGTCCTCCAGTCCCTGATCCAGAATTGCCAAACCCTGAGAAAACATAAAACAGAGCTTTCTCCACTTACAATCCACATGCTGGAGCTTCTCAAACGGAACCTTTGAGAAACCTGTGTCATCTCCATACTAATTTACTAAACTCATACTGTGGCAGGGCCTCTAATGCCACGTATACACGGTCAGAAATTTCCGATGGGAGCTTTTCAACTGATTTTCCGACCGTGTGTATGCCCATCGGTCTTTTTCTGTCGGAATTTCCGACGGACTTTGGATTGAGAACCTGTTCTCAATTTTTCCGACGGAAAACCTTTCTATCGGATTTTCCGATCGTGTGTATGCAATTCCGACACGCAAAATTCCGACGCATGCTCGGAAACAATTCGACGCATGCTCGGAAGCATTAAACTTCCCTTTTTATAGTGCTGTCGAACGTGTTTTATGCCGCTTTGTTACTGACCGTCGGAATTTAGTGTGACCGTGTGTAGGCAAGACAGTTTGAGCGGAATTCCGACGGGAAAACCATCAGAGCTTTTTCCGACGAGAATTCCAACCGTGTGTACGCGGCATAACTGTGTCACAGCTTAGAGAAGGCTTAATTGAAAGAGGTGCCCTGGAGCGGTGGAATTGCACTTAGGCCAAGAGTCTATGGTCAGCTGTGATGTAGTCTTGGTTTGGATTTTGCAGTTGGCTACCGTTTTCTCTTCTATGGTAATTAAGCCAAGAATTTATGAAAAAAAAAGCATAACCCAGTGATACAGGTGCTTTTGAAAAACACTCTGCTTGTTGCATAAACATAAATTTGCCTTTGGGCAGCGATCGACGGGGAGCCAAAACACGCTTTTTACAGATTGAAATCTGACATTACCTCGCTGGTTTCCCGCTGTCTCATTAGCGATGGCTAGATCAACACAAAACAACGCTCAAGCCCGGTTTTTGATTTTCAGGCATTCAAAAAGATATTTAGATCTTTGGTTTAAAATGAGTGCAGATAACGGCTGCTGCGTTTTATTTGCCTTTGTGTTCTCCCCCCCCCATCCCCCATTTACTGATGGAGAAGAAAGCCAATTCAATGAGATTAAAAAGGAAAGGGGGAAAAAAAACACACACACACACGCACATAGAGAATAAATGTTTTGTCGGGAACACGTGGGAGCCAAATTAAATTAGATTAAAAATAAGATTAAAATGAGGTTTATTATAGAAATGTTGATTAGAAGGCCCCATTAAGGTCCGCTATTGTGTCATTATCTAAATAGAAATCTCTGCTTTGGCTTTTCAATCAGACATCACTCCAAGTCCTTTATTTACACTGAACCTTCTGCAAAAACGCTGCACCCCATGGGTGCCGGAGAGTTTTCTTGCCAGTTAAAGAAAGAGACCTTTTAACTGTAGCATTTTACAAATGGAAATTTTTACAAAGTTTTAGTAATTTTGAAATGCCGGCAATAGTAATTTGGGTTTCATTATGGTAAACATTTTAACCACTTGCTTACTGGGCACTTAAACCCCCCGCCTATCCAGACCAATTTTTAGCTTTCGGCGCTGTCGCATTTTGAATGACAATTGCGCGGTCATACAACACTGTACCCAAATGAAATTTTTGTCATTTTTTTTTCTCCCAAATAGAGCTTTTTTTTGGTGGTATTTGATCACCTCTGCGATTTTTTTTTTTTTATTTTTTTTTGTTAAATTTTTTTAAAAAGACCGAATTTTAAAAAAACTTTTCTTGAATTTTTTTAAATTTTGTTATAAAAATTTAAAATTGGTGATTTTTGTCCGTCATTGATGTCAGCTGATGAGGCGGCAGTGATGTACGCTGATAAGGCCGCAGTGATGGGCACCGATGGGTGGCAGTGATGGGCACCGATGGGTGGCAGTGATAGGCAGCACTTTTAGGTGGCACTTATTGGCGGCACTGGTGGGCCTTGATAGGTGGCACTTGTGGGCCTTGATAGGTGGCACTTGTGGGCCTTGATAGGTGGCAATTGTGGGCATTGACAGGTGGCAGACATGAGGCATAATTGCCTCTGACTTTTCAGGACCGATGTCCCTTTAAGATAAGCCGGTGATCGGCTTTTTTTTTTCTCCTCCGCTGTTAGCGCAAGGAGAAAAAAGAATGATCACCGAGCTTTAGTTTTGATCATGTGATCAGCTGTCATTGGCTGACGGCTGATCACATGGTAAGGGGCCGGGACCCGCCCCTTACTGGGATCGCTGATCATCTAAATCTCAGTGCCTCTGTGATCATAGCTCGCTGAAGGGCGCGCGCAGGGAGCGTGCACGGAGGAGGCCGTCATATGACAGCCTCCAGGGAATTGAGATCCGCGCTGTGGCCGTCATTCGGTCATAGCGCAGATGTCAAGTGGTTAAAGTATTTATTTTTTTATTTTTATTTTTTATACTAAAAAGGTCACAATTTGGAAAAACAAAACTCCCAACCGGAAAGATTTCCCCAAATTCTGTAACACTATAAAATTTGCTTGGCTTTGATTTTTTTCTTTTCTGACTGCCGGCTGACTACTGACTGTTTGCCTTATGTCCTTGATGGACTTTGGGATGCGAGGTACCCTGGACTGTTGGAAAGAAAGGCCCAGAGACATTAGGAATGCACGACCGGCATGACAGGGTGGAAGGGGAACCAGGGAGCATACGGTTATCTTTTAAAGTTGTAGGGAAGTGGTACTTACTTACACGATTGGCTGAGCAGATGGGGTGATGGGGAGGAGCGTAGTAGTTTTGACTGCAGAGATGGGTGGGATGATAACAGTCAGTCATCCATTCATATGAACGTCCCTCTCTGGTAATTTTTTCTATGTCTATAGGGAGTAGGTAAGGTTTGGTAAGGGCGGTTGGGACTCCTTGAAGGGGTTAAAATTCTGTGGTAATCGTGTGGGGGACACATCAGTTGCTATGATTCCTCTGCTGGTTGTGGTCCAATAACAGGGACCAGGTAGTGGTTGTACTGTATGGTGTCTGTGGACAAATGATACTGTCCCCAAGGTGGTGTCTTGCAGCTGGGGGCATATTTATGTGTTTAGAAAAGGGTGCCATAGACAAAATGTTCTTGGTAATTTAGAACGTAATGTTAAATTTGTTAGTTGTGGTTATATTCTTTTTATGTTTTGGTAATAAAAGGCCTTTTCGGCCATTTAACCTCACTTGGGTCTAGGTGTGTATTATTTGGTTAAGTGGGGGGATGGATTTTGGGAGGGTAGGTTAGTATATTGGGGTGGTTACATCTGAACTAACCTAGTCAAGAGTTTAGCCAGTTATATTTTTTGTCTGTAGTCTTTCACCATCTCCTTTTGCATGTCTGCAGTCTCTGATAGCTTTCCGTAGCATTACATTTCCTAAATATTGTATGTAGCCATTTGTTGATATGGGGACCTGAAGTTTGGCCCTTGACATCATCAAAATTGAACGCAACTGATTTAGAATATACCATTTATTAAATTGTAGATGCTTTTAAGAAGCATCATATAAAAAATGACCAGCTTCCAGTGCTGTATATGTAGAACTAAAATAGACTTTTCCTCTGACCCCAATCTTTTAACCTCCAATGTATCTCCTCTTCTACCTCATTGCAATGGGGTCGGGGCTCCCATCCATTCTCTTTTCTTTAAGCGAAATAAGGTCTAACTGCATTACCTTTCCATCTGTCACTATGTCTGGGTCTGAGCATTTGCCCTGATCATATCGCGTCATGGAAGTGTTGCCTTTCCTTTTTTTCCCAAAGGAGACTAATATTCTTTTTTAATAATAAAATGTAGATACTATTTAATAATTGAGTATATTATCGATGTGAGTTATTTAAGAACCCAACGACTGTCAAAATCACATTCCAAAAAAGAAAACTTTTCTGTAGGGAGTACTTATGCTTGATTGGGGCCTTCAAATAAATCTAAGGCCAAAGTAGGGAATGGCTAAAAAGCCTTTTAGATTTTTGGCCACTTGGATAGATTTGCACTCATTTCCTCTAGACCTAAGAGAGAGTAATGCCGCGTACACACGGTCGGAATTCTCGTCGGAAAAAGCTCTGATGGTTTTCCCGTCGGAATTCCGACAGGATTTCGCTCAAACTGTCTTGCCTACACACGATTACACCAAATTACGACGGTCAGTAACACAGCGGCATAAAAAACGTCCGACAGCACTATAAAAGGGACGTTTAATGCTTCCGAGCATGCGTTGAATTGTTTCCGAGCATGCGTCGGAATTTTGCGTGTCGGAATTGCATACAAACGATCGGAAAATCCGATAGAAAGGTTTTCCGTCGGAAAAATTGAGAACAGGTTCTCAATCCGTCGGAAATTCCGACAGGAAAAGACCGATGGGCATACACACTGTCGGAAAATCCGATGAAAAGCTCCCATCGGACTGTTTCCATCGAAAATTTCCGACCGCGTGTACGCCGCATAAGGTCTCTTTCACACGGACGATCTGTTCAGGTCTGCCTGTCCGTTTTTTAGGCGGACCTGAACGGACACTCCATAGACCTCTATGGAGGGATGGATGTCAGCGGTAACATGTCCGCTGACATCCGACGCACTCCGATCCAGTGTTGGTCATCTTACTTTAAAAAAGTAATTTAGTTAAGTTACAAATTACTTCTCCCAAAAAGTAATTGCATTAGTAACTCAGTTACTACATTGGAAAAGTAATTAGTTACTCAGCAAAGTAACTGACTTTTTTTTTTAAATATTCTATACGTGTAACTAAGGGGCGGGTCTAGTATTACTGTAACCAGGGGCGCATTTATTATTGTTATATATCGTGTAACCAAGGGGCTGCTCTATTATTACTCTAACCAAGGGGCAGTTCTGTTATAGCGTGTAAGCAAGGGGCGGGTCTATTATTATTATAGCGTGTAAGGGGCGGGTCTATTATTATTATATCGTGTAAGGGTTGGATTTCTACAGAAGAGGGCGAATGTTAAATTAATGGGCAGAGCTCGATATATAACAGTAATAATAAATGCGCCCCTTGGTTACAGTAATACTAGACCCGCCCCTTAGTTACACGATAGGCGCCCCTTGCAGAGTAGCACGAGCATCAGGAGCGTGCGGCATCGCCTCGTACAATTACATGTTAACTGCACCTGCGTGGTGTAGAGTTCACTCAGAGCTGTTTAGGTTCTGCAATTTTCGGAAGCTGCGTAGTCCTTCGTACTACGCAAGCCCTGCGCCTGCGCAGTACAGGGGGTCCTTATCCGGCGGGGGAACTTTTTTGGCAGGACACCGGAATTACACTACTGCCATCTAGTGACAGTAGATGTAATTGGGGTAACTAAGCCAAAGTAATGGGAACTGAGTTACCATGAGGGGAAAAGTAATCAGTTAGATTACTAGTTACCTTCTAAAGTAACTGAGTTACGTAACTCAGTTTATTTTAACTCAGTTACTTACATCACTGCTCCGATCCAAAAAAGTGTGATGGAGGGAAAACCTACTTTTCCATCCGTCTGCGGATTGGATTAGGTGACGACGGCGCTCTGACAGTTCCGTCCCTGCACAGAGTGCAGAGACAGACCTGTCATCTTCCTGCTGAGCAGAGCGGGCTCGGTACACGGACACGTCCATGTGAAAGAGCCCTAAGGGGAATCCTAGACATATGTGTCCCCAATAGAAGATTTCGCCTCCATACCTGTTCAATGGTGACTCAAAACATTGGCCTTTCCTCCACTTTCTTTTTCATTGACAGTGGTCACCAGGACAAATAGAGAAGGGGGTTCTAAGTTCCCACCATTCTACTCAAAACTAAAAAAAAGTTGTAGGCTTTAGATAGATTTAAGGGTTCTACCTTCTATACATATGTTGAAATAAATATATGTATAAATTGATCCTTCTCTTTAGCAAGCTGGGAAGATTTGAAAAACGGCTTTACTCCTGGGAACCAATAGGTGTAATCATTCTTGGGCTTCATGCCTTATTCGGAATTATGAAGTGGTGGGCCAGGCATGGACACAGCGTGGTTCAAAGGGTCTACTGAAGAACCCAAAGAAGGGATGGGCTAAGACATATTATTCTGGGTGTTTTAGATTAGGAGGCCATCTAATTTTGAAAATCATAGCCCATGGAGCTTCAGAAGTTGAGACAAAGTTTGAAAAGATTTTACTTTTTCTACCTTTTAGAGTATATTTTGTTAGATGTTTCAAACATAACCCTTAGAACGTGTTACCCATATAAAGGGAGAAGAAAAAAAATGAAATTGAGAAATTCTTAAGTATACTCAATGGCTTGTTCCTTACATCAAATCCCTGTATGAATTATGGCCCAGAAAACTTAGCAGAAAAAAATATGTAAAGAGAGATGTCACATAAAAATAACTTTTCTGCAAATGTTGTAATAGCTCAAAAAGAACGGTCATTGATGACATGTTGCCTCATTTTTTTATTGTCTTTTTTTTTATTAAACAAAATAGGAAAACCAACAAGAAAACCTGCAATCTCCTTTCCCGATGATAGTTTTATTGACTCTGGCGAGCTGGATGTTGGTCGGCGGGCTACTCAGAAGATCCCACCTGGAATATTCTGGAGGTCACAAGTGTTCATAGATCATCCTGTTCACTTAAAGTTCAATGTGTCCCTTGGAAAAGCAGCTCTTGTTGGAATCTACGGCAGAAGAGGTCTACCACCGTCACATACACAGGTAACCAGAGCTGATGGCAGCAGAAATTAAATATGGTGGAGGCAGACGTGTTTTTTTTTTTTTTATTAAATCAATCTAAACGGCCCATTTCATTAGGAACTTTGGACATCCCTGAGCTACAAGAGCCTCAATGATGTCGGTGGATCCTGGTGAATTGATTGGCTATATCTTTGATGATCCCGCTGATCTCTAGTGAATGGATAGGCTACAGTTTCAGTGTTATCCCCTAGTCTCTAGTAAATGGACAGGCTGTGTTCTCAGTGATGTCACTGGTCTCTAGTAAATGGACAGGCTGTGTTCTCAGTGATGTCACTGGTCTCTAGTGAATGGATAGACTACATTCTTAGTAATGTCTCTGGTTTCTTGTGAATGGTTAGGCTACATTCTCAGTGATGTCACTGGTCTCTAGTAAATGGATAGGCTACATTCTCAGTGATGTCACTGGTCTCTAGTAAATGGATAGGTTACATTCTCAGTGATGTCACTGGTCTCTAGTGAATGGATAGGCTACATTCTCAGTGATGTCACTGGTCTCTAGTGAATGGATAGGCTACATTCTCAGTGATGTCACTGGTCTCTAGTTAATGGATAGGCTACATTCTCAGTGATGTCACTGGTCTCTAGTGAATGGATAGGCTGCATTCTTAGTAATGTCTCTGGTTTCTTGTGAATGGATAGGCTACATTCTCAGTGATGTCACTGGTCTCTAGTAAATGGATAGGTTACATTCTCAGTGATGTCACTGGTCTCTAGTGAATGGATAGGCTACATTCTCAGCGATGTCACTGGTCTCTAGTAAATGGATAGGCTACATTCTCAGTGATGTCACTGGTCTCTAGTGAATGGATAGGCTGCATTCTTAGTAATGTCTCTGGTTTCTTGTGAATGGTTAGGCTACATTCTCAGTGATGTTACTGGTCTCTAGTAAATGGATAGGCTGCATTCTTAGTAATATCTCTGGTTTCTTGTGAATGGGTAGGCTACATTCTCAGTGATGTTACTGGTCTCTAGTGAATGGATAGGCTGCATTCTTAGTGATGTCACTGGTCTCTAGTGAATGGATAGGCTGCATTCTTAGTCATGTCACTGGTTTCTAGTGAATGGATAGGCTGCGTTCTTAGGGATGTCATTGGTCTTTAGTAAATGGATAGGCTGCATTCTTAGGGATGTCACTGGTCTCTAGTAAGTGGATAGGCTATTTTTTCTTTCTTTCACTCACTGTTGACAAGCACACTTTTGGTTTAGCATTTGGAAATACACTCATCAGATATTTTCCTGTTTTTTTCAGTTTGACTTTGTTGAGCTGTTGGATGGGAGACGTCTTCTGGCACAGGAGTCCCGCAGTTTGGAGGGTCCTCAGAGGCTGCACAGAGGGGTTGTTCCTGTGACAAGTCATGAGACGGGGTTCATCCAGTACTTGGACTCAGGAATTTGGCATCTGGCTTTCTACAACGATGGCAAAGAGTCTGAGGTTGTGTCTTTCCTTACGACAACGATCGGTAAGTACTCTCTTCTGGTGGCAGATTTATTAGACCCTAAAGATTGTTGCCTTGGAGAAAAGTACACGTTGTAAAGTAGGCACTGGCTTTTTTTGATTATTTTTGAATTACTTACCATTATGCTCCTCACGTTTTTGTTTTTTTATGTGATGAAAATAACACACACATTGGTAGTTTTATAGAATTTACCTCATTGTTTGGTGCGATTTTCACCTGCTTTTGAAATGTCCAGTAGATCGCAGATTAGCGTATCCCCATCTACTTCAATGGTATGCGGATGACCATACTGAAGCTGAATTTGGCCCGCTATACTTTTCAATTCTTTGGACACCAAAGATCCTATTGAGATGCAATTGCATTGCAGACAAATGAGGACAAATAATAATTGAGGGACCAGGTATACACGTCTAGATTTGTGAGTTGGGGTCCATAAGCTGTGTAGGCCAGTGGTTGGCCCAATACCAAACATTCAGACGTGTATAACAAACCAGCACTCAAGTAGACATAGGAAACAAAAAAAAGGGGTGGGGGAGAAATAAAAAAGGGGGGGGGGTTGGATGGGGATGGGGGTAACTGGAATCCAGAGCTTACCGTCAAGGTCTAGAATGAAGGAATACCAGAGACTCTAGGAGTTGAGGTCAGGTTTACACGTCTTCTGCCAGTAGGCCATCATAGTCACGGGAGAAGGTAAAATAATTTTTATATTTGACAATTTTGAATATTACTTTAATCTGCCAGGCAACAGACGCCTCCCTAATGGGTGAAGGTCAATGGGTGTTATTTTTTACTGCCTTTTGAAGTGGTTTTGAATGCACCTCAAACACGGGTGACCAAAATCTTATTGACTTCAACTGATCAGTACCCATGGCAGCCCACTTGCTCTGCGCTTTTCTGTGGCTTCAGCAAGCCTATTACGGTGCATTTAATCTGCAGGCACAACCGGGTCACTCGAAGCCTTTTCTTGTCAAATGCTGCATTTGCCATTCGAATGGAAAAAAAATAGATTGTTTGACGAAAAACACCCATCAGCGTCAACCCAAAGTTGGGGAAAGATGGGCACCTTCTAGTTAAGCAAATCATATGCATCTGCCAGATTTACACTTCCACTCTATCCTCTTTCTTTCACCCTTTTATTATGTATTCAAACACAATCCATCAGAACTTTGTGTGCTGGAGACACTTCTCCTTCATCAGTTTACTGCAACTGTCAACATCAGCAAAAAAAAAGATACTACTACAACAGAACTGTCTTATACACGGTGGTGCCTGTGAGAGAAAATAAAATCACCATCATTCATGGACTAAAAAAAAAAACAGACTATAAATATTACACCAGTGGCATGGCTTTTTCCTCCCATATTAGTAGTTAAAAATAAGCAACATAGACTTGGTATCAACCTCCTACAAATCCCCTGTACAGCAGCACTCAGACTGGGTGATGGGGGCACTAGTAGCCAATGCATAAGTATAGGGGTGTACTTCAACTTCTATTGCATTGTCACAAGTTGGGGGTGGGTAGGTGACCAAGCCTAATTGATTAACCGCGGCAGAGAGAAGTCAGGTCATCTACCTGGCCTGGCGTGAATCTCTGAACTAGATGAAGGGAAATGCTAATCCTTTGGAATGCAAAGCGGCTCTCTTTCCTGGATACGTCTGTGTACGTTCTCATGTATTTAGATTGGTGGTCTCCAAACTGGTGCCCTTTGCTTGCTTTTATCCAGCCCTTGGGGCATTATTTCCCCCACTGTCAGCAACAGCGGGGCATAGTTCCTGCCACTGACAACAATAGGGCACTATTCCTCCCACTGACAACAATGATGGGGCACGATTTCTCCCGCTGACACCAGCGATGGGGCCCGATTCCTCCCGCTGACACCAGCAATGGGGCACGATTCCTCCCGCTGACACCAGCGATGGGGCACGATTCCTCCCGCTGACACCAGCAATGGGGCACGATTCCTCCCGCTGACACCAGCAATGGGGCACGATTCCTCCCGCTGACACCAGCGATGGGGCACGATTCCTCCCGCTGACACCAACGGCGGGGGCCCTAATAATCCTGCCGCTGACCCCAATGGCGGGGGCCCTAATAATCCTGCCGCTGACCCCAACGGCGGGGGCCCTAATAATCCTGCCGCTGACCCCAACGGCGGGGGCCCTAATAATCCTGCCGCTGACCCCAACGGCGGGGGCCCTAATAATCCTGCCGCTGACCCCAACGGCGGGGGCCCTAATAATCCTGCCGCTGACCCCAACGGCGGGGGCCCTAATAATCCTGCCGCTGACCCCAACGGCGGGGGCCCTAATAATCCTGCCGCTGACCCCAACGGCGGGGGCCCTAATAATCCTGCCGCTGACCCCAACGGCGGGGGCCCTAATAATCCTGCCGCTGACCCCAACGGCGGGGGGCCCTAATAATCCTGCCGCTGACCCCAACGGGGGGGGCGCCGGGGCGGGGGCCCTAATAATCCTGCCGCTGACCCCAACGGCGGGGGCCCTAATAATCCTGCCGCTGACCCCAACGGCGGGGGCCCTAATAATCCTGCCGCTGACCCCAACGGCGGGGGGCCCTAATAATCCTGCCGCTGACCCCAACGGCGGGGGGCCCTAATAATCCTGCCGCTGACCCCAACGGCGGGGGCCCTAATAATCCTGCCGCTGACCCCAACGGCGGGGGCCCTAATAATCCTGCCGCTGACCCCAACGGCGGGGGCCCTAATAATCCTGCCGCTGACCCCAACGGCGGGGGGCCCTAATAATCCTGCCGCTGACCCCAACGGCGGGGGCCCTAATAATCCTGCCGCTGACCCCAACGGCGGGGGCCCTAATAATCCTGCCGCTGACCCCAACGGCGGGGGCCCTAATAATCCTGCCGCTGACCCCAACGGCGGGGGCCCTAATAATCCTGCCGCTGACCCCAACGGCGGGGGCCCTAATAATCCTGCCGCTGACCCCAACGGCGGGGGGCCCTAATAATCCTGCCGCTGACCCCAACGGCGGGGGCCCTAATAATCCTGCCGCTGACCCCAACGGCGGGGGCCCTAATAATCCTGCCGCTGACCCCAACGGCGGGGGCCCTAATAATCCCGCCGCTGACCCCAACGGCGGGGGCCCTAATAATCCCGCCGCTGACCCCAACGGCGGGGGCCCTAATAATCCCGCCGCTGACCCCAACGGCGGGGGCCCTAATAATCCCGCCGCTGACACCAACGGCGGAGGCCCTAATAATCCTGCCGCTGACACCAAACATAGGGCAAGAGGGGACTCTGTTTACTTCCAGGGACACCTGGACATTTTCTACTCTTCCACTGGCCACAGTCGGCCCCCCCTAACTATTGAAGGGCAGTAAACTGGCGCTTTGTTTAGAAATGTTGGAGACCCCTGATTTCTGATGGACTTGTAATGCTCAAGACATTTCATAGCTCATCCAAACCACTTCAGATCTAATAATTGTGTGCTGAAGAATTTGCTTGTATAAGCTACGAAACGTCTTCAACATTACAGAATCTTTTATCGTACCCCGAAAGTGAGGATGTTTTGAAAGAAAAGGGGCATTTAATTCTCTAAGAAATGGACAATTGGAACCTGCGGCTGTTTCGATGGGCACGTTGCGGGAAAAGGTCCTCCAGCCACGCGAGTTCCATTGGCATGGACATTACGGTTGGATATTTGGTTCAGCCCATCCTACTTTTTATACTCCACACAAAATATTTCCGGCCATATAGGCGATGAGTTAAAGTTGAATGCTCACTGCCACAAATGACCTCGTGTCTGATCGAGTATTTTTAGCTTTTTGTAGGAAAAGATCTGAGCCAGCCATTTGTACAGTGAGGAGCAGGCTCATGTGAGTGGCCGTGCTGTGCATTCTGGGAAAGCTGACTGACCAGCTGCTGAATTAGCCTGAGGCTATCTCTGTACCAAGAGCTTGTCAGTTGGCAGCTTGCTTCTTCATCCGCAGGATGGCTGTACTCTCACACATTTAATGCACGCAGGATTGACACACCAAGAAAACAAAAATGCCTGCATGCACGAGCGACGCTTGTAATGAACCCCTATGCATGCATGCTCCGTAATTTCTTTTCCTCTTCAAGGCAAGGGTGCCTCTTGCTCGTCCAGTCCTAATGTCAGGGCAAAATGATAACAAAAAAAAGAGATCTCTGCAATACATGCATATTTCCCCATGTTTTATGCTGTTAATGACCTGTAAGTACAGAAATGCACTCACTCCTGTTGCTTTTGATGAAGGCCCAAGGCCGAAACGCGTCAGTACTTTTGGATGATGTTATTGCTGTAATGCTTAAATAAATATTTTCTATGGAGAAGCTGTCGAGTTGCCGGCCTGTACTTTCTGGGCTGACCACACACAGCATTTTTATGTACTTTTACTAAACTGCCCAAACCCTCCCACTCTCCTCATCTTTACAACATTATTATTATTATACAAGATTTATATAGCACCAACAGTTTGCGCAGTGCTTTACAACATGAGGGCAGACAGTACAGTTCCAATACAATTCAATAGAGGAGGAATCGGAGGGGGGCCCTGCTCGTTAGAGCTTCCGATCTACATAGACACTAATTATTCTGTAGTCCAATATAAGAACCAGGAGGGCCAACTAGACTCCCTAAGATAATGGGACAGCTTTGAGTTTCTGACATGATCAACGCTTCCTGAACAAATATAACAAAACTGTTCCAATTGTAACAATAAAGAACAAACTAGAGGTGTGCTTTGTTAGGGTTTACATACACTTGGGGCCTTATTCACAGCAGCGGGCGCATGTTAAAGTGGTGGGACACCCTGAAAACAAAAACTTTAAAAAAATGTTTGTAACAATTTAAAATGGGAAAAAAAAAAATTTTTTTTTTTTTACTTACCAGAAATGGCTGTTGCTAGGCAGATCGTCCTAATCTGCCTCCTCCAGCGCCGCGGTGATCTTCTCTCCTTCCGTCTTCTAGTGAATGGGGCGCGGTGTGTTATGTTAACTGTGTCCCACAACACATCGCGTTCCCCATTCACAAATTAGACTTGCGCATGCGCAGTAGGCCGCGCGCCGACTCGCGCATGCGCAGTAGGAAACGGGAAGCCGTTTCCCTTACTGAGGATGGCGGCGCTGGAACCGGATCGCCGAGGGACAGCTCGTCCTCCACGACCGACATCGCGGGCGCCCTGGGAGGGTAAGTGTACTTATTAAAAGTCAGCAGCTACTTTTTTTTTAGCTGCTGACTTTTAAAAAAAAACATTTTGTAAGGTGAAACACCGCTTTAAAGTTTTTTTTTTTTTGCAATTTATTGTTGGTGTTGTAGCACCACACATTTTATATTAATACATTTCTATATATTTTTTTTACCAAACAAGTTTAAATAAATCATTTTTTTTTTTTTTTTTTTTAAATAACAAACATGTTATACTCACCTCCTCTGTTCAGTGGTTTTGCACAGAGCAGCTCGGATACTCCTCTTCTTGGGTCCCTCTTCGGTGCTCCTTCCTCCTGTCGTGTGCCACCCACAGCAAGCAGCTTGATATGGGGGCACCCGAGCCGAACTGCAGCTCGGTGTGTCGACGCGGAGCCGCGGTTCGGCCCTGCCCCCTCTCTCCTGATTTTCTAACTGACTTTGATTGACAGCAATGGGAGCTAATGGCGCCGCTGCTGTGTCTGAGCCAATCAGTCCTGGACGGCCGAGGCACTCCTGCACATAGCTGGACAGAGATGGGGTCGGGTAAGTGGGCGGCTGTCACATGACCCAGTTTTTTCCTATCCTTTCTGCAGGGTTAGATAGTAGGAGGAGAATCTAGTTCTCTGCTGCTGGTCACATGTTCAAAATAAAAAAAAAATAAACAACACCTTTTGGAATACAGAGTAAAAATACATAATATTGGTAATAACTGTTTTGAAATCAAATCAAAATTCTTTGGCAATAAAATGGTGTGGGCAGATTTATGTCAGTCACAGGCTGCGTCACGCCCCTCCAGCCTGTGTCTTAAAGTGTTTGTAAGGGTTTGTTTTTTCTTTTTTTCTTTTATTTTTATTAAATAACAAACATATCATACTTACCTCCACTGTGCAGCTTTTTTTGCACAGAGTGGCCCCGAACCTCATCTTCTGAGGTCCCCCGGTGGCTCTCGCGGCTCCTCCCCACATCGGTGACGATCCGTTGCACCCCTAATACTTACCTCCACTGTGCAGCTCGTTTTGCACAGAGTGGCCCCGAACACCAACTTCTGGGGTCCTCCCCACATCAGATAACCCCCTCAGGGAAGCTCTTCTCCTAGGGGCTTATCTTGTGGGCGCGCTCCCGAGTCCAGCATTCTGTGTCCATAGCCACCCCATGTATGACTCGGCCCGCCCCCGCCCCCTGGTGCCCGCGTCATTGGATTTGATTGACAGCAGTGGGAGCCAATGGCTGCACTGCTATCAATCTATCCAATCAAGAGCCGAGAACCCCGGGCAGAGGGACGAGGGGGGGGGGGCGGCGATCAGTTTACGATGCATTAAGGTGAAAAATCACAAGGGTTTACAACCCCTTTAATAACAGGGAGGTAAAATCTCCATCAATCAAGATGTGATATTTCACCCCTATTATGTTTAGCTGGTTAGTGGGCATGGAGGAGGAAGGAGGGAGTGGGTTGTCATTTACTACTGTGTATACGCCCCACATGTGTGTCTCTGTAGTCACATGGGATGCTCAGATGTGATAGGGAAGAAATGCTCAGTAGAAATACACTAAAAACTGAGCATGTGCAGAGCTGCCAACACTGCTCTGCAAAATCCCCAGCTGCAGTGGTGACATGGACAGAAGGGGGAGAAAGCGAAGAGCGGGATCAACCAGTTTTTTTTTTGCAAAATACAGAAATTGAATCCCATAGTGATTGAGTATGTACAGCATGTAATACACCATTTTATTGATTTTTAATGATGTGGGTTTACCACTTGCCGACCGCTGCACACTGATATACATCGGCACAATGGCAGCAGTGAGCAAATGAGCGTTCCTGTACGTCCCCTCTAATTGGCGGGACTGGCGGGTACCCACCGCATACAGCATGACCGCGCCCACGGGTCCCCGCGGACTCGATATCCACTGGTGTCCCGTGATCGTGTCACGGAGTGGCAGAACAGGGAGATGTCTATGTAAACAAGACATTTCCCCGTTCTGTCTAGTGACATCGGGAGCAGTGATCGCTGTCATGTCAGTGGTAACCCATCCCCCCTACAGTTAGAATCACTCCCTAGCACACACTTAACTCCTTGATCGCCCCCTAGTGTATAACCCCTTCTTTGCCAGTGTAATTTACACAGTAATGAGTGCATTTTTATAGCACTGATCGCTGTATAAATGACAATGGTTCCAAAATAGTGTCAAAAGTGTCTGATGTGTCCGCGTCCAGTCACGATTAAAATTTTTTCGCAACCAATCAATATACGCTTTTTTGCAATAATTTTTTTTTTTTTAAATATGTAGAAGAATGCATATCGGCCTAAACTGAGGAAAAAAACAATTTTATATATATTTTTGGGGGATATTTATTATAGCAAACAGTTAAAAATATAGCTTTTTTTTCTAAATTGTCGCAATTTTTTTGTTTATAGTGCAAAAAATAAAAACCGCAGAGGGGATCAAATGCCACCAAAAGAAAGCTCTATTTGTGGGGGAAAAAAAGGACATCAATTTTATTTGGGTGCAACGTCGCACGACCGTGCAATTGTCAGTTAAAGCGGCGCAGTGCCGAATCGCAAAAAGTGCTCTGGTCTGGAAGGGGGTTAAATCTTCCGGGGCTGAAGCGGTTAATGACACTTTAACTTGACACCTCATTTAACTCAATGTGTGAAAGCGCATTGAAATTTGCTGCGCAGAAATGCAGCATGTCCTACTTTTTTTATTTTTTTAGCACACTGGTGTAAACGGAAGCAGTAAGGCCTTATAGCAGTTTGTCTTGTCTATATGATGGGCAACATTGCCCAATGCAACTTAATGAGGCTGCTGTGAAGGAGCCTTTAAACGTGTAACTTTCCCCTTGTGTACAGATTTCTCGGTGCTTCCTAGGAATGAAATCTTTGATTTGAAATCTTCAGTTTCCATAGGCATTTCCTAAATTTTGCATGCTGCAAACAACATAACAAAGAGCTCAATGGATCCCAATTGGAAATTTATGTACTCCAAGGTAGCTTGTCCATTTAGGGCACCCGATATAATACCATCAGTCATTTGAGTGGCTCGGGGGTCATGGCCATTTCCTAGCAGCTGCGTTATAAATCAGACAGCCTCCACAATCTATATGGAAGGGGGCTTTATTTGCCCAGAGGATTAGAAGATAATATATTGTTGGGTCTGAGTCTTTCTCCATGTAAGAGGAAGATTTATTTCGGTATGTACAGATATGGCTCCATGTTAGCTTCTGGCATGGCGTATGGCCTTCGGTTCTTGCATGGCTTTACAAAAGCATTTGTCACTTTCAAGTTAGCAAAGCAACTAGAGACATCGGTGGGAGGCAGTGCATGCAGGGAAGTGTGAACACAGTGCTTAATGACCGTATATACTCGAGTATAAGCCGAGTTTTTCCAGCACATTTTTTGTGCTGAGAATGTCCCCCTCGGCTTATACTCGAGTCAAGCACAGATAATTACATTTTCTGACCCGACTTTGGGGCCACTTGGTGATAGGAACATCAAATTTGGATATGTTGCAGTGATAGTTCCACTGGGTTTGCATACCAAATTTGGGGTTCCTAGCACCAAGTGGCCCAGAGATACAGGGCCCCAAAGTCGGGTCGGAAAATGTCATTCTCTGCTGCAGAAAAGTGCTTGAAATTTTCCGACCCGAATTTGGGGCCCCATTTCTCGGGGCCACTTGGTGATAGGGTCCCTAGCAGTGGCGGGACAAGGTCATTTCGAACCCAGGGCGAACATGCCAAATTGCCCCCCCCCCCAAGATGTATGGGCATTATGTGTCCCATCCCAACTCCCAACACAAATCCGCCCAAATCACAACGCCTAGCACACCCTCCCTAAATTTGCCCTCCTAAAACAATTCTTACCCCCTGAAGCCCCCCAAATTCCCCTTTTTAACACAAATTCCCTCCCCCCTAATCTCCTTGTGGTGCCCCCCCCCCACCTCCACATGATACCACAGTGCCCAGGGCAACCGCCCCTCCTGCCCACCCCTTGTCCCGGCCCTGGTTCCTAGCACCAAGTTACTCCAAGATATGGGGCCCCAAAGTCGGTCAACTGTGTCCATCTGCAGCCATATCATTTCGGGACCCTTTGGGTCCGGAGACCTCAATTTTTGGCTGCAGCTAGGGGGCATTTAGGAACCCTTAACTACCAAGTTTGAAGTTCTGGGGACCTATGGCTGCAAATGGGCACAGCGAGCCTGCAAATGGGCATTTTTGACTTTCTTTTCCACTTGCAGTAGCTGCGCATTTCTCACCCTAGGCTTATACTCGAGTCAATAAGTTTTCCCAGTTTTTTGTAGTAAAATTAGGTGCCTCTGCTTATATCCGGGTCGGCTTATACTCTAGTATATACGGTATGTTATCGTGCAATAAAAGAAGATTTTCACTCGGGAGCCAAGCTTGTGGGTGTGCCAACGACGTGTCCATGTTATATACCATGACCAATATATAGTAGAGGCCAACGTGCCGGGGTGAAATCCGTGCAATAAAAGAAGCTTTTCATCTGAATGACATGTTTGTGGGTGTGACAACATACTTGTATATATGTTATCTGTCCAATATACACCGATCGTGTCACGGAGCCGCAGAACAGGGAAGTGCCTATGTAAACAAATTGACCCTAACAATTCATGGTAAAAACAAGGGGTTTAGTGTGAACACATTTGAATACATATGTGTAACCTGCAGTGGATGCTTCAAGGCACCCAGTGTGGTGCGTTCCTTACTCTATAAATATGAAAGTCTCCCAAAATGACGCACATATAGCAATAGATAGATTAAGGGCAGGTCTTTGACCCCAAACTATACCACTCCTTCCATCTGTCCCACAAACCTAGTGTTATAGCTTTTGTTTACTGACGGTATCAGTGGTGGCAGTGTTCTGTCAAGTTCTCCAACCCGTCAAAAACTCCAACCACGTCACTTCCACGTTCATCTCCTTGCAAACTTGCCCATTCAAGTCAGTGAAGTTGCGTCACAACAGCAAGCCAAATACTTTTCGGCACCTTGATTAGAGAGGCAGTAACTCCTTTCAAACTTGCCCATTCAAGTAAACGGAGTCGTGCCACAATGGAGACCCAAATGCCTCGCTGCATGTTGAATTGAAAGGCGGCACCTACTTGCAAACTTGCCCGTTCAAGTTAATGGGGTTGCCCCACAACCACGAGCCAAACGCTTTGCTGCATGTTGAGTTGAGAGGCGGCACCTTCTTGCAAACTTGCCTATTCATGTCATTGAGGTCGTACCGCAAACCACGAGCCAAATACTTTGCAGCATGTCAAGTTGACAGGCGGCATCTCTGTTCTAACTTGCCCATTGAAGTCTATAGGGTCAAGCTGCAACCATGAGCCAAATGCTTTGCAGCTTGTCGAGTTGAGAGGCAGCACCTCCTTTCAAACTTGCCCATTCAAGTCAATGGGGTTGCGCCACAACGACAAACTGAATGCTTTGCACCATTTCAAGTTGACAGGTAGCACTTCCTTTCAAACTTGCCTATTCAGGTCAATGTGCTTGTGCTGCAACCACAAGCCAAATGCTTTGCGGCATGCCCAGCTGACAGGAGGCACCTCTGTTCAAACTTGCCCATTCGAGTCCATGGGGTCATGCCGCAACTGCGAGCCAAATGCTTTGCGGCATGTCCAGCTGACAGGCGGCACCTCTGTTCAAACTTGCCCATTCGAGTCCATGGGGTCATGCCGCAACTGCGAGCCAAATGCTTTGCGGCATGTCCAGCTAACAGGCGTCACCTCTGTTCAAACTTGCCCATTCGAGTCCATGGGGTCATGCCGCAACTGCGAGCCAAATGCTTTGCGGCATGTCCAGCTGACAGGCGGCGCCTCTGTTCAAACTTGCCCAATCGAGTCCATGGGGTCATGCCGCAACTGCGAGCCAAATGCTTTGCGGCATGTCCAGCTGACAGGCGGCGCCTCTGTTCAAACTTGCCCATTCGAGTCCATGGGGTCATGCCGCAACTGCGAGCCAAATGCTTTGCGGCATGTCCAGCTGACAGGCGTCACCTCTGTTCAAACTTGCCCATTCGAGTCCATGGGGTCATGCCGCAACTGCGAGCCAAATGCTTTGCGGCATGTCCAGCTGACAGGCGGCGCCTCTGTTCAAACTTGCCCAATCGAGTCCATGGGGTCATGCCGCAACTGCGAGCCAAATGCTTTGCGGCATGTCCAGCTGACAGGTGGCACCTCTGTTCAAACTTGCCCATTTGAGTCCATGGGGTCATGCCGCAACTGCGAGCCAAATGCTTTGCGGCATGTCCAGCTGACGGGAAGCACCTCTGTTCAAACTTGCCCATTCGAGTCCAACTGCGAGCCAAATGCTAAGTGTTTTCAGGAGGCAGCAGGATCTCCTCCTGAACGCCTGATAGCGGTTGCTTAGCAGCACTCTGAAAAGTGATTCACCGCAGAATGCTTTCAGGTAATTAATTACTTTGTGTGAACTACATGTGGAGAAAAATATAAATAAAGAGGTGTATTAAAAAAAAAAAAGATATGATATATACTGAATACGATAATTTTGTATTAGTTATATTCTTTATACTGGGCCTTTAATTCCTTAAATTAGTCAATTAATTTTTTTTCTTTCACAGTCAGACTCAAAGGCAGGTACTATACATGTCCACTTACAATGTCCATTTAGTATTTTGAGGAAATGTCAGGAAAACAGATGCCTGGCCGGGGTTCAGATGTCTGTGATAGACACTAATAAAAGGCAGATGGCACTTTAAAGACCGTCATCTTTATTTTCATTGGAGACCTGCAGCGTCAATAAAATCCAATCTGGGTTTCAGGTTGTCACTTTTTTTTTTTGGACGCTGCAGCTGTTGCAGTTAGGAGTGCAGGAAAAACGATTGTATGGAGGTTTTGTGTACATTTGCAGTTCTAAAACATAAAAGGTTTCAAAATATATATGTTTTTCTGCTGGATAAATATGAAATGATTGCACGTAAATATTTCAGTTTTTAATATTTCCAACCAATCAGATGGGGCTCTAGGTTTCCTTGTCCATACTTTCACCTTTATTGGAAAAAAACGACTCTTGAAAAAGCTCACCCTGCCTTTGCTCAGAAGAAATTTGTGGAGTTTCAATTAGAGAGAGTATCTGAACAGCTTCTGCTTTAGCATGAATACACCCTGTACTAAGGTGGTTCTAAAGCCTTAAAGTTATTGTAAAAACAAAACATGTTATACTTACCTGCCGTGTGCAGTGGATTTGCACAAAGCAGCCCGGATCCCCCCCTTCTCGGGTGACTCGTCGGCTCTCCTGGCCCCTCCCTCCGGTTCAGTGCCCCTACAGCAAGCAGCTTGCTATGGGGGCACCCAAGCCGAGTCACGGCTCCCTGTGTTCATTTATATGAATAAAATAAATTAAAAAAACCTGTCCATAAAAAAAAAAAAATACCGACCCTGACCTTTGAAAGAAAAAAAGTAGGTATTCTGGATGACCACCCTTCTTATAGGTACACCAACAGGGCCCTCAGTTATCTGGAGACACCGAATGAATGCATTGGTAAAATGTCTGCTTTTATTAGGTGTGCTACAGCTTATATATGGTTCAACATACCAATAGAAAGAGGGGAGGGGGGAGTGGTTAGTAAATGATTTGATATAAAATATATGGTTATACAAGTTATTGACCCCTAAAATACATTTATCATGAGGTTACAAGAGTCAACAGGCCATCTGGTTATGAGTCATAAGTCATGCATCCTGTCCAATGGCCTACAGAACAGAGAACAGGAAAGGACAAACCAACCCACAATGGTGTATATGTAGAGTACAGTGCTTGTGCAAGCATTTTTCTAAGCATTCTTTCATAGTTGAAATGGCAAAGCTTATCAAATGGTTTGGGTATATTATTACAACCTTGACCCAAACACTTACCCTGGCACTGACCTAGATAAAACCTAGATCTAGGTTTTTTTTTTGTATTTTCTTTATTTCTTATTACAATTTTTTTTTTTTTTTGCACACATTTTTTTCCCCCTCTTTCTCCTCCATTCACAGAGAAAGAACACACGGGCTGGCTTCACAGTGACAGCCAATCAGAGGCTATCACTGCGATCAGGTGACCCGTAATCAGAAGTTCCGGGTCCAGATTGTTAGAACGGGGCTCGGGGCTCTCGGTGAGACCCCAGTCTCCGTGCTGGGATTGCGCCGTGCTAATGCAAATATGCGCCCCCAACAGAAACTAAAAACCCAGTTCAGTGGGGCTGCATATTTGCGTACAGTCAGCATGAAGGGATTAAATATGCTGATCCTGACCTTAACCCTGACACTGACCTTAAACCCTGATTTTTTTATATCTGTTTCTCCATTCAGAAGAGACAGGTGGGATGCGATTGGTCACTGTGATCAGTCCCCCCCCCCCCCTTCCGGTATCACATTTGGCACCTTTCGGGGGGGAGCAGATACCTGTCTAATACAGGTATTTTGCTCCCACTTCCGGGCATAGATAGCCCAGCCACCCGCGGGTATCTATGCCACTTCCAGCGCCTTCTCCGCCCCCCCCCCGCTGTCTTCTGGGAGACACATAAATCCCAGAAGACAGCAGGGACCAGTGGGATCGCGCAGCGCGAGGCGCATATGCGCAGTAGGGAACCAGGAAGTGAAGCTGCAAGGCTTTACTCCCTGATTCCCTTACCGAAGATGTCTGCGCCTCCACCCGAGGGACGGGTCGACTTCGGGTGCCGACATCTCGGGCGCCTTGGACAGGTAAGTGTCCATATTTTAAAAGTCAGCTGCTGCAGTATTTATAAATGCTGACTTAAAAAAATAAAATAAAATAAAAATTAGGCGGAAATCCGCTTTAAGTAACATTAAATGTTTGCATGAATACATTCCTGACGCGTCCCAAAAACTCAACTTTTTATCATAAAAAGGCCATCCTTGAGTGCCAGTCCAATGCCTTTGCCTTAGCAGGGAAGGTGTTATTAGTCTGCTGCAGGCAGGATAAAGCATTTTCTCAGTCTCCTTTTGTCCCAGTGATCAGACTGCAATATAGTAACTTTGTAGGAAGGTGAGAGGATGCAGCAGGGGGGGGGCGTTATCTGTGTCAGACATTTGTGAACACAGCCAGGAACGGCACAGGCACCAAGATTCACATGGTTCTGTCATCCTTGAGCCAGTGGTTGATCTTTAATGCCCCTAGTCTGGGTACAGGGGCATTTTAAATACACAGTTTTGAAAAGCAGGAGCGTACCTTTCATCGTTAGCTTTGTTAATGAAAGCTGAAGGTTCATGAGTGCTTTCACTGTGACACATTGCAATCAAATAATTCAGTTCAAGCACTCTGGATCATAACACTTTTTTTTTTTTTTTTTTTCATCGTTGGGTCATGCTGCCAAAGCTGCTGAAAGCCGGTGATATTTAGAGTAAAGGGAGAAAATCTGAGCTCAAGCCTTGACTCTGCTTTAAATAAAACGCTAGGAAGGCATCTAGATAAGTGCTTGGATCAGCCTCTGGGTACCCCTCTGTGCTCTTCCCGCCTGCCAGACGCACATCAAAGGCTCAGAACGGGGTATCCGTATCAAGCAGAAAAGCTTATCTAGCAGCAGCCATTGCTGAAGCGCCGAGTAGTTTTTTTTTCCACTTAGTGAACTCATCAAATTGCAGGGCTTTCGTTTTGTCCCCTTGAAGCCCAGCTGGGGTCTGACACCTTGTTTTCTGTTTATGGGCCTGTATCATCACATTATGATTGGAACACAGACTTCTTCTTGGAATTGCTTTAAGTGCACTTTCACGCCAATGCTTTATGTTGGCATATATGCGGGTAATGGCATAAGGGAGGAGGTGGGTGTGTCTGACCAAGTTTGATAGATTACAGTGACCTTTCGCAACCTCTTTACTCCAGAGGAACTCTTGAAATAATTTCAGGTCATAGGGAACCCCTGATACAATTATTTTATCAGGGCTCAGTGGTAAGAATACCTTTTTACATTAGTAGTCAGTGAAAAGAATTCCTCTTAAAATAGTGGTCCGTGGGAAGAATGCCCACCTTTCATTAGTGGTCAAGGAAGAATGCCCCTCTTGCGTTGATGGTCATGGAAGAATGGCCCGCTTAAGCTGTTTGCCCTTCTTACAGAAATAGTCAAGGAAGAATACCCTCCTTTCATTGGTGGTCAGTGGGAGAATGCTCCCCTTACTTTGGTGGACAAGGTATAATGCTCCCTTTACGTTGGTGGTCATGGAAGGATGGCCCTCCTTATAATAATGGTCAAAGAAGGATACCCTCCTTTCATTGGTGGTCAAGGAAGAATGCTCCTTACATTGATGCTCAGCAGGAAGAATGCCCCTTATATAGGTGGCCAGGGAAGAATGCTCCTTACATTGGGGATCAGTAGAAAGAATGCTCCTTACATTGGGGATCAGTGGAAAGAATGCTCCTTACATTGGGGATCAGTGGAAAGAATGCTCCTTACATTGGGGATCAGTAGAAAGAATGCTCCTTACGTTGGGGATCAGTGGAAAGAATGCTCCTTACATTGGGGATCAGTAGAAAGAATGCTCCTTACATTGGGGATCAGTGGAAAGAATGCTCCTTACATTGGGGATCAGTGGAAAGAATGCTCCTTACGTTGGGGGTCAGTGGAAAGAATGCTCCTTACGTTGGGGGTCAGTGGAAAGAATGCTCCTTACATTGGGGATCAGTGGAAAGAATGCTCCTTACATTGGTGATCAGTGCAAAGAACACCCCCCTTACCTACGTGGGTGGTCAAGGAAGAATGTTCTCCTTATGCTGATGGCCCTCCTTACAGTAATGGTCAGGGAAGGATTGATTACCCCTCCTTTACATTGGTGATCAGTGAGAAGAATGCTCCTTACATTGGTGATCAGTAGGAAGAATGCTCCTTACATTGGTGGTCAGTGGGAAGAATGTTCCTTACATTGGTGATCAGTGGGAAGAATGTTCCTTACATTGTTGATCAGTGGGAAGAATGTTCCTTACATTGGTGATCAGTGGGAAGAATGTCCCTTACATTGGGGATCAGTGGAAAGAATGCTCCTTACATTGGTGATCAGTGGGAAGAATGTCCCTTACATTGGTGATCAGTGGGAAGAATGTCCCTTACATTGGTGATCAGTGGGAAGAATGCTCCTTACATTGGTGATCAGTGGGAAGAATGTTCCTTACATCGGTGATCTGTGGGAAGAATGCTCCTTACATCGGTGATCAGTGGGAAGAATGCTCCTTACATTGGTGATCAGTGAGAAGAATGCTCCTTACATTGGTGATCAGTGAGAAGAATGCTCCTTACATTGGTGATCAGTGGGAAGAATGGTCCTTACATTGGTGATCAGTGGAAAGAATGTCCCTTACATTGGTGATCAGTGGGAAGAATGTTCCTTACATTGGTGATCAGTGGGAAGAATGTCCCTTACATTGGTGATCAGTGGAAAGAATGTCCCTTACATTGGTGATCAGTGGGAAGAATGTTCCTTACATTGGTGATCAGTGGGAAGAATGCTCCTTACATTGGTGATCAGTTAGAAGAATTCTCCTTACCCTGGTGGCCAAGGATAAACGCGCCTTACATTGGTGATCAATATGAAGGATGTAAAGATGGGTATGTGAGTATTATAGCAAAAGCTGTTTTTATTAATTTTTTTATTTTTTTTATAGTGAAAGTTGGGCTTTAAGTTATGGATAGAGTTTGCTTGGTTGAGCCCCTGGCTGGCTTCCTATTTCTCTTGGGAACACTAGTAGTGCAATCCTGTTGCTAAAAGCTGTTGATTTTAAAGTGCAGTCCCACATGCCGCAGATATGTTTTTCTTACCTTATCTGGCTAAAAACAAATAGTAATGTCACTATCACTTTAAAAAGTTCTTTGAAGACGGTTACAATAAATGTTAAAATTCCTTACAGTTCCACTGTAATGATTTTCAGCTCTGTCCTATTAAAATATTTTAGCATTTCCATCTTGCTTGATTTTTTTTAACCTGAGGAGTATTCAGTCTTATCACTAATCTTGAAACGGGGGAAGAACAAGTATGTGTTTTTGGAAATAAACCAGTAGCAACACTTACATAGTTTTCCCTTTTTATGAATATCTATAAACCGATACCAAATGATTTGTACAAGAACACAATGTTTTGATGTAGAAAGCACGTCCTCCGGCACCTACCTCCCCTACGGAGAGCAGCAGATTTGGACTCCGCTGTCGCAATAATTCACAGCCGGAGCTCTTGGCGATCTCGCCATATACGTCTCCCACACGCTGTCCAAGCACACAGACTGGCAGAACGTTCACAAAAAGCTGCCAGCCGAGGAGAATCCTGACTCCTTTTTTACTTTCCTTCTAATGTGTGGGTACTGACCATGCGGCCTATTCACAAAGAAGTCAATCGGAAGGAATTCAGTTTTACCAACTTCATCATTTTTTCGACCCTTGGCAGCTGTTTTCCCAGGTCTTTAAAATTCTGCCATCTTTAGGTGGCAATTCTAAAACATGGTAAAGCTTAAAGCGGAGCTAAACCTTCCTATTGTTTTCAGCCAAGGAAGCTGCCACCTTAGCTTCTGTTTGATCCTCAACTGCCATGACTGCATGCGCCGGGAATGAAACTGTTTTTTTAAACTGATGGGTTCCACTTAAAGCGGAAGTAAACCCATTGATTTAATAGTTAAAAAAAAAAAAAAACGGTTACATTCCCGGCATGCTGGAAATGCTAACTGTCACATTGGTTGTGCTTTCAACCAAACTGTCAAACCATCCAATGGCTGGTGTCATAACTGATCACATGTGCAGCATCATGGCAGTTGAAGATTAAACAGAGGCCAAGATGGCAGCTTCCTTGGCTGAAAACGATAGGAGGGTTTACTTCCACTTTAAAGAGAAAAAAAAATAAAACATTCACAAGGGTCATTACATAGTTGCATAGTAGGTGAGGTTGAAAAGTCCATCATTACTTAGGATTTGTACCTTCTTCTGCTAAGTCCTTCTTTAGATGACATCTTCCTACTTCAATATCCTTCACCCACCCCAAAAGACCACTGCCGCCATAGTCTTCCAGTACAGTGGGGGTTAAAACAGCTAAGGGGTGTCAGACTCTCATCCAGAGTACCCTTACTATCCCTGCCCATTCCGCCCTTCTTCTCCATTCATGATCCATGGAAGCCGTACTACAGATTCTGTAAATGAAACAGGATCTGCGAATGGAGGGCGGCTTGAAAGATTGAAAGGTCTGTCCCCTCCATTCACAGGTGATGCGTCCCCTTTAGGGGGTCGTATAAATGACTGTGCTCACAGGAAATGGGAAGAATGATGTAAGTTGTTGCTGTTCTGCTCAAAAAGAACCGTTGGCCCCGCACCAAAGAGACGGTCAGGGTGAGCGATGGTCTGGAGCATGGAGAGGGTAAGCAGCATTTCCTGCATTCTTCCTCTGACTCCAAAGAACAATCTAGGGGTTTCTTTTTGCATTTTTATTGAGAATAATGAGCTGGGATGGGGAAAGGGACCTCTGTTTCTTCCTACACATCCTTTAAGGAAGCTACTCCAGGGGCAGAGCTCTTGCACAGGGGTTCCCTACAGCAATACTGGACCCAGAAACGCTGCTGCTGCTCAGTCCTCAGACTATTCATGACCTATGTCACCACCTTCTGGGCACACCTCTCCAGAGATTGGCTGGAGTCCTATACATTTTCAGGCTGCTTGCTTTGTTCTCCCTCCCCTCTATACTTCTAGAATCCTCACCAATATCCCTCGAGTCATCCCGACCTTCTTCCCTCACTCCCACCCCCTCCTCCTCCCCCTCCGTACCTCCTAGACCCCCGCCCTTCCCTCCATCCCTTTCACCGCCCATCGTCTTAATACCTGTTGCTGCTCGGGTCCCCGTTTCAGGGCACCCGGCCAGCAACTTCACACCCCATAGGTATTAAATTATCATGCAAACCCCCACACCATCACTCTGCAAGACCGGAACTTCCCCCTAAGAGTCGTGCCACAAGCCGTGGGAAAAAAAAAAACTTAGGCATTGAGACTTGGCAATGTCTAGTCTAAAGTCCAGCTATTGTTCTTTCTTCCACCAAACATAGCAATTAACCACCTTTTGTACGTTGAAATGTTTACATATGAGATTTTGGCCCCTTTCACACTGGGGCGTTTTTCAGTAGGTACAGCGCTAAAAATAGCGCCTGTATACCGCCTGAAAAAATCCGGCCCCATTCACTTCAGTGTGAAAGCCGGCGGGCTTTCACACTGGAGCGGTGCGCTAGCAGGACGGTAAAAAAAGTCCTGCTAGCAGCATCTTTGGAGCGGTATAGGAGCGGTGTATTCACCGCTCCTATACCGCTCCTTCCCATTGATTTGAATGGGACACTGCGGTAATACCGCGGCAATACCGCCGCAAAGCGCCGATACGGCGGCGCTCTGCGGGGGTCTTTAACCCTTTTTCGGCCGCTCATGGGGGTTAAAACCGCACCGCGAGCGGCCGAATACCGCGGCTTAAACGGCGGTAAAGCAGCGCTAAATATAGCGCTGCTTTACCGTCACCGCGGCTCACCGCCCCAGTGTGAAAGGGGCCTTTCTGTAATAGCCAAATATTTGACACACTTGTTCTAATTACAACACATACTGTTCCTTGATTCCTAAATGTTTGCATGATGATGATGTCATTTTGATGTAATATATTTTCAATAAAATTTCTTTTGGAAAAAAAAAAGAATCCTCTAGAACAGTAGTTTCCAAACTGCAGGGCCTGATGTGGCCCTTTGCTTGCTTGTATCTGGCCCTTGGCGAAACAATTTTCATCCACTAATACCAACAATGGGACAGAATTCTTCCCACTGACACCAAAAATGGGGCACAGTTCCTCCCAATGACACCAAAAATGGGGCACAGTTCCGCCCAATGACACCAAAAATGGGGCACAGTTCATCCCAATGACACCAAAAAGGGGGCACAGTTCCTCCCAATGACACCAAAAATGGGGCACAGTTCCTCCCAATGACACCAACAATGGGGCACAGTTCCTCCCAATGACACCAAAAATGGTGCACAGTTGTTCCCATTGACACCAAAAATGGGGCACGGTTCCTCCCATTGACACCAAAAATGGGGCACGGTTCCTCCCATTGACACCAAAAATGGGGCACAGTTCCTCCCAATGACACCAAAAATGGGGCACATTTCCTCCCAATGACACCAAAAATGGGGCACAGTTCCTCCCAATGACACCAAAAATGGGGCACAGTTCCTCCCAATGACACCAAAAATGGGGCACAGTTCCTCCCAATGACACCAAAAATGGGGCACAGTTCCCCCCAATGACACCAAAAATGGGGCACAGTTCCTCCCAATGACACCAAAAATGGGGCACAGTTCCTCCCATTGACACCAAAAATGGGGCACGGTTCCTCCCATTGACACCAAAAATGGGGCACAGTTCCTCCCATTGACACCAAAAATGGGGCACAGTTCCTCCCAATGACACCAAAAATGGGGCACAGTTCCTCCCAATGACACATAAAATGGGGCACAGTTCCTCCCAATGACACCAAAAATGGGGCACAGTTCCTCCCATTGACACCAAAAATGGTGCACAGTTCCTCCCATTGACACCAAAAATGGGGCACGGTTCCTCCCATTGACACCAAAAATGGGGCACGGTTCCTCCCATTGACACCAAAAATGGGGCACAATTCCTCCCAAAGACACCAAAAAAGGGGCACAGTTTCTCCCAATGACACCAAAAATGGGGCACAGTTCCTCCCAATGACACCAAAAATGGGGCACAGTTCCTCCCAATGACACCAAAAATGGGGCACAGTTCCTCCCAATGACACCAAAAATGGGGCACAGTTCCTCCCAATGACACCAAAAATGGGGCACAGTTCCTCCCAATGACACCAAAAATGGGGCACAGTTCCTCCCATTGACACCAAAAATGGGGCACGGTTCCTCCCATTGACACCAAAAATGGGGCACAGTTCCTCCCATTGACACCAAAAATGGGGCACAGTTCCTCCCAATGACACCAAAAATGGGGCACAGTTCCTCCCAATGACACATAAAATGGGGCACAGTTCCTCCCAATGACACCAAAAATGGGGCACAATTCCTCCCCACGTACACCAACGATGAGGCGCTATTCGTTCCACGGACACCAAAGATGGGGCATATTTTATTCCCACTGATGTTGGTACCTTTTCTACTGCTAATGCCAGCGTCTGGCACCCCTTAAGTCTGAAGGACAGTAAACTGGCCCTTTTGTTTAGAAAGTTTGGAAAGCCCTACTCTGGAACACAGGGGGAAGTTACAGAGCAGCAGCACTAAGTAATCCACTCCTTGCTCCTCTGTATTACAGTGGGGCCAACTACATATTTGCATCAGGCTGAATGTGCAGGCAACTGGCGTGTTCGGTCGTTCAGGGCTGCAGATAATTAATAATTAAATAATAAAAATAATTAATAGGCTGACTGCTTACAGGTACACTTTAGGCTGTACTGTGTTCCCTTATTATTGCCTTCCACCGACTGACTAGCTGCACCCTCCAGCCTGGTCCCTGCTGATACAGCTTGCATCTGGCCTCTGGCTTTTAGCTATGGAATTTTAATGTGGTAGATCTGCATTTGTATTATATAATCAAAGCCAAAATAAGCAGAATGGAGATCAAATGGCAGACATTAGTTGTGTTCAGATCCTCTCTTCTAACCACTCCAGTGGCTGGTAATGTCACTAATACACGGCAGGCAATGGTAATATCTCTATAATATTCACTGGCGTTCACGTTCTTTGGCTCATCTGCTGTTTATCCTGGAAACCGTGTTTTTCTTTCCTTTGATCTAGCCAGGTTAATAGGGATTGATTTTGGTTCCGGATAATCCTTCTGACGTTAAAAGGTGGTCTACATCAAAGCCGGGCAATGCATTTGCTAATAAAACCCCATCCCTCATTCACATTCTCTAGAACACCACTCAAATGATGGAAACAAAACTCCTGCTAAAGGGCTATTTAAAGGCATCGACTAGGCAAAATCTTTTACAGTTTAGTAGAATGTCAAAATTGAGTCACGGGGACATTTTTTTTTTGTGCTGAAAATGCCCCCCTCGGCTTATACTGGAGTCGAGCACTTTTCTGCAGCAGAGAATGACCTTTTCCGACCTGACTTTGGGGTCCCGTATCTTGGGGCCAATTAGTGCTAGGAACCCCAGTTGAGACAGCACTACAACATATCCAAAGATGGAGTTCCTATCACCAAGTGTCCCCAAAATACGGGGCCCCAAAGTCGGTTCTGAAAATGTCATTCTCTGCTGCAGAAAAGCGCTTGACATTTTCCGAACCGACTTTGGGGCCCCGTATTTCGGGGACACTTGGTGATAGGAACCCCATCTTGGATATGTTGTAGTGCTAGGTCCACTGAGTTTGCACACCAAATTTCCTAGCACCAAGTGGCCCCAAGATACGGGGCCCCAAAGTCTCTCAACTGTGTCCATCTGCAGCATGTCATTTCAGGACCCTTTGGGTCCAAAGACCCCAAAATTTGGCTGCAGATAGGGGGCATCTAGGGGCCCTTAACTACTAAGTTTGAAGTTTGGGGGACCTATGAGGCATGCAAATGGGCACAGTGAGGCTGCAAATGGGCATTGTTGACCTTTTTTTTCCACTTACAGTAGCTGTGCATTTCTCACCCTAGGCTTATACTCGAGTCAATAAGTTTTCCCATTTTTTTGTGGTAAATTTAGGTGCCTCGGCTTATATTCGGGTGGGCTTATACTCGAGTATATACAGTAGTTTGGCATTTTTTGTTACAATAAATGGTCAATATCTGCATATTATTTTTGTAACTGATTCTGTACCTTCTCCTGGATGTTTAAAACTGTTCTGTTTAGTTCATTGTTTGCTGTCAGTGTCCTGTTGGGAGATTTCCCATCACTTTCTTGGAGACACAACAGGAAAATCTATGCAAAGTAAGTGGCATTCCCCTCTTATGCCCCGTACACACGGTCAGATTTTCCTACGGAAAATGTCCTATCGGACCATGTTGTCGGAAATTCCGACCGTGTGTGGGCTCCATCTGACTTTTTCCGTCGGAGATCCTGTTCTCAAATTTTCCGACAACAAAGTCCTATCGGACTTTTTCCGATCGTGTGTAGCGAATTCCGACGGACAAAGTGCCACGCATGCTCAGATCACATTACAAGACCAAAGCTATTGGCTACTAGCCTCTACGTAGTCCCGTCGTACGCAACGAACGTCACCACGTTCAGGATGATCGGATTTTCCGACAACTTTGTCTGACCGTGTGTATGTAACACCAGTGTTTGGACAAAATCCGTCGGAAAAAATCCGACGGATTTTGTGGTCGGAATTTCCGACCGTGTGTATGGGGCATTAGGCTCCATTCACACTTGTGCGACTTGTCATGTCACTTTGGATATCAAAGTGGCATGACAAGTCGTTTTCCAATGATAACCATTCGTATATGTGCAACTTAAAAGTTGCAACAACTTCAAAGTAGTTCATGCACTACTTTGGTCCGACTTTCATGCAACTTAAGGGCCAAAGACTTCAATGTTAACCCTCAAAAGTTGCATGAAAGTCGTACCTGAATGTTAAACAATGCAACAGTTGTCCATTATCACTGGCCAAGTTGCACCCATCCAAATTTGCGTCAAAGTTGCATCAAAATTTCACCAAAGTTGCACTCCAAATTCGGTGAAATGTTTGGAGTCGGAAATATGTGAATGGAGCCTTAGACAACTGTCACCCAAATAACTGTCTATTGAAAGATGTCTTGTTCTGGTGACAACTGTCTCCACAGAGACACAGAAAGCAATTAAAACATGACACAAACTCTAACCTTTCCTTACGTTATCCAAATATTTTATTTGAAGTTGCCTTTACATACTTAGATTGTGTGTGGCATAGAAAATATTGCTATAAGAGAGATGGGTATGCCAACAAGAAGTCAAGTTTCTTTTGGGATAGTTAGTGTGAGGTTCTCACGGAGTGTAATGCCGCGTACACGCGGTCGGAATTTCTGATGGAAACAGTCCGATGGGAGCCTTTCATCGGATTTTCCGACCGTGTGTATGCCCATCTGTCTTTTTCTGTCGGAATTTCCAACGGACTTTGGATTGAGAACCTGTTCTCAATTTTTCAGACGGAAAACCTTTCTATCGGATTTTCCGATCGTGTGTATGCAATTCCGACACGCAAAATTCTGACGCATGCTCGGAAACAATTCAACGCATGCTCAGAAGCATTAAACTTCCCTTTTATAGTGCTGTCGAACGTGTTTTATGCCGTGGTGTTATTACCGTCGCAATTTGGTGTGACCGTGTGTAGGGAAGACAGTTTGAGCAAAATTCTGTCGGAAATCCGACAGGAAAACCATCAGAGCTTTTTCCGACGAGAATTCCGACCGTGTGTACGCGGCATAAGGGTGAAAAGTAAGGCTGGATTCACACTTTGTGTTGCAGTAAAACCTGTTACATTGCAGTACCTTTCATTTGTAACGCAAAAGTCTAAATGCAGCTTTGAGGTTACAGGTAAGGTGCTAGCTATATTGCTTCGCTACGGGCATGCATACCCAAGACTCCAAAAAATTGGTGGTGACTTCCGGTGGTTCACCAGCCGCTGCATAACTTGCACATTAAACAAGCAGGAGAGAGAAGCCATTCTCCATTTTATAAGTCTCATATGTAGGTTTTATTGAAACATCCAATACATGAACTGTTCCACTTGCTTGTCCAAACCTAACGTGTTGCACTCCTTACGGAGCGTAATCTTAGAGACTCTATGATTAAGCACCATACGACGTTAAAATGCATTAGAGTATGGACAAGCAGGTGAAAAGGTCAAATGTTTTAATAAAACCTACATATGAGGCTTTTAAAATGGAGAGCGGCTGCTTTCTTCCCTTCATTTAATGTTGAACTAGGAAGTAAGGCGCTTTTAGGTAAGGCATTGATATTAGCATTGGGACCTGCCTAGACCCAGTTCTCAGCACTGAAATCTAATGTACTGTATCAATTTAATAGCAATCTCCACTAAAAGGTATCTTCAGGTAGTTGCAGAGGTCAGACCTGATCTGCATTGAAATATTATTTTCTCCACAACCAAGCTTTATTTCTGATGGTGTGCTCCTTGTTATACTCTGAAGGCTTTTCTCTAAGTAAGGGGTCTCCAAACTTTCTGAACAAAGGGCCAATTTACTGTCCTTCACAATTTGAGGGGTCCGTACTGTGGCTAGTTGGAATAGAAAATGCCCTGGCATCAATGGGAATAAAGAATACCCCATCATCAGGCAAGCGCCTTGAGGCGATTCAGTTCGCATTTGTAGCGCTATACAAATCATTAATTCATTCATTCATTCATTATTGGTATTAGTGGGAGGAATATTTCCCCATTGTTGGTATTAGGGGAAGAAATGGTGTCCTATCATTGGTGTCCGTGGGAAGAATAGGGCACTGTAGTTGGTGTCAGTAGGAAGAATATGGCACTGTAGTTGGTGTCAGTGGGAAGAATAGGGCACTGTAGTTGGTGTCAGTGGGAAGAATAGGGCACTGTAGTTGGTGTCAGTGGGAAGAATAGGGCACTGTAGTTGGTGTCAGTGGGAAGAATAGGGCACTGTAGTTGGTGTCAGTGGGAGGAATAGGGCACTGTAGTTGGTGTCAGTGGGAGGAATAGGGCACTGTAGTTGGTGTCAGTGGGAAGAATAGGGCACTGTAGTTGGTGTCAGTGGGAAGAATAGGGCACTGTAGTTGGTGTCAGTGGGAAAAATAGGGCACTGTAGTTTGTGTCAGTGGGAGGATTAGTGCCCATCATTGGTGTCATTGGAAGAATAGCGCCTCATTGTTTGGGTAGTAAGTGGTAGGAATAGTATCCTATTTTTGTGATCAGTGGGAGGAATTGTGCCTTGTATCAGTGGGAATAATAGTGTCCCATGGGCGTGATAAAGGTTAGCAAAGGGCCCACATCCGACCCCCGGGATGCAGTTTGTAGACCACTGCTCTAGATTGTGGGACATAGGGCAGAAGTTTATAAGCTGCCCAAATCCCTCACCCACTCACCCTCAGATCTTAAAATATGAGATTGGTTTGTAGATGGAAGCTTGTCTTACTCGCTTACTCGCTTACACCCTTTACATCCGCCTTTTTCAGGCTTTTCAGAAGAGAAGAACCCTTGAAAGAACTTTTTGGTGTCAGGGAACCCCTGCTAAAAGTTCCTATTTCTACTACTCATGATACATTAGTGTGATGGTCAGTGAGAAGGTCCTTACACTTGTGGTCATTGGGAAGAATTCCCCCTTACAGATAGCTAAAAAGATCAATGGTGTTAGTGGGAACTTATCTGAGATGCAGAAATTGCTTATTGATCAAGGAACGCCTAGAAACCTCTGGAGGAACCCTCGGATTCCATGGAACCCTGGTTGAGAAACCCAGCTTTACGTCCTCTAACCATTGGTTATAACTTGACTTTTTTTTACTGTTTGGTTATAACCCATCAACTACTCTATAACTTGTCTTTTTTGCCATCTGTGTCTTGTTATAGAGAATTCCCTTTACTTCCTGACCTGTAGACTGAACAGGAAGTAAATTTAAGAAATATTGCCACTTATCTAAAACTTAACCTTTATGATAAATCTTAAAAGGTATGTTAATGACCATAACAGGTAACCCTATAGGATGAGGTCAATGCCACTATATATCAAAGTTATCTCTCTATGAGGTAATATTTACATCTACCAAGTTAATTGGTGAAACTTCTCTTGATAGACACATATAGACAATATGAGGGTTATTATATCCTCTTACATTCAATATAAAGGCTTCCAGGCTATTTAGAGGATATATCGACTCCATTCTACTCAACACCAACCGATAGAAAGAGCTGGTTGGGGAGAGATGTCTCTCCTCCTATCTAATAGCCAAATATAAAAATGAGATGAACCTAAATGAAAATAAGGTCAGAAGATGCTCCCCAAAAAAGAAATCACCCACACCTTTATAAAAATCCGGTCCCCATTTGAAGATTCGCCCTTCTATTTCTGTTCTGGAGGCAAATCAAAATTTAGTTTTTACTCTTGCCTACCGTCTAGGGTACATTGATGATCAGGACAATTAGGCCCCTTTCACACTGGGGCGGGAGCTGCGTCGGCGTTAAAGCAGCGCTATATTTGGCTCTGCTTTACCGTCGTTTTAGCGGCGGTGTTCGGCCGCTAGCGGTGTGGTTTTAACCCTCGCTAGCGGCCGTAAAAGGGTTAAAACCGCCCGCAAAGCACCACTTTGCCGGCGGTATTGCCGCGGTGTCCCATTGATATTAATGGGTAGGAGCGGTATAGGAGCAGTGAATACACCGCTCCTTCATCGCTCCAAAGATTTTTTTGACCGTCCGTTTTTTGACCGTCCTGCTAGCGCACCGCTCCAGTGTGAAAGCCCGCCGGCTTTCACACTGGAGTGAAAGGGGCCGGATTTTTTCAGGCGCTATACAGGTGCTATTTTTAGCGCTGTAGCGGCTGAAAAACGCCCCAGTGTGAAAGGGGCCTTGGAGAGGATGGATCTCCCTAATGCCGCGTACACACGAGCGGACTTTCCCGCGGGATTGTCCGCCGGACAGTCCGATCGTGTGTGGGCCTTCGACTGACTTTTTTTCCCAAAAGTCCGGCGGACTGGGTTTTCATTTTTGTTTTAAAATTGTCCGCTGAACTTGGCAGTCCGGCGGACAATACGGCCGTCTGTATGATGGTCCGGCGGACCAAAAAGGACGCATGCTCAGTAGCAAGTATTTTTCTAGTATTTTTCTTTTTCTAGTCCGGCGAAGCCCAGCTGGAAAGTCCGGCGGTTTGTCTACCAAACTAGGTCCGGCGGACAAAGTCTGATCGTGTGTACGCGGCATAACAGGAACAAAGACAACATTTATAAAAAAATGACAAGGGTTCTAACACCTCACCACCAATGCAGATCTAAAAACAAATTGCCTTTAAGTTATACTGTAAAGCAGGGATATGCAATTAGCGGACCTCCAGCCATTGCAAAACTACAAGTCCCATTATGCCTCTGACTCTGGATGTCATGCTTGTGGCTGTCAGTCTTGCTATGCTCATGGGACTTGTAGTTCTTGTAGTTCTGCAACAGCTGGAGGTCCACAATTGCATATCCCTGCTGTAAAGCATGTGTTTGGCAGATCTTAAAAATATATGTAAATTGACTTATATGTATGCATTATATTTGCTTTTTTTTTTTTTTTTTTAACAATGCCAAGGGTACAAACCTATATCTACCAATCAGCCCTCAGTTTGCTGTAAGCTTCCCCGGATTGTTAAATCTAATTAAGTTATCAAATCAGCCAGTATGTGGCAGAAACCTCTGTAAAGAACACAGCGGAAGAGGAAAAGGGGGGAAAAAAAGCACAATAAAAATGTTAATTGCCTTTCTTTTTTTAATTTCCAAATTCCACTTTAATCAGCGGTTTTGTTGGGCGCTCTTGTTTTTCATTTGGATTATGCTTACCGGGAACATTAACGTCTCAAAAGATGTTGCAGGGTTTTATAGCGTATAGTTTGTAGCCAGTTCCAGTCTCAGTTTGCCAGAGCTGAATGAGCGTTCCAAGGACAGATTTTTCTAACAGCTCCGGGGCTTCTGGGTCACTGGACCTCCATCTGTACATGTACTGCTGGATGGTGGGGGTGTGTCCTGCAGTCATGAGGACCGTTCTGGAATATTGTTAGATTGTTGGAACTTCAATTGGGCAGTGAATCTGTGAGACACGGCACTGCAGTGTTGTTATGTGATTATTACAGGTTCAGATTATTTTTTTCCTTCTGTTCCATATATGATGGATATCATCAATGACTAAAGAGGCAGAACAAATCACAATGGCTCGAACAAGCATTAAAATGCAGAAAGTGTACATAGTTTTGCATTGAAAGTACGTAAAGGGTACCAAGAGTTGTGAAAATGCTGAATAGCTACAACTAGGCCACAGAATCAATGACATTCCACTGAAAAATTGGCAAGGGGAATGCTTATAACTCATCAGACGACACATATCCGGTGCATGATTAAGCCCCCGAAAAAAGGTAGTGATTGTAGAGAGGGCACTTGCCTTTACAAGGTTCATGGCACTCTACAAGGAGGGGGTTAAGAGGATACCGAAGTGAGGTGGTGAGCCCTGTGGAATATGGCTTGTCGTAGACAGTGTAGGAAGTAAGGGAAGGGGTAACGAGGAGAAGAAAAAGAGAAGAGACTGAAGAAAAAAGGGGGGGGGAGTGGAAGCTAAGGAGGGAGAGTAGGGGATATGTCAGAGCAAGACCAGAGAGGATCCAACATTCCGGGGATAGTATTGAGATACCACTTAGAGCGACCACAAAGGGTCATTTGAGTCAAGTCCATTGGTTTCAGGCTTTCTTTCTTGACCTTATCCAGCAGGACCGCAGCCATTTTTTTTTGTTAAAGTGGGGTTGCAACCAAAAAACAAAAAGGGGCTTAAAAATCATAAAAAAAATAAAAAAAAAATAATTGGAAAAAAAAAAAATTTTTTACTCACCTCTAAATGCCTGTTGCTAGGGGGTCCCTCGAAGTCTGCCACCTTCATTGCCCGGGGTAAAAGTCACTTCCTGTAGGCAACGCACAGTCATCTGGGACATGTCATGTGTCCCAGATGAGTGAGCGTCGAATCACGACGCACGGCGCCGCTCGCGCATGCGCAGTGGGTGCCCGGCTGTGAAGCCCAGCCGGGTTCCCACATTAAGAATGCCGGCGTCGTGAGCGGAGCGGGGACCCCGGGACAGGTAAGTGTCCGATTATTAAAAGTCAGCAGCTGCAGTTTAATTTTTTTTTTTTTGCCCGGCCCTCCACTTTAATCAGATGACACACCATCTTGGTTTTAACCTGTGCTATAGTCTGGACCCTAGATTTTGAATTTATTTATTTTCTTACATAATCGGTATAGTTAAACCAATCTAATGTGGGTGAAGGTTCTCATTTATCAAGGTCCTGGTATATCTAGCAGTAGTTAGTCACATTCAACTGGACCTGGTCTGGAATATTGAAGACACGTTTATCTAAGCCACTTCTTTAGTTCTGATAAGTGTCAGGAACATACCTCATCATTTATATCCACAGAGGTAGCCCAGACATCTTATTCCTGTCACCATGGAATGTGTGAAGGTACATAGACATTGAGTCTCCAAGACCAGTGAAAGTTATGGAACCATTCTATTCCAGTTACATAATCCCATTACATAATCCCATTCTTGGTGTCCTGAAGTCTACATAGGCTTTCTCTGTGTGTTCACAATATGGAACAACCAATTCTGAACAAAGGTGGGGGGCCTTTAATACCATCTGTCTTCTGCATACTGTTATAACATCTCTACCCCGGAGATCTGACAATAATTCACACTTCCAGCAATGTGAATTGAATGATTAACACCTTTCAGACATGAAGAGTGGGATTATGTAATTAGAACAGGGTGGTTCTACAACTTTCACACCTCCCATCCTGTTCATAAACGATTAACATCTTCCATGGTGATGGAATTGGTGTCTGCGCTACCTGTTTGGATATAAATTCAGGGGTATGATCCTGACACTCTTGAGAAGTGGCCTAGATAATTTACGAAACTTCTTCAACATCACAGAACAAGTACAGTTTAAAGAGACAAACTTCTACTATCTAATTTGATTAATGCATGTTAATGTTTTTAAAAATGTTGTGTTGGTTGCATTATATATCTATATACAGGGGGTCCCCTACTTACAAACATCCGATTTACAAACGACCCCTACTTACAAACGGAGGGTGACAACAGGAAGTGAGAGGAAATCCACCCCTAGGAAGGGAAATTCACTCCTGATGCTTTATCACCAATCCTTGTTTCCCTAACAACCCAAATTTTTCAAAATCCAATTGTCGTTGGGCCAAAAGGTGGGGTGAAATCTTCTGAACAGGGGCACAGACAGCAAAACAAATGTTACAGGGGTGATAACCCTTCTCTATGTTATCTTAAAAACTTAAAAATGTATTTTTTGGCTGGAGCTACACTTAAAAAATGTACCTGTTCTGACTTACAAACAGATTCAACTTAAGAACAAACCTACAGTCCCTATCTTGTTTGTAACCCGGGGACCCCCTGTACACAGCTAAAGCCATCTTAACCTCTATATGTTCCGGCTCTCCCTTGCTTAGTGATTTGTGTTTTACTATTCCACCTTATTTCAGTCTGAGTCACCCCCAGACCCATTAGGTTGGTCATAGATATGGACTCTTAATCATACATGCGTAATCTAACCATCTTGAGGCTTATGTAGCATCTCTATAAAGATGCAAGCATTGGTGGGGGATTTGATTTGAAACTGGTTGATCCTGTTTCAATAGAGATCACGTGACCAGAATGGGCATTTCTTTAGATGACATGTCGGAATTGCGATGCTGTTTTTTCAGCAGGAAAGTATTTTAGGGCTTCTGTTATTTTTTTTCATGATTTCAAGTGAGTAGGGGGGTCATATATTCACTATAAGCCTTTGGCAGTTTTAATTTTATAATCCTTTGCAACCAAATTCTATAGGCTTTTGTTGCTTGCACTTGCTGTCCCCCTCTTGGGCATTTGTGTGTAACTAAAGCTTTAGTTGGGTTGCAGGGAGTACATTGTTCATTTAGAGAGAGGGCTGTCTTTGACTAGATAGAGGCAGTCTTTGATTAGAGAGAGAGCGATCCTTGATTAGAGAGATGGTGGTATTTGATTTGAGAGATGGCGGTCTTTGATTAGAGGGATGGTGGCCTTTGATTGGAGAGATGGCAGTCTTTGATTAGAGGGATGGCGTTCTTGATTAGAGAGATGGTTTTCTTTTAATAAAGAGATGGAGGTCTTTGCTTAGAGAGATGGTGGTCTTTGATTGGAGAGGGGGAATGGTCTTTGATTGGAGAGGGGGGGCGGTCTTTGAAGAGGGGGGACGGCCTTTGATTGGAGAGGGGGGATGGCCTTTGATTGGAGAGGGGGCACGGCCTTTGATTGGAGAGGGGGGACGGCCTTTGATTGGAGAGGGGGCACGGCCTTTGATTGGAGAGGGGGCACGGCCTTTGATTGGAGAGGGGGCACGGCCTTTGATTGGAGAGGGGGCACGGCCTTTGATTGGAGAGGGGGCACGGCCTTTGATTGGAGAGGGGGCACGGCCTTTGATTGGAGAGGGGGCACGGCCTTTGATTGGAGAGGGGGCACGGCCTTTGATTGGAGAGGGGGCACGGCCTTTGATTGGAGAGGGGGGACGGCCTTTGATTGGAGAGGGGGGACGGCCTTTGATTGGAGGTATGGCGGTCTTTGCTTGGAGGGATGGCGGCCTTTCCTTGGATAGAGGGCTTTGCTAAATTAGAGAGGCGGGTAGTCACTGAACTAAAGAACATATTGGACTGTAGTTCAGGTAGATTTGACGGTTTGTGTCTATGAGGGGGGGGGGATGATTGGGCAATGCAGGTGCCAGTCTTTCTCGATGCAGCAACACTAGTTATTCACTCTGGAAAGTCCTTCCTGGCCAATAAACAATCCCCCGAGCTCGGTTAGGCCAGAAGTCATCAGCCAAGGTCATGGACGTACCTGTGACATATTCCCTAAATGTCAATTTTAAGGTGCTTTTTGGTAAAAACTGGTGAATGAAGATGCACAAAATGACAGTTTCTGAATTTACATTTTAGAAACCAAGGAATCCTTATACAAAGAAAGTAATTATATGCTGATCCTCATTTATACCAGACAAATACAATAGTAGAGTGAAAAATAAAAAAAGGCCTGAAGAATGCTCTGTAAAGACAGAAAATAGTCGCATCTGTCAAGGGCACAATGTGTTGTTAGGATCTGAATTTTAAGAACGTGCCATTATTGCATCGAGCCTCTTCCCCAGCAAGCTGCTGATTGTATTATTCCAGATAAGAGAATAGTGAAAATACATCTTATACCTGCTATGCAAATATTCAGCATGGTTCGAATCCCCGGGAGCTGAGCTTTCCGGAACAATGGCTTGCCCAGGCATTGAAAAAAATATCATATTGTATGAGACATAATAAACAAGGTCATTTTTGACTGTCTCATATGATCCCCAAATGTCCACTTAGAAAGGTTGCCCTAAGGTAAAGAAGACAGGCCATTTCATAGGAAGCTTTGCGCTACAGAGGGGGAAAATTGGGCAATTTAGGTGATGGGTTGGTTCTCAGTTATAAGAGGAGGTTTATTTGGGAGGCTTTGTAGGTAATTAAAAAAAATATATCAGTTCACCCTCAAGATCATCCCTTCCCAAGAGGCCATCATCCCTTCCCAGGAGGCCATCATCCCTTCCCAGGAGGCCATCATCCCTTCCCAGGAGGCCATCATCCCTTCCCAGGAGGCCATCATCCCTTCCCAAGAGGCCATCATCCCTTCCCAAGAGGCCATCCTCTCAATGAAGCCAATTGCCCAGTCTGGTGAATGGTGTGGTCAGGCTAGTTGTCAAGCATTCTCCTTCCTGACAGCCAAACCACATAAATTTCCATATGCTAGAATGGGATTGCATGCACCTGGGCTACCAGTGTGCTGTTTAGTTTGGCAGGCCAAATCCAGAGAGAGCCTGCCCCAGCTCCGCACTGCTGTGCCTACACCAGCTGCAGGGATAAAAGTCCAGATCTTTTAAGTGGGAGCCGTTTGGCACCATCAGTAAATGCTTTTTGAGTCATTTTCATCTTTGCAGCACTCTGTGACCAATGAAGGCCCCCTTTTTAATAGCATGTGCTAGATATTACATGCACATTTTCGGATTTCCACTAAATGCCCTAATAGGAGGATTATTCTCGGTTCCCAGCGTGCTACGCTTTCTCTGTACGCCATATGAATCGAACATGTCTGCATTGTCAGGAGTCGCTTAAAGGAAACGCGCCGCTCAGAGAGCCAAGTCCCAGTCTTGAGTTTCAGTGTTAATACGTACCATGTGTGTTGCTCGGCTCAGCTCGGTGTTAGCGGCTTTCATACATGGGATGTGGGGGTCACTGGAGATTAGGAGGCTGTCTGTCTGCTTCCGATACGGCTTTTCACCTTTTGTGCTGTGCTTTGTCCAGCACTCTTTAGTTGAAGTCGTTGCTGCTTGTATCATTCTTCAGTAAGGACTGGAGAGATACAGAACATGTACAAGATGTACACGTATTTTCAAAGTGATAACGTCTATCTAAAAACCTTAGCATGGAAACTTTTGTAAACTTTTAGGGTGGGTAAGCCCCCATCCTTAGGCATAGTAAAGGCTAAGTATAGGTTTTAGACTATGTTCCATGTTACACCCATACTTAAGGTATAAAATGAAGAATTGAGGTATACACCATCCCTAAAAGCCAAACTGCCCCTTTCCTGAATTGCAGGATGCATTTTCCGCATAATTCTGTAATTTTTTTATTATAATTCGATTTTTGGCCTCCAGCCTTGTCATCCAGGTATGGGATCACAAAGAAGGGACTCCTACATGTCTCATCTGCCACCTCGGGGGAGGGACTATGCGGTGTGTTCCGGTGATGTCCTTCTTCCTCCCCCCCCCCCTCTGCAGTGCATCTACACTCCCTACAGCCCCAATAACAGTAGGTCCATACCCAGGGCCGGCCCTAACATGGGTCGCAGTGGGTCCATTGGACCCAAGCAGCACTTTGAGAGGGGCAGCAAATTGAACCACGGCCGCCTCTCCTCCTCTTCTATTTACCCAGCAAATTGACGACTAAAGTTTTTTTTTCCCAGCAGTTTTGCATGTCATGGTGACAACTGCCTCCCGAGCCTCTCTACCTGCCCCTATACTACTCTAGCCAGCCCCTATACTGCTTATATACTACCCTCGCCTGTCTATATACTACCCTAGCCTGTCCGTGTACTACCCTAGCCTGTCCGTGTACTACCCTAGCCTGTCCGTGTACTACCCTAGCCTGTCCGTGTACTACCCTAGCCTGTCCGTGTACTACCCTAGCCTGTCCGTGTTCTACCCTAGCCTTTCCATGTATTACCCTAGCCTGTCCATGTACTACCCTAGCCTGTCCATGTACTACCCTAGCCTGTCCATGTACTACCCTAGCCTGTCCCTGTACTACCCTAGCCTGTCCCTGTACTACCCTAGCCTGTCCCTGTACTACCCTAGCCTGTCCCTGTACCACCCTAGCCTGTCCCTGTACTACCCTAGCCTGTCCCTGTACCACCCTAGCCTGTCCCTGTACCACCCTAGCCTGTCCCTATTCTTCCCTAGCCTGTCCCTATACCACCCTAGCCTGTCCCTATACCACCCTAGCCTGTCCATATACCACCCTAGCCTGCACATATACTGCCCTTGCCTGCCCCTTGGAATTGAACGTAATGGTGTGTCATATAATCTTGCATGTAGACAAGGTGCTATTGCATGCAAATCTGACTTCCTGATGAACTTTAATTTTAGTTTTAATTATGATAAAAAATAATGGACGTGGGGGCCTTTTGGTGGGCGTAATTTTTTTTTTGGTGGGTGGGGGCAGCATTTTATTGTTGGACCCAGGCAGCACAATGTCTTGGGCCAGCCCTGTCCATACCTCTGTAAAGACCTGAGGCTGGGGCGAAGCTTTGCAAGAGCTTGCATTTTGCACTTGTGATGCACTGCTTGAGGGTGCAATGCTCTGCGGGGTTTGTTACAAAAAGGAGTAATTGCACAGTGATCATTAAATCAATGCTGCTGCGTTCATTTGTTTTTTTTTTTGTTCAAAAACTGGCCTGAACCCTTAAAAATTAAACTAGAAAGACAAATAGTATGCACAGTGCATCAAAAACTATTTTGAACCAGCTGCCAACACTGATTACCTGTGATGTGCATCCAATTGTTATTACATGTTATCAGTATGCAATGCTCTTAAAGTAGAAGTCAGTGTTTTAATTTGACTTTTAAAAGTTTGTTTGGGCCAAGCTGGCTGGAACAAACTATTTCCATTACATACCGATAACGCGGCTGCTATGTGCATTGTAATGTAGTGTGGTAGCATTTGCTATATACATTATGGCGGCACAGTCTTCTGGCAGGGGTATGGGCGACTTCCCATCTTCTGGAATTAAATGGAGAGTCGGGCTGAATGCTTCTTTTCTACTCAGGAGAAGTCTTGTACTTTATCATTGAATACAAGGCTTCCTCTGGCTGGCCAGGGTGCAAATCCTGACATCCTTCTCCTGCACCTGTACCTCAGCCAATCAAAGAAAGCCTTGTATTCATTATTAAAATTTCAAGGCCCTGTACCATGGCGACAACATTCTCAGTCTCCAAACCTGGTTCTAGTATAGAATATCAGAAGTATGGCCTACGCGTTTCGTGGGAACCCCGCTTCGTCAGGGCCTTTTAAAACGGCACAAACAGCATAAAGATACAAAATTACAAAATTTTCTATATTGTAAAATATTAGATGAAATGTTAATGCATATATAAAACATAATATATGATAATATAATATCTTTTTGCTGTTATCAGTATTTTGCACCAAAAAGGGTAATTATAAACGTCCTACAAAGGTGTAGAAGTTTTTTATGTTTTATATATGCATTATTAACATTTTATTTAATATCATTTTATGATCTAGCTAATTTTGTATCTTTAGGATTTCTTTAGTATTTACATGCTGTTTGTACCGTTCTAAAAGGCCCTGACGAAGCAGGGTTCAAGCGAAACGCGTAGATTATACTTCTGATATTATTATCTATACCAGGACTCGCACAACCTGGACCACCTAAACGGTAAACTGTACTCTTTCAGATTGTAATGTTTTAAATATTCCCATCCAAGGATGGTATATAAAGTATCTTTATACCTTTTTTAAAAAAAAATATTGTGTTATAAATTATTATCCATAATCCATGCAAAGTCCCACCTCACGTTTTTCTAAATTTTACAAACTAAATATCATTTAGTTACAGTTTACACTGCTTAACCCTAGATCACTGGACCTACCTTATTGGTGGCCAAATTACTGGAGCTGCGTACTACCAATTCTGTGCCTAATACAACCGCTTTGGAGATGACGGCAGATTTTTATTAATTTTTTTTTGTCCAGAGGATTTTGCAGTAGTAACAAATTCCATTTTAATAGACATAATATACATAGATCAGTACTCTGTACACACACCTCTGGATTAACATTTGTAGGAATTTTGTCACTGGCATGTCAGCTGGCCGGTAAAGACCATCGTGAAGGGATATGATGCGCGGATCAGCCTGGTCATCCTACCCAGTGATCACAATCACATGAACTGACTGCAAAATGCCGACCTGATCAATAAATTAATAGGTGTTGTAACCTCCTAGCCTTTCTGAAGTGCTCTAATGGAAAACACAAGTTCCTGCCTCTACTTTTTTGCTATTTTCCTGACAATTGTGTCTGACATCTATTTAACTCTGATGGTCTCTGAAATGATAGGCTGCGAAATCGTCCTCTGACGTTGTGCTCGGGGAATTGCTGGCTTTTTCTTACACAATGAAGCCTTTTTTTTCCTTCCTCAGAGAGAATATATTTCTCCAGTCTGCCAGCCGTTGTAAGCAAAGGATGTGTTGGTGGAGCGTTGGGTCCAAGAATGCATGAAGTAAAGTTTAATGCCCAACTCTTATGCCGTGTACACACGATCGGAAATTCGGCCAGCAAAAGACTGATGAGTGCTTTTGGGGCGGAAAATGCGACCATGTGTATGCTCCATCGGACTTTTGCTGGCCGAATTCCAGCCAGCAATAGATTGAGAGCATATTGTCAATTTTTCGGTCGGAAAAATTTCTGATCGTCTGTAGCAATTCCGACGCGCAAAATTCCTACGCATGCTCAGAAACAATTCGACGCATGCTCCGAAGCATTGAACTTCGTTTTCTCGGCTCGTCGTAGTGTTGTACGTCACCGCGTTCCCGATGGTCGAAAGTTCAGCAAACTTTTGTGTAACCGTGTGTATGCAAGCCAAGCTTGGGCGGAATTCCGTCTGAAAAACCATCCAAGATTTTTCTGATGGAAAATCCGCTCGTGTGTACGCGGCATTGGAGGTCATCTTTGTCAACTGGGGTATTCTGGGAGGGTCCCTGGCTTAGTCTGGGAAATGTACAAAGGACATGTTGGTAGAGCTCTGGATCCAAGGGTAGATGAAATCACGTTTTGGACCCAACTTTTATGCCCCGTACACACGATCGGATTTTCCGACGGAAAATGTCCTATCGGACAATGTTGTCGGAAATTCCGACCGTGTGTGGGCTCCATCAGACTTTTTCCGTCTGAATTTTCAATGGAAAAAGTTTGAGATCCTGCTCTCAAATTTTCCGACAACAAAGTCCTATCGGACTTTTTACGATCGTGTGTAGCGAATTCCGACGGACAAAGTGCCACGCATGCTCAGATCACATTACAAGACCAAAGCTATTGGCTACTACCCTCTACGTAGTCCCGTCCTAGGCAACAAACGTCACCACGTTCAGAATGATCGGATTTTCCGACAACTTTGTCCGACCGTGTGTATGCAACACCAGTGTCGGACAAAATCCGATGGATTTTGTGGTCGGAATTTCCGACCGTGTATACGGGGCATTAGACTACCTCAACTGGCCAAGCCTTTGGAGCAGATTGGGTTATCAGGAGTGCAGTGTGATGACATGTTAGATTTTGCCTCATAATGTCAATATTTAGGATTTGTTGGACATGTAAACTCTTTCATGTTGTGGATAGCTTACAAGGGGCCTTTAGTAGCAAAAAATGAATAGGGGGATCGGATTGTCACAGTCGGCAAAAAAAACTGTTGGCTATACCAATGGTAATTTTAATCATAATTAGTTTGATCAGCTAGGCCAGCCTATTTCAACCTTTTTACACCAGAAGAACTTTTAAAATACTTTTCAGGTCTCTGGGAACTTCTGCTGAAACCAATTCATTGTGTGGTGTATTTGACAACCAGGGATGCCTAACATTATTTGCTGTTGGTAAACGAGAAAACCAATGCATTGTGGGTCAGTAAGAGCATTCTTTTCATACTTGGTGTATTTGACAACCAGGGATGCCTAAAATGATTTGCTGTTGGTAAGCGAGATGAATGCTTTTTACACTGGTGGTCAGCGAGAAGAATGATCATTGCATTGGTGGTCATTGGAAGGAATACTCTTTACAGTAGTGGTCAGAATGCCATTCTTACAGTCCGCTAAAAAGATCATTGGTGTAATGCCGCTGGCTCTGCCAATGGTCATTGATCCTGGAACTGTTCAGGCACCGTCGGATATAAGGTCTATCGGCCACAGCTCAAGGAACCCCTAGCAACCTCTGGGGGAACTCTAGTTGTGAATGGATTGCTTAGACTGGTATCTCCATGCCAATTTAGTTCTAGCCTTCATTTAAAGCTGAGCTTCAGGGGGATTTAAACAGCACAAATATTACAAATTATGTATTCATTCATTAATCCACCCTTAAATGTCGTTTTATAAATGTAATCAGTATGAGTAGTCAAATTTGACCTGAAATTAGTCTCTAGATACCCCTCTACAGCTGAATTCCGACTGGGGAAGGGGGAAGCAGCACAAAAAGCCAGTCGGCTGTGTTGCAACTTGCAAGTGCTTATATTCTAACATCAAACAGAGAGAGCAGCGTGACAAAGAGATGAGCTCATCAGTCTGCTGCTTCTCCTTTTACTGTCCAGTCACAGGCTGGGAGAGGGAGTAGACCTGTAAGGGTTACTTAACTGCAACAGAGAAAAATCAGGTTTACTCTTTTGTCAGAGAGGTCTGTGCCGTGTGGCAGAGCCAGGGTCAATTTAAGAATGGTCAAAAGGCTTCTGAAATGCCCTGTACACACGATAGGATTTTCCGACAACAGAATCCATGGGATTTTTCCGGGTGTTGGCTCAAACTTGTCTTGCATACACACGGTCACAGAAAGTTGGTCGGAAATTCCGAGCATCAAGAACGCAGTGGCGTACGGTGAAGTTCAATAGCCAGTACGGCTCTTTTGCTTAATTCCGAGCATGCGTGGCACTTTGTGCGTCGGAATTGTGTACACACGATCGTAATTTCCGACAATGGATTTTGTTGTCGGAAAATTTGAGAACCAGATCTCAAATTTTGGGTGACGAAAATTCCTATGGAAAATGTGTGATGGAGCCTACACACGGTTGGAATTTCCGACAAGGTCCTATCACACATTTTCCATCGGAAAATCCTATCGTGTGTACAGGGCATTGCAGTTATTCTGGAATAAGAACCATTTAAAATGCAACATGAGTTTACAAGAACCTTCAAGTATATATTTTTCTATCTTATAGAATCGGTGGATGACTGCCCCAGTAATTGCTATGGAAACGGTGAATGCATATCTGGAAACTGCCACTGTTTTCTAGGCTTTCTCGGGCCAGACTGTGGACGAGGTAAGAAATCACCAATGCCTAATATTTTTCATTTTCTCAGGGAATTATGGGAAAAGTCCATCCAAATAAGGCTTGTGGGTGGCCAAAAATTGACTGATGACTACAAGCAATGCTTCTAAATTTGGGCGTTGCTTGCAAATTCCAGGCTGTTTCTGACTGCACAGGTTGCATTAACAAGCGCCTGTCAAGGTTACAATCTCTCGAGCAAGCGACTGTCAAGGTTACAATCTCTCGAACAAGCCCCTGTCAAGGTTACAATCTCTCGAACAAGCGACTGTCAAGGTTACAATCTCTCGAACAAGCGCCTGTCAAGGTTACAAACTCTCAAACAAGAGCCTGTCAAGGTTACAAACTCTCGAACAAGCGCCTGTC